>JBAMHX010000010.1:11262381-11294650 GCA_037177515.1 Pseudomugil tenellus | reverse complement strand
ATATATATATATATATATATATATATATATATATATATATATATTTATAATAGAGTTGCTCAGTAAAATAGACCAAACATGTCTTTTTTCCATAATGGCAAAATGTTTTATCTTTTCAAATTCTTTCATAAAAATAATACAAAAGGAAAATCAAATCACATCAGATTATCTGATAAGTCATATTATTAGAGCTCATTGCAGCAGGCAGCATTTTTCATTTTTTTGGTTGCTATAGTAACCACATATAGAAAATGTGTGCAATCCATAGATACAAGTCTCAAAGAGGAAAGTTGAGAAGAGACGTTGAATAGATTTAAAACTTCTCTGCACAAAAATAAGTGATCTAATATTGAGATTAATAAGAACATTAAACAAATCTTAAATTAAGGATTTTTATTGCAACACGGGACAAATATTAAATAAATTCCATTTGGTTTTATGTGTTGAGGAAGCATCATGAAGCTTGCCTCTTCCTTTTAGATTGCAACTTCTTCCCAGATGTCTGCAGTAGTTTTGACAGCTGCTTCCTGCCCTCAAACAAGAGAATACTGGCTGCCATGGCAGAGTTCAAACTGTCCACACCAGGGACAACAGGAATGAAGAGTCTGTAACCTTCAGTCTTTTCCGCTAGCTGAACCGCTTCTATGCTCAGACCGTGTGTCTCACCACCTACCACCAGAGCAGCGGGATTTGTAGCCCAACTCTCATGATACAACTTGGTGTACACTCTCGGAAGTGAAACTGCATCTTGTTCAGAGTCAGAGTCCGAATCTGAATCATAATCCTCGTAGCGCATCTTTTTAGGATTAGACCTTGAGCTGACCCAGCCGTAGGCTCCTGCTTTGGTCTCGCTATCCTCCATTTCTTTCTCTGGATCAATGCCACAGCTACTGTCAGCCACATGGACAGTTACTGCTTCAGAAAGATGTTTTTCAATATCGCCCCAGTCCAGACTGGAATATATGGGAAGTCGGAAATGGGCGCCCATTGCTGCACGAAGGACTTTGGGCTCCCAAGCATCAACGCAACCTGTTTCAAGAAGAAACAGCATGTCATTAAGAGTCTATGTATGCGTTTAGAGGATATGCTAATAATGATGGTTATAAGCTTACCCTTGGTGAGAAGGACATCATGGCAGCCAGCAGCAGCAGCACAGCGCAGCATAGTCCCAAGGTTACCAGGGTCTCGGATGTTGTCACATATTAGTGACAATGGCACAGACTGACTTCTGCTTGCAAAATTAAGGCGTGAAGGGTCTGGGCGAGAAAATATGGCTGCAGAAGAGCACAGAGTCAGAAGCAACCTCCAAACATCTGTACTTCATAACATGTACATCTGTACTTCATAACATGTACATCTATACTTCATAACATGTACATCTATACTTCATAACATGTACATCTATACTTCATAACATGTACATCTGTACTTCAAACCATGTACATCTATACTTCATAAGCTTACCCATAACTCCTTGTGGGGCCACAAGGTCAGACCAGAGCTTTATATCTTCAAACTTGACTTTAACTAAAGATGCCCTTTTAAGCTTGTCAAGGGGCAGCTCTCTGAGCCGATCCACCGTGCTGAAGAACACCATCTGCGGTTTGGCACCAGCATCCAGCGCATCACAGATCAAACGCCTTCCCTCCAGGAGGATTTTGCCTTGGTGTTCCCTGAACGTTCTGGATCGAGCAACACTCACCAACCTCCTGAATCAATAAAGTAAATAGATAAGCAAAACTGTTAATGGTTGTGTATTTCGCTTTAAAATGAAGTAACCAATTTCCCTTGCCAGAGCATTGACTTACGCTAATCTTTTATCACCCGGAGAAGCCTTTTCAAAGCGCAACTCATCCACCTGTTCTCTTAAAGCCATAACGTCGGAATGCTTGATAGTTGGTTGTACATTATCCCTCGTTTTAGCACGGTCACTTTGCACAGCATGCTGGGCAGCAGAAAGGAGTTGCGCCTCACTCGGTTTCTTCACAAGTTTCTTAGCAGCTAGCGGATTAGACTCCGGGGGAAGTCTCACCACCTTACCCGTCTCATTGTCGGGAAATAAAACATTAATGGGTTTCCTCCTCAGGCCGCGAACGTACCGTTTTGACTCCTCGATTATACATGTCTTCTTTGTAAGAAAAGTATTTCTCTCTATGGAAACTAGATATAACACGCCTTTCACGAACGCTGCCATTTTGCCCCACGCTTCTTCTTGTGGTGGGTGGGTCGCAGAATGTTAAAACACCGGGTAACTTACCGCCACCTACTGTATATCAGCAGGTACTGCACATCTATGTCAAATATATTTAAAATTGAGTTGCTTTTGATTATGGATGTTTTCACAAAGCCCCTCTGACTGGACTCTAATTTGAAAGACTTTAGGGTGGTACCTGAAGTATATTTTTAGCAGATATAAGTTCCTAAAATGCATTATGCAGTTGACATAGGATACATCTTTCAAACGTAAATGTGACATTTGTAGATTTTGCTTCATGTTATTTGTTACTTAAATGTAAATTTCCATTCTCTTTTAGTTTTGTTAATTTCAGCAAAATTTGCATTTAGTGTATTTATGTCAAACTGATCCAGAAAAATGTATAATGCTACAAATGAAATAAATCTTGTCGATTTCTTTCTTTCTTTATGATGTCAATGAGATTGTGAGATTTCTAGGAATTTGGGTCAGTTATCCACTGTGCACCCATGATTAAGAAGGATTAAAAAGGTTTTACCTGATTCAACATTTCATCGTCTTTGTTAAATAAGCAGTGTGCACTGGTTACTGTGATGATGACATGTTGAAAACGACCCCTGAAACATAAACTAACGCTATACATTTGTGCAATAAACACACATTTGTTTATGTTGTTCTGCATTTTATCCTGTAAGGGGAACTTGAGTTAAAATGTATTATTATTATTATTATTATTATTATTATTATTATTATTATTATTATTATTTTAATTAACAACTATGTACACAGGACTGCAAAAAGTTTTGAGACTAACTTTGTAAATAAAACATTATCATAAGGTTAAGTTTGATGTTTGATCTCAGTTCTACTTACAGATGTGTAGACCATTCAATAGCATACCGGTAATAACTGGCTACTATTTCTATGACAACTAAACCTCGCTATTGTTTGGGGGGGAAGCTGCAGTGAAATGAAAATATCCTGCAAGATCTGTAACAAAAAATGCAAATGCTCAAAAATATGAAGTCTTCAAAGTCTTTAAAGTGTCTGGTGTCATTTATGGATTTCCGAAATTCTGAACAAGTGTGCGTTTGGTTGAAAGTTAATATTTTCCTGGCACTGTTTATGGCTCCGCTCCCACCGCATGTTAAATGATCTGCCAGCTGAACCGAACAGGGCGGACCTGAACTCTGTTTACTGAGCGAACTGTCAGGTGAAACAGTTCTCTCCAACATTATGCAGTGCAGCGAGATATCGGTGTTTTGAATATGCCCGGGTGGGTTATTTTTATTTACTTATTTCTTTCTAAAGCTGAAGCTAATTAAACATGCAACAGCAACGATGGAGAGCTGTTTGTGTTTCAGCTTCGCAGCTGAAGTTAGCGGTAGTTAGCATGCTAGGTGCTAGCACAGATTTGCTTCTGATTTTTTTTACGATGACACAGCGCTAAATTAACATTTTCGAGGGCTGGTACTTTGTATTAACGCTGCAACCACTTGACTAACTTTTTTTTCTCACTGAATAATGAACATACTAATATCAAGCACAGATAACGGTTTCACACTTTTGGCTAACTGATGAAGTTAAGCTACGTGCTAATTTGCCTTCCGCTTGTAATTACTCTGTAGTTACTTAGCCGTGGTGGCACATAGCGGCTAGCTGTGAACGTTAGCAGACAGCTAGAGCCTATTATTTTGGATTGCAAATGTTTAATTGTCATATTGCATTGACATTTATCTTTTAGATTACTGTATGCTGGCAACACATACCTATCTTTTTTTTTTTTTTAATTATCGTGATGTGTCTCTCTTTGACAGCTGAAAGCGGAACAGCCAGACCCATGTCCAAGATTTGGGTGTGAACAACTTGGGACACAATGTCTCTAGTACTGTTATCCTTCCTTGTCTTTATTCTACTGGGGATTGTTTTGTCACGTATAATTTTCAGGTAATAAATCGGTTCATACATAGCACAGGTGTGTCACACGATTATTAGGATACCACCCAGATGTTTTCCTAAGTCCTTGTTTCATGAACTCTGATGCAGTGAATATGACATCTTTTTTGTAATTTCTCTCTAGATGGCTCATCTGCAGCCTGGCTGTGCGAATCTTCCAGTCAGCATTGAATGCTGATCTGAAGATCAAATCAGTAGGGCTGTTTTCTGTCCAAGGAATTAGTATCCAGTTTCACCCCCAGCACACTCTGGTAGGACAAACTGTGTTTACTTGACATTTATCTACTGAGCTCAGTCCACGTGGCTGTTCCGATTACAGGAATACATGTCTGTTTCGATTAATGTTGTCTAGTTTCTTCTGTCTTGTGTAGATTAATTTCAGTTACTTTATAACTTCTTACGACAGGAAATTGACAGAATATGGATTTCAAGTAAACTTTTGAACCAAGATTTACCGTAAGTATAAGTTTAAAAAAAAACAAACAATTTTAGTAAATAAATAATGTAGGCCTAGCCGTTCTGAGTAGCTATACTTGATTCTTAGTTATGTTTGTTTTTCAGGAGATACCTGGCATTGTGTGTTGGCGACAGTCGGATCAGATTTGACTTGCAAGCGCCTCTGGGAACTATTGTAAAGCCGAGCCATGGAAAGAAGTCGAACAAGACTTCAGTCAGCCCTAAAACACTACGCTTTTTATCACAAGTATGAAGGCTCTTACTGGGTCAGCATTAACCTTTATGTTATTTGTTGGAAGCATCTGACTTGTCTTGTGCCTACAGTTGCTGTCGTTCCATATCAGCTCGATCAATGTGATGGTGTTAAATTTGGCACTGTCTGAGTCTCTATGGCACATGACTGTCACAGGTATCACCTTGTTACTTGACCATCAGAGTAAAAGGTAAGAGTTTTCCTTTTGCTCGGTGTCACAGATCTAAGATATGAATTTGTTAAAAGCAGTCCAAGAAAAAAAAAAGAAGAAACCTGTTTTTTTGTTTGTTTTTTTTTACAAGGTTGGCCTGGAACTTCTCGGTGGGGCAGTTAAGCAGCAAAGTGCTCAAAAGCAGTCAGTTGGTGAGTTGATTTACTCTGACTGATGTGGCAACTTGTTAATAAATACATCTGACTGGTGTCTTCTTTTTTATAGGACACTTGTTTGGCTGAAGTGGCCCTGAGCGCGCTGCTGTCCGGGGATGTGAGTCTACCAGAGATGAAGCCGAGTTGTCTGTCTCTGAGTGTGAGGACGCTTATAGCTGAGCTGCATGAGGGGCTCTTTCTCAGTCAAATCCTGGTGCCTCCCGTTTGCGCCGAGATGCCAGATCATCGGGTGTCTGGTGAGAAAGATTGAATTTCTTAAATGCTTATAAAAATATGTTTTGTTTTATAAAGTATATGTGTTAATCCTGCATTTTAACAAAAAATATAGCTATTTCTTTCTTTTCTGCTATGAAAATAACATGAACTTTTTATATTAGGAGAAAAATAGGAGCTTTAAAAAACAACATTTAGGTGTTTTAATCAACGTTTTTCAAAGAGATGCTTCAAAAGCCATCAAATACGAATGTTCATAAAACTATTCCTGCAGATTTTGCATCATCAAAATTATTAATAGTGGAATAATGAACAATGAATGAGTACATTTATTAAAAAACTATGTGTTATCATCACAATTAGTCTCACTAATAGCTGCATTCTGTCACTTTTTTGTTTGGAAGAACCTTGAAATTCTCCATCGTCTGGGTTATTTTTTAGCTGTTATGCTTAAACAGCTTGAAAACACAGATTAGATAATATTACAGGGCTCTGCTGCTCCCTGTTAGTCCATTAAATATACTCAAAGAATAAACTTTACTACTGTAATTAGGTTAAGTCGTCAGTCCAGAAAGATTTAAGAATTATTTTAATAATTTGCATTAAACTGACTAGTTATATTATTTTGTATTTTTTGAACATGCACATGTCTTTAAGATTAACAAACAGCTGAATAAGAAATTAAAGATGCCTAGTTGATGAAAGAAAAACTTAAAAAAGAAAAGATCAGATTTAAACTATCAGTTCGACCAGTACAAACAACCACCGTGTGGAAAATGAGAGAAACTGGCTCATATGCTCACTTGGGTATTTATTTCCATGGGAAACATATTTTTAGCGCTTTCTAAAGAAGCAATGTTGTTAATGATTATTCTCTTTTGACCATAGTTTCCAGGAGGTTTTACTTGTAGGCTTGTAGGTTTTACAAGCAGTTGGAGTAGTAGTACATATATAGAGTCTCTCTCTATCTATCTATCTAGCTATGTATCTGAAAGAAGACGTTGAGTCATGATTTCTACCATATGTCATTGTTTTTATAGAGTGTGAGGACAGTGAATTCATCCAGACTGAAGCTGTTGAACAGTTTCATCAGTTCATTCCCCACAAAGTCAGTGTGGAATTTGATAATACCAACATAACCATGTCCATGCACAGTCAGAAACGGTGAGTCAGCATTTAACGGTCCGTTGTATAGCTCTTCCACGTAGTTTTCCACTTCATTTTACATCAGCTGATAAACATATGTGGTTCCCAACATTTTTTTCCTTTTCCCTGATCTGAACAGCCACCTTAACTGGACATTGAAGTCTTTAAAACTCTGTTATGGACGTGACAGTGAGCAGCTTCCTCTGAAGAGCTTCACTCCACAGCTGATCTTTCCCCAGAGCAGCCTGGAGCTGCTTCTTGAGGGTTGGTTGATAGTAGACTTTCAGGTTCATTGCTGAGGTGAAAATACTAAAAATCTTTTCTTTTTTTTTTGGCACAGATGGACTTCTTCTTTCTCAAAGTAGACAGAGAATCCTCTGTGTGAACTCTCTCAAGACAGTCCTGCAGGTGAGACGCAGCCCTTAGTTACATAACATTGTGCAATGTGCTGTGACGTATGAGTTGGTTCAGACATCATTGTTTGAACCTCTATGTTGAATCTGTTATAAAACATATTCAACATATTTGTTTTGTTTGTTTGTTGTATTTTGCTCCTGGTTCCTTTTTTACGTGTCTTTTACACCCTCACACACTGTTGGTTCATTCAACAACTCCTCTCCTGCCAACTCTTCCTAATTATTTTCTGTGGTAGATATTTGTTTGAGTCCGGTCATGTCAGTGAACATTTATAGTAGTTGACGCTGATGTGTGAATCTGGTTGAAATGACTTGTAGTTTTGTTCTTGTGTTGTTGCCTTTTTTCTCCAAATAGGTGACATCGTATGACATCTCAGGGTCATTCATTGTCAACACCTGCATCATCCACTACCGCCACCAGGAGTTCTTCCATTGGTTAAAGCTAGTGCCATGGGAAGAGCTAATCCACAGAAAGGAAACGCACCGAAAAAGGTAAATGTCAGAAGGGAAAAGCATTTTTTTGCCGGGTTCGTATGTGCATTTCTGGAATATTGTTATTCTGATGACCCTGCTTTATTCCCACTGCTGTGAAAATCTTTTCCTAACACTTTGTCCCGCATTCTTGTCCTCACCCATTTTTGTGCATAATTCACTTTGTGTTATTTTTTTCCATTTTCCTATTGTGTTCCCTAGTCCATTCGATTATTTTCCCACCCTCCTCTTCCTCAGGCGCCTCCCTCGCCTGGATGCTCCTGTGATGCTTACCTTTTCTGTGTCCAACGTCAATGTATCGGTTCAGCTAGGAGACACCACTCCTTTTGCTGTAGGCTTCATCTCTGCTAATGCAGGTATGTGCTGGATACACACACACACACACACACACATGCAGCAATGCAGGTGAATATGACATGTCGCTGTATTTTTTTTCTGCGGTGTAACGGCTGAACCAACATTTAATCATCCCAAACTAGATAGAGTGCCCTTCTTAAATGTTATTTACCTCACAAGCTTTGCCTCTAATGACTTTGCAGAATCAGTTACATCATGTCTGTGTTATATTCTACTCTCTGCATGATCTCTTATGTGTTTGTGAAGAGCTGCAGCATCTTCTTGACCTCAAAGTTGACAAAGAAAGCTCAGAGTCCCAGAATCTTCACCAGCGAGCTTCGCTGTCCCTGGACAACTTCTGGTGGAGAGTGGGTCAGGGGTCGCACATCCAACAGGCTCCCCACCCTCCTGGTAAACATGTCTGGGGTGAAGCACTAATTCTAGACTCCTTCAGTCTCCAGGTAAGACCATAGATTATGAAGAAGTCTTTTTTTTAGAAAGCTCCAGTTATGTTCTGTGTAGTGATAGTTTGGATTGTGGGAACACCTTGTAAATTGAAATATATGAAGATTGATTGATTGATACCATCCAGAATCTGATTTTACGTTTAAAATGTTATAATATGTATTTAAAAAACATATTTAGCTGGTATTGCTTGCAATGCACCATCAAATTAATTTTTTTTTTTTTTATAATTTGATTTTACAAGAAGGATAAAACAAACTAAATAAATATCTGTGTAACGTTATGTACAAGAAGCAACAGATTGGGTGAATCCATGGCTATAAATACAGCTGAGCAAGCAAAATGAATGACAAGATCAAAACATGCATGTTGAAGGCTGTTCAGCCATAAATTATGCCCAATTTTATGGGTTCAGATTCAATTGCAGCGTCCTTTCAGTCATTTATTGCTTTAAGATTCACATTGTGGTAAAAAATAGTAGCTTAGTGGTGAAGCTTTGTACATTAAAGTTGTGATAATAGAAACTAACAGAATAGAAACCAACAATTAAAGATCAGCGTTGTATATTAAAGAAAAAGAAGCTGAATTTTATTATACGTCATGAATCCAGCTTGTATAAATAATTACACAACTTGAGTGCCAACATGCAGCTTTCCAGTTACATTACTTGTAGCATGAAAATACTCACTAAACAACTTATATTTCAAGACATTTTTAAAATTGCGATTATTTCCAAATTATGTAAACAACAAACCAGACCTTTAAACCCGTTTCTATGTTTAGTGTCAAATGTATTTATTTCATTGCTTACTGATTTATATTTTTAATCCCCTTTTCTTTAAGGGGAGCTATAACCGACCTCATGCCGAGTCGAGCAGCCAGTCCCCGAGTCTGAGCCTGGAGTCCAGACTGAAGGGACTGCAAGTGGAGCTTTCAGAGACCTGTGCTCTGTGTTTGTCCCGCCTGCTGTCACTCATGAGTGTAAATAGCGACACAAAGCCACAGCTGCCAGATGCAGAGACACTGTCTCCGTCTAGTGACAAAACTGTCCAGCCGCTCTCCTCATCACAGCTGCACCTACTCTTTAAACTGGACTGCTCCCTGGAAGATGTTAATGTGTTCTCACTCTCTAATGTGGCAGGTAAAGTTTGCAGTGATTCGGTTTGGGATGTATTTAGTGTTTTTTTCCTCTTAAAGAGCTAAACATTTGTAGAGTAGATTACAAAGGATTGAAGAAGTACCATCCAGTCTGAGAATTTGCTAACGGTTTAAAGTTATCTTTAAAAGAAACTGGTTTTAGTTGCAGTATTTTAACTGGGAAGATGTTTTTAGGTGATGGTTAATGCAATACTTTGCTGTTGAGAATTACAAGGATGTCTTTTACCATTTTTAGATCTGTGTCATAAGATCGATGGGTTAGTGAAGTATTCAGTGCCATGAAAGTGTTTTTCTTTTAACTAATCTAGATCAGCCAGTTGGCTTAAGCAAAAGCGATAATGTGCTGCGCAGTAGCTTATCCTCATAAGTGTCTGGCATAATTTTTACTAATGATTGACGTTACGTTAGATGGGGAAATCAAACCAAACTAAAATGTAATTCTTTGTGTTAAACTGTTGAATCTATTATCTCTGATGCCTTATAATTGAAAATGTTGGCCTAATGAAGATTAAAAAGTAGTTAAACTTGCAGAAAACAAGTAAGTCAACTTACATCTTAAGTGTGTCCTGATTTAAATTTGTCTGACTTATTGGTCTGGGGATTTAATCAGTAGCATCTTTTTTGAACAAATACATTTGGGAGGAAACTTTTCCTTTTCTTTTTTTAACAAATAAACATTTGTATTATTTTGTTGCTCAAACAGCGTAACAAACACGATTATGTGCTGTGATGGTCTAGCATCCACCTTTGTTCAAGTGTTGTCTTTTATGATCTTGTGACACCTGTAGGAGCAGTGTCTTTGCGGATGGACACTGTCGGAGTCCTGAGTTCTGCTGAGAGCTCCAGGGTCTCTCTAGGGGGCATGAGCCTGTCTGTGGTTAAGACTGTCATGGAAAACATGGAAACATGTTGTCCTGCATCTCAGACTCCCAATCCTATAATCAAGCTCACCACAATAACAATCTGGTACCACGTCACCACGCACACTTTACAGGTAATAATAGCTTCTGTTTATCTGACTTTCTAAAATGTCTGGGTGGATATTTTAGCTGCGTCTGTGTGTTTCATCAGGTTCAGTGTGAAGACGAGCTCGCTGTTGAGTGGACTCCACCAGACCACATGGTCATATATCAGCACATGACCGAAGCGCAGGCTTGTTGGTGCATGCTTTGTGGAGAGAAAGAAGAAGAGGAGCCAGGCCCGCCTGTGGAGACTGACGCCTTGTCCGGTCAGAATAAAACCTTGACTGTGCGTCTTGAAATGGGCTCTACTCGTTTAACAGCCCACGTTAGTGAGCAAAATTACATTCTGCTGCACACTGATGCCCTTACAGTCTCAAAGCACACTGGCTCCATACACATACGCTCCCCTTTGCTTATCTTCAACTTTGACGGCAACAACGTTGTCTCCTTTAACGGACTAGATGTGGAAATGCACGATGAGCTGACAGAGATGCAGCTGCACAGAGACACTTTCCCCTTTCTCAGCACTCCGCACAACCGTGTCTGGGTCCTCGCTTGCCCATCTGTTGCGGTTGAGTTCCCTTATCAGTACAATTTCTCAAACACTTTTGATATGGCCGTTAGCGTCCAGAAGTGGTTGAAGACTCTCCACTCTCGCCGCCAGCTCGCCACAGTCCAACATTTGCCTCCTGACCTTGTTTTCAAAATTAGCCAGTTCTCATTTGTCTTCCTGGATGATGTCTTTGAAATCAAGCTAAGAGATAATTATGAGCTGATGAAGGACGAAAGCAAAGAAAGCGCGAAGCGTCTCCAGCTTCTGGATAAGAAGGTGGCGGATCTGCGGAAGCAGCACGGAGAGCTTTTGCCTGCAAGAAAGATAGAAGAGCTTTACAGCTCATTGGAGAAAAAGCACATCGAGATCTACATCCAGCGTTCACGGCGCCTCTATGCAAACACCCCCATGAGGAAGTCTCTGCTGACCTGGACTGTGTCAGACTTGGAGCTGGTGGTCTTGGCTGATAAGTCTCTTCATGGGCCAGAGAGGGTAAGAGAGCAGCTGAGAGATATTGATGGGGTCAGTCCCTTCCCCAGAGATGGACTCCCACTGGTAGTTCAGTGGTGCCGTGCTGTCAAGTTTAAGCTCTCTGCATTTCTGGGTAAGTCTGACTAAAGTCTGACTAAACTGAAAAAAACATATTTTTTTAGAAAGAAAAAGCTTTTATCCGGACATTTTATATAGAAAGAGATTCATGTTTTTTTCCTTGTTTGCTTTGTGCAGTGAGAATCCGGGATTACCCTCGCTACCTCTTTGAGATCAGAGACTGGGATTTATCGGGACGTCTCATTGGGACAGAGCAGGATGGACAGGCGAGAGCTCATCGTAAAGTCACTGTCCCACTTGGTCCACCGTGGGGAGATGTGACAGTCCACAGAAATATGCCCCCTCTCAAGTTCTACTATGATTTTAAATGTAAGCTACAGCAAGTGTTTTGTGTTTGTGTGAGGTTTACATCTAATAAAGAAATTACTTCTCCGCAGCCAACATCTCTCTGTACACCATTGTGTGGGGGCCTTGTTGGGACCCTGCCTGGACTCTGATTGGCCAGTCTGTCGACCTGCTGACCAAACCCACAGTTGATCCCTCACCTCCTCTGGCCTGGTGGGACAAAAGCCGTCTTCTTCTCCACGGACGCTGGGTCATGAACATTGAACACGCCAATCTTCATCAGCTAGCTACGGAGGTAAAACACTGCATCTGTCACAAACTAAACTCCCAATTCATGCATATTTTAATGAATCTGTACTGGGAGATTCAATCAAGTTCATATTTCTGTCAAGTTATCTTTTATATAATATAAGGCTGTGATATTTATTCCAGTATTCCTGTATTGCTTCCTGTGTTCTTCCAGGACCCTTATAACACTACAGAAAACTTGCACTGGGAGTGGATTAAGCTGAACTTTGACTGGAACCCTGGGAAGTTTGTTTTTACAGGCAATTTGGATGTAAATGTCAGAACAGCATCAAAGTAAGCACTGGTACTTGGACCAAAGAAAATGGAACGGCAGTTTGTATTTTTATGACCAGTTAGAAATAAAAGTCTTTATTTTCCACATTAGGTATGATGATATCCGTTTCCTACACCTTCCCAACCTGTTTATGACTCTTGACCTCCAGTGGCTTTGCCATGGCAACCCTCATGATCACCATGCTGTGATGCTGTGCTGTGAAGAGAACATTGGGGATGTGACTTCTGGCCAGCCTCATGACTCCTACAGAGCCTTTCGCTCGGAGAACCTTAACCTTTCCATCACCATGGACCTTAATCAGCATTGTGGCCATGGTTTGTGCAACTCTTATAGATCTAGGCAAGCTGAACCTCTCCAACTCAGAACTTATAGCTTTTTCTGTGTTTTTACCTGTAGAACCATCCCAGCCCAGAATCCTGCTGTACAGCAGTACTCTGCGCTGGATGCAGAACTTCTGGGCCACCTGGACGAGTGTATCTCGACCAATCTGCAGAGGCAAGCTCTTCCACAGCCTCAGGCCAGTCCGCAAAAAACTTGGTCAGCACTACAAACAGATGTCGTACACAGCTGCTTTCCCACAACTACAAGTAAGTTCTGTCTTTCTTGCTTTCTTTCTGCACCCTCCAGTACAATATATGTGATTTCAGTTTGCTTGATTTCTCCATCTACCTTTTTTTTTAATTAATTGCACTTAATCTACCATCTATATCTTCCTTAGGTACATTACTGGGCATCTTTTGCTCAGCAGAGAGGAATCCAAGTGGAATGCAACAAAGGCCATGTCTTTACTCGTGGGGCCCAGAGACTTATTCCACAGGGTAAGTATTAAGTGTGATTTTTATTTTTTAAAATGGTTTACTACCATTAGAAGAAGGCTTAGACTTCCAATACTGTATTTAATAATAATATTTATTGAACAATATGACTTTAATTATGATTTTTCAGACTTTTTTGTGATTTTAATCTCTACATCAATCACACTCTTTGTGATTTGCTCATTGCACAGACTTAAATGGCGATTATTATTGTAAAAACGGATTAATAGTTTATTTAACGTAGAGACGTTTGTGTGACATTTCAGCGGGCACAGTGATGCGGAGGCTGATCTCTGAATGGAATGTGACTCAGATGGTCAGCGAGCTCTCCCATGTGACGGTTCACCTGATGGCCTCCACCTGGGATGAGACAGCTGACCAACAGATGAATGCTCAGGTAAAGAAGACTCATCTGCTCAGTCTGTCGTCCCTCAGCTACCAGCGACAGAGCAACCGCATGGAAGAGGTAAAGGACAGAGCCCTGAGGCGTGAGTTCAAATCCATTTTTTAGACCATTTGAAAAAATAAAGTTGAATTTGTTGGTTTTCAACAGGAGGTGAATTCAAACGATGAAACAAATGCGTCTTACGCTCACAAGCTGCGTTTGGTGGACCTGCGCGCTTCCTGGACAACCACCAACAGAAACATAGCCTTTGGGCTTTATGATGGGTATAAAAAGGCATCTGTGCTAAAGAGAAATCTCTCTACTGAAGCTTTGAAGGGTTTGAAAATCGACACACAGCTGCAGACCAAGAAACTTAAACGTTCACCTTCCAACTACTCTCCTACGACTGCACCTACCACACCAGTTGTGTCCACTCTTAGTCGTGCTGAAAAAAGTCAAAATGAAGGTCAGCCTGCAACCTGCAGAAAAAGAAAAGAAATGCTTTTAAAGATTTTACTTATTGCTGTGTTTTTCTTGTTATTCTTTAGGGACATCAATGCTTCAGAAGCTGATTGAGGAAACGGACAGGTTTGTGGTGTTTTCAGAGGAGGACTCTGGTGTCAGCGACCAGCTGTGTGGCATCGCAGCCTGTCAGACTGATGATGTATATAACCGCAACTGGTTCATTGAGTTGGTCAATTGTCAAGTGAGTTCATTAACAAGCAGTTTTTTAGTTCTCACATCACAGCTTTACACAAACTCTGTAAGTTCCTGTGTTTTGTAACAATTAACTGAAAGTTTGAGCCCAAATTTGAGTTTATACTGAAAGGTTCCCATGTACACCTAACATGGGCTGTAAAACCACATACTCCGACTTTGTGAGTGGATTTGGTTACCTTTTCCTTTTCATGAAGAAAAATTATCTGGTGCATTGTGGTGTTTTATGCCTCCTGTTCCATTTTTATTTTTCACCAGATGATGTTGCGTGGCACAGAAACGGCAGGCTGTGTGCTGGTGTCGGCCGCAAAAGCTCAGCTGCTGCAGTGTGAGCACCACCCTTCCTGGTACAGTGACACCCTGAAGCAGAAGACCACCTGGACGTGTCTACTGGATGGCATGCAATACTTTGCCACTATGGAGCTCAACCCTTCTGAGCAAGAGGACAGGCAGCTGTGGCTGGAGGTAGGCCTTGCTATCGGGTGGGTGGAAATTGTAACACTGACATTTTATTCAATAATGAATTTTCCTTTCCTCATTTTATTTGAGGGTTGCAGTTATTGCAAAGGTTATATTAGAGTAGCGTACAATATTTTAAGATTGAGATGAATATTATTAACTATCCCAAATAAAAAATAATTTATATGACTTCTTAGATTAACATAATTTGCCGCTTCTGTAAGATTGATGGCACTTTAATGAAAAGGATGTCATTGTTTTTATAGCATTAGAGAAAACCATTTCACTCATCCAGTATTTAAATGTTGCAAAGTATTTCTGGTGGTAGAGACATGTGGGGTGGGGGACTTTATAATTTCCCTATAATTGAATAGATGTTTAAATATTGAAGTAAAGAGGGGGGTTGGCTTATCATGGTGACTACTGTAGTTTCAAAAGAGTCAATCCAGTTCTTTTACTTCATATTCTTGTGTGGTTTTGAGGGCTGAAAACAGTGATAAATTACTCCTTTCTTTGGAGAAAAGGGCAGAGGTCAAAGGTTTGCTGTTACTGCATGGAGGGAAATTAAAGTGATAATCAAATGGCTGCTGACCAGAAGCTTTTCTGATTTTGTTGTGTTCAGGTAAAAAACATAGAAGAACACAGGCAGCGTAATGTGGACTCAGTGCTGGAGCTGATGGAGAGTGGCCAAGCAGTAGGAGGAATGGTTAGCACCACGACAGGTAAGAAACAAAGACCAACAAAGCTGTTCCTGTGTCTGAACTAAGGATGGGCGTTTGATTAAATTATCTTAATCGATCATCATTAAAATTAACGATCGATTATCTATTAATCATTTATATTTATAATAAAATGTAGTGTTCATCATTAAAATGATGCGACGCACAATGTAATGACGCAACATGCGCAACCCTTGTTTACAACATGGATGCCCTCAAAGCTCCGTTAGCTTTATCCATTGTCCAGGGGCTTCATGTTTGTTTATTATTACAAGCACAAATACTACGGCACATAGATGTCCTCCCGAGGAATCGCAGGTTAATGTCCTTGTTTTGTTTTGGTCTACTGTCATGCGATCACCGGTTGACGTCATTAAAGTTGCCTGCACACTGTAGCTACTACGGAGCTGATGAGGGTAGAGTATGAATAAAGGTTTAATATAGTTATAAATGTGCCTCACAGCGATAGGTGTGAATGGAGTTTTATTTTAAAAAATAAGGATGCGGATGCGTTTTTTTCTACTAGCCGGAAGGGGTAAGATAGGCGGTTTTACAAAAACTCTGCTACGTGTGGACATGGCCTTAGATACTTAACACATCTCCTTGTTTCCTGTCTTTCATTACTGAACAAACTGATTAATCCAGGTGTGTCTGGACTATTGACTGTATAAATACTGGACAGAGCATACTATCACGTGACCCATAGGTTTCTGAAGAGCGGATTTGAAGCCAATAGGCGGGTCCTACCGTCGCCATCTTGGTGTTTCGTCAGTACTGGAAAATCCCAAAATGGATGAAAATGTAGAGCTGAGAGGACTCTGTCACAGTGGAGCCAGCAGGATGTACGCAGCTGTAACCAATGATCAGCTGTAAAATGGGACATTTTAACATGGGAGTCTATGGGGATTGCTCTCTATTGCAGCCAGTCCTCTAGTGGTGATGGGTGAACTGCAAGTATTTCGACTTCCACATAGGCGTCACCATCGGCAGCCAGAGGTTGCCGCCTGGTCTGGAAATTCCTGTTGTGGTTACTGAGGTTAGACACACCTGGAAAAATCAGTTCATCCAGTAATGAATGACAGTAAATAAGGAGCTGTCTTAAGTTCAGGAAGTAGCGGAGCCAAATGTCACAAACCTTCTCAATGAAGTTGCAGATCCTTTGGGTAATATCTCTGTCCGTTTTGCATCGCAGCTCCTCTGTGCTAACACAGAGTTGATGGTAGGTTGAGACAGAAATCAGGAGGCACCGCCACTAACCAGGGTCGGATATGCGTTGTTCAAGCGGTGCATCATTTGCATCGTGGATTTCTACTTAAGCACGGCTTTGCAGTGTTGGCAGTGAACCGAGTGGTTTTTAAAATGAAAATGGTCCAACACTTCGCCGTCACCTCTTTATGATCAGACTACTTTTGAGATGCACGGAAACTCGCAGGTAACTGAGTAGGCTGCCCTCATGTGGTAAAGAGTTGAATTATTCCCACATAGCAAAAATCCATTGTATTCTATCAAGACTGACTACGCAGCAGGATTTGCATTAGTTTCATCGATTTAGGAAAAAAAGTCATCGACCTAAATCTTAAAGATCGATTAATCAACAATCGATTAATTATGCCCATCCCTAGTCCAAACAAAAGCACACTAAAGCATAATGACCTGTCAGCTGTAGAAATATGTCATTGTGGAGATTTAAAGCTGAATTTTCTTTCTGACAACCAAAGACTGGAACCAGCCTGCACAAGTGAATGAGTCTCAGCAGGTTCAGCGTATTATCTCGCGCTGCAGCTGCCGAATGCACTACATCAGTTACAGTCATGACATCAACCCTGAGCTGGCCACACAGATCAAACCACCAGAGCTGAGAAACAACCATGAAAAAGAGGACCTGCTGAAAAAGCAGGCGGGTATGTCTGATCACCTGAGGACATTGTTTTTTCAGATCTGTAATGTGTTTCTCAGCAAGTGCTTCTGTGTTTTTATTTTTCCTAGGGGCTGTGGACACCTTCACTCTCATTCACCATGATCTCGAGATTTCCACAAACCCTGTTCAGTACGCCATGATCCTGGACATTGTCAACAACCTGTTGCTACACGTGGAGCCCAGACGCAAGGTAGACAGGAGAATCGGCTAGCTGATGCTCAGTTTACTTAAAAGATTCATGTTTCATAATCGCTTCCTCTGTGTCTTTATCTTCTATGTGGTGTTCAGGAGCACAGTGAGAAGAAGCAGCGTGTCCGGTTTCAGTTGGAAATTTCTAGCAACCCAGAAGAGCAACGTAGCAGCATCTTACATCTGCAGGAGGCAGTCAGGCAGCACCTCGCTCAGATTAGACGCCTTGAGAAACAGATTTACTCCAATATCAGGGTAAGACACAGTGTTTTAATTCACTCTGAATTTCTACTTCTTTCAAAATAGAAACATGTCAGAAAAATATTGCATTTTGAACATACTTTATCTGAATTTACCAGGTCAAGTTAAACAAATGATGTATGAGACGGTATTAAATTGGAATTAAATAACAGAATAAATAAAGCAGCTGGGTCAGTTTTATCATTTAAAGTGAAAGTGAGTTTACTTGATTTTTGTATTTCAGAAATAAAATACTATGCATATGCCCCTCATTGTTTTATATATCCCAAAAAACAGGAAATGGTTGCAAAGATCTATTAAAGTATGCAAATTAAAATGAAAGTAGGGCAAATAAAAAACATTGGTGCGCTGCAGTTATCTCTCTAACCACTGGTGCTCGTGGAAGGGCATGCTTGAGCATAAAAAAATGGGAGGATTGATTACCAAAATGGTAAAAAAAAAATCCAGGTCCAGGCACTCAAAGTGATTATAAGGTAAAAGACCTTTACACCAACGCGTATCGGCTTCTGCCTTCCTCAGGATGTAGAAACAGGGTGAAAAAACAGTGAGTTTGTAAAATTCTAATGAGCCTAAAATCCATTATTTGCTGTGGCAACTTCTATTCTTCAACATATCCTGAACCATCTTAGGAAAAAAATACTACAATCTCTTAAAATACTTTTTAGAAATAACTCTCCAGGTTTCTTGAAGGAGATGTGAAAAGTGTTCTTTGCTGCCTTTTGTTCTGTTTTTTGTCAGAATGATCCCTGCCTGCCTGCAGGCAAGATCTTTATCAGCATTTGTACCGCTGCCCTCCTGCTATTGAAACATTTACAGACCATTCTTAAAAAGAAGTGAGGATACCAAACAGTGACAGGCCCACTGCAACTTTTCTGGTGTTTTGCTGCCAGCTAACTGGCAAATATTTATCATGAAATAGCAAAATGTCTCGCTTTCTTTAACTTGCAGGCTCAAACTGAAGAAGTAAGCGGAGACGAGCTGATGGAAATCAACATGCCATTGCAGAACCAGCTGAATCAGGAGAAGAACGACATGCAGATGAAGAGTGAAGAGCTCAACATTCTCATCAGGTCTCGCCTCCATTCTCCTACTTATCCAGCAAGGCGGTGACACACCAGTAACTCTACAGTTCTTCCGTCATCCAGGTGTTTTAAAGACTTCCAGCTGCAACGGGCAAACAAGCTGGAGCTGCGTAAGCCTCCAGAGGACGTAAGTGTGGTGAGGAGGACTGAGATCTACTTTGCCCAGGCGCGCTGGTGTTTGACTGAGGAAGATGGACAGCTTGGCATTGCTGAGCTAGAGCTGCGGCAGTTCATGTACAGCAAGGTGAGCAGAGGCTGGTAAAGACATCATAGCCTGATTTTACTTTAATGTTTTAGTTATTTGTTACATTTTTTAAGAACTAACTGCAAATAAAAGATGATTTACAATGTTGTTCTTTTGAAAATTTCATACACCTGCATTATAAATGTGGACATGTTCCCCTCCCAGCTGAACAAGTCTGATGACACAGCGGAGCATCTCTTGGAACTTGGATGGTTCACGATGAACAACCTGCTGCCAAATGCAGCTTACAAGGTAGATAAATAATTCACTCTGCTCCACTTTATATTTACTCAGAAAGAGGATTTATTCTTTCTAACTTTATTGTACACTAAATGTGATATTGACATTAAACCTGTTTTATATATAAACACTGGCTCGTTGAGTTGATATATAGATATCCTTTATGAATACCGTTTGCAAAATGATGCTAAGAGACGTTGTCAACCTTTGTTAACACATTTATGCCTGGTTTCCTCTGTGCAGCGTGTGAGGGTATGTACACTGTTAATGAAATGACAAAATCAAAACGTGTGTGTTGACTCCATCCTGTTTGTCCAGATTGGATCCCTCAGTGGCTCCTCGGTTTCATATAATGTGTTGCATGCACACTCGAGGTTAAATCGATGCATGTGTGGTCATTGAAAATTTACTTAGCCATTTGTTGATCCTACTAGTAACATGTGCTCTGTATTGTGTTTTAAATCATTTGAATCATCCTTTTTTATTAGGTTGTTCTTCGACCCCAGAGCAACTGCCAATTGGGACGCCAGTTTGCTTTGCGTATCTTCAGCAAAGTGCGCCCCCCTGTGGGAGGAATCTCTGTGAAAGAGCACTTTGAGGTGAGAAATGTCACACGCGTCCACTTTGAAAGCTTTAAAAAGTCTGTTTTACTGGATACTTTTTAACCTCGAGCTTTTTTTTTATTTCATCAGGTGAATGTGGTGCCTCTCACCATCCAGCTCATGTACCAGTTCTTCAAACGAATGATGGGATTTTTCTTCCCAGGAAGAAATATGGAGGAGGAGGAGGTTGCTGATGAAGAAGACAAGTTTAGATTGGTCACCACTGGTGTGTTTCTGCATAATTAAAGCAGTTCAATGAGTAGCGTAGCATCTCCATTCTTTCTATGTGTGACCATCAGCCTTATACCAACACACCAATCAATAATTTCTCTGCCAGACGTGTTGAATTACCCGAGTGTCACGGCATTCCCCTGAGATGTAAAAAGTCTGTTTGACTCTGGATGTGACCTTGATAAATGTGTGAGGGACTCGGTATAGCGTATAGTCACACAGTTGCCACTGTGCTGACGCCTGTGTGGTCTGTGTTACAGGTATCACTGTCAAGCCCCGCCCATTGTCAGAGGACACCATGGGCGTTATGGGTCCCAGCAAAAGCGTCACCCAAGGACTGAACCGCAGTGCCGGGGTCAGGAGGTCATTCAGGAAAACTCCAGAGGTGGGAGTATCTCAAAAAAAAGAAGCCTTTGCAGAAGTGCCAGAAATTGCAGTTCATCCTTCGTCCACTAGAGGCTTAAAAACAGCAACTCATAGACTCCCATGTTAAAAAGACCAGCTTCACAGCCATATAAACATGTTTACAGACTGGTACAAAAGAACATTTTAGGTTTAATAGGTTCAGTTTACCTCCATGACAACTATGAGGATGTGATTTTTTTATAACCTCATCAGTTTAAGCGTTATATAATCTTGAAATCTGGCATAATTATGGGCGAGTCAATTTTAATTGACAGTGATCCAATATTCATGGCAAGAAGGAAGAGTGTAGCACAAATGTGGTTTTTAGCCAGAGAGCAGCGTGACTTAGCTTTAGCCCACCTACCTCCGTTAGCCCATTAGCTCCAGTTAGATCTAAGTTAGCTGAGTTAGCTCTTAGCTACAGGGAGCTCAAAGTTTGATAGATGTTAATCATCCACCTATCACGCCAAAAGCTCCTTCTCAGCTTCAGCTATTTGTCCATTTTTTTTTTTTCCGGGGTCGACGGCACTCATGACGTTGCCGAGATGAGGATTGTAGGCCCAACAAGCTTCGCCTTTGCTCTTCAGAAAGCTACTGGGAGGCTCCGGCCATCTGTATATACAGTGATGGGTTGGTCCAGATCTTCAGGAAGACAGTGTTAGACAAACTAACCAGCGCTGTTTCATTTTCTTCCTCAGCATCCAGTTGATGATATTGATAAGATGAAGGAGCGAGCTGCTATGAACAATTCTTTCATCTACATCAAGATACCACAAGTGCCTCTGTGTGTCAGCTACAAGGTGTGTTTCTGTACATGTAAGCTGTTGATGAGCTACAGTCATTGTTCCGTGTGTAAGATGCAGAACATTTATGTTTATATAAGTTAACCTCAGTTCCCAGCCGACTTTCATGTGTGTAATAATTTAGTTAATTCCTTTTTCACATCAGTGTATGTAGATGTAAGAAGGTTGAAGCACTGTTCCGTCTTCTTCCGCTGCAGGTTGAAGCTTCGGGTTAAATTCCCATCCCTGTATTTTTTTTTTATATAAAAGCTTAGTTAGGTTGTGAAGATTCACCACAAAACAGCACCGTAGTTTAGCATCCTTACAGTTAGCTACAGAAATGTTCATACTCCTTTGTTTTTCAATTTGCAGTCAGTCTTTGTACCTTTTACGACTTCTGCATGGATGGCTGATTGCATGACATGCACCGAGGCCACTCATGCAATAAAGCTGCGGCTGCCTCATCTGTGCTACAATAATGATGCCTGTTTGCTGCTTTAGATGGCAAATTGAATTGTCTGTTTTCTGATTTGAGTTCTTATTGCTGCATTTCAGCAGAAAATAGAACTCGGATATTTTCTTTACAAGCTTCACAAACGGCGATGAAGCTAAACAGTAAACATTTGATCCGATTGTCAGGATGAGTAAATGAGCAGTGTTGCCATAAAGGTAGCAAAATTGCTCCAATTTTTTTTTATTTCTGCTTCCAGACACAAAAGACGGGTTGATTTTTAAGTAATAATTTCTAATGTCTCACCAGGGAGAAAAGAGCAGTGTGGACTGGAAAGACCTGAACCTTGTTCTGCCTTGTTTGGAGTACCATAACAACACGTGGACGTGGCTCGATTTCGCCATGGCTGTGAAAAGAGACAGCAGAAAAGCACTCGTAGCACAGGTACACAACCTTTAACTTCAACATAATTTGGCTATTAAACATTTACATCCTTTGAATCTCATAGAATACTTTAATGTTCTAGTTAAAAACCTTTTTCTTTGTTATCTTTTGCTGCAAATTGTGGAAGGAGAAAGTGCAAACAGCTGCTTTGATACTGAAACTTATATTTATGAAGTGATTCTTATTGCTTCCTGATACTCAGATGATAAAGGAGAAGCTGCGTCTGAAGCCGGCTTCGGGCTCAGACCTGCGGGGGAAGGTGTCTGAAGGAAAGTCAGACAACAGCCTTCAGCAACAGGAGGAAGATGAAAAGGCTCGACTCCTCATCGGCCTCAGCTCCGCAGACAAAAGTTCCAGCAAGAAGAGCATCTTCAGTCGACGCAAGTGACAAGAATGAGATTATTTACACATGCTGGGTGATCCTCTGCAGCAGCCGAGTGCTTAGAGTCGTAAGAATACTCCGACTTTTCCGATTGGAAAAGAGGGAAACATTAAAAGTAGCTTAGTGGGATACCTGACTGCATCACATGAGCCTGCTGAGCCGGATCTTCAAACGGTCCTCCTGCTGTATCTCCGATTTCACTCCAAGCATCACCAAGATGACCAGAGTGCCATTAAGACCAAATAAGTGTTTATTTACACATTAAACCCATTTTTTCCTTTTAATTTCGGTGCCATTTAACTTGCATTTCATAAAGTTGGGAAATAATGACCACTGTGGTTTGCATTAAATGTAGCGATGAAGAATAGCAGTGTTTCGCTAGCACTTCACTGTTCATGTTGCTTTTGCTGATGCATGAATGAGAACACTTCTTCCTGCTGGCTCGGGAACAGCCTGCTAGCATAACCTAGATAAATTAGATTAAACACCAGAGAAAATTATATCAGAATATGTTTTATCATGTCAGGAAGCTGATGATGGCTGGATGACTGTCTCTCTGACAGGACGGCCTTTTCCTGCAGCAGTTTCTATCTGCTGCGCGTTGCTCTACTGTACTTCACCTCAGTGCAATTTACAGAAGAAAAAGCATGTTGCTGTGTTGTAAAATGTGCCAATGTTGGTATTGTTTTGAGGAAAAAAAAGTTGCAGCTAATGGCCATATTTGTGTTTTGCCATATTAACACTACAGCACTTTTTATGCAAAGTATTTTCATATTTTTGTAATAACAAAATGTTTTCTGTTGGATAAAGTGATTTGTTTTTGTTTTTGCCATTTGGCTGCAGCTGTTTTCACATTATCAGCTCTGTGGCTTTTGGTTTATCAGTCAATAAAAGTTTTGGAGCGTCTGTGTTGGTCTGTGGGTCGCAGCTGGAGACACATCATCGATCTGACAGCTTTAACTGGAGCGGAATCTTTCCGGTCTGGACTTGTCTGCACACGCGCACATGCACGTGGATGTACGGTTACTGAAAACGACGCCAGAAGAAGCTGATTTGAGTATTTTTGCTGTGAAATGGATGCATCTGTAAGGACGCGATGGGTGGTGAAATGAGCAAAAGCGGGAAGGTGAGTAAAAGGCACGCGGGGATTGTAAATAAACGCAGCTGACATGCAGGTTTGGAAGAATTATTTCTGAGTAATTGTGCGGAGAAGTTGTCTTTTAGTGAGATGTGTCGAGTCCTCTTCTTGTGACGGAAATGCGGATTTAATGGGTCAGAACTGGATGTGTTGATCAGATCCGTGGATGCTGACCTGTAACATGAAGCTCATTTTATTCTGAATTCATGTACTTTATTTGTTTAGGTTTGTGCGTGTTCACGCGTGGGAGAAAGGGCTGAAAAGTGAGGGTTGTAAATGAAATCTTATGACGTGCTTTAGGCTATAGCCAGCATTATTGTTGCATTAATCTCACTGAAGATCATTTGCTGCCTTTTCTAAATTTAACATACCATTGTTTCCAGTAAGATACCATTTCAGAGCTTTATTACACAAGTAAGAAAGTCCACGATGTCTTTTACGTGTGCCATGAAGGCCATCTCAGCCTGCTCAGGTGGGATTTCCATTACAAATTACAGATCCTCCAAAAGACTTTCCTGCTTTCTATCTTACGCTCTTCTTCAACATAGAAAACTCCAACCTATTTTTGTCATTTTTATCTAAACATATTGGCCCCTTCATTAAATTTATGGCTGTAAAAAAAGCAAAACCAAACTGAATCAAAAGATGTTAAATTGGTTACATATCTGTTTCATTTTTAGCAGAAAAAGTCTAACACTCTTGTTACTTACTTATAATGATGCTACTGACTCCTGTTTGAGCTTTATTATTAGACTGGATGTCAGATAGGATTTGGTAAGTTTGTGTGTGTGTGTGTGTGTGTGTGTGTGTGTGTGTGTGTGTGTGTGTGTGTGTGTGTGTGTGTGTGTGTGTGTGCAACCCTAATACTCAGCTCTGCTTCCCATCCCACAAATACATTTCCTTCATAAACGTGTTAAAAGGGAAATAAACAGGCTTTTCAGTAGTATGTGATTTAATGGCAAGAAGCATATTTACACCACACAAAAACACATTTTCTTACTTTTTTGTTTATATTAAATGAGGATAACAATTAATTATATAATGAGGATTATAATCTATTGAACTTTTTATGAACATATTTAAGATGTGAAAGACTTGGTATCCTCCTAAAATGTGTATTCTAGGTGTTTTGTGACATTTCAATAGATCTGATTACACCTTTTTATTGATTTCCTCTCAAACTACATAAACATGATCTCATTTCCACCATTTATACTGACGCTATTTAAAACACCAGCAAAGTTTTACTTGTACTTTCCTGCGTAGGTTGCTATGAGGAACACATTTCATTATTCAGGTTTCCCTTTTTTCTGCTGCTGATTGGAAATGTTTCTTCCCTCTTGGAGAAACTTTCCCGACGTGAGTGTTCAAAGTGATTATTTCAAATTTCCCCAGATAAATTTTTTCTGCTCAACCTAAACAGTTAAGGCGTGATATCCGTCTCTAAAGGGACATCGAATTAGTTTGATGTCTTATACAGAGATGGCAGGTTTTTGTTTATTTGCTCCACACCAGTTCTGCTGCGCAACTTTTTCCACAACATGCTTGTTTCCATCTATTCCTTGAGTAGACATACTGTATGTATCTTTGAAATGTATCACTATATTATAGTATTATGATAAAGATTACAGTTTTATTCCCCTCCTGAGAGAAAAGTATTCACTATTTGACGTGCTTTTTCACATTTTATATGTAGACAGAGCGATTATCTGCACAGCGGCGACTCAGCCAAGGGTTCCTCTCAAATATCCGGGTTTCCATCGCTCACAGACTTGGACAGTCTGCAACATTTTCTCGACGTGTGGAAATGGATGTCCAACCATCTGTCTCCCATCTTCTACTTCCTCCAGAGGATGGTGCTGAGATGTCAGGCTCAAACAAGGTCCCTTCAACTGTCATCTCTGTCTTTTTGCCAGAATTCCCACATCATAGAAACCCTGCAAGAGAGCATTTCCAGGTACTTTAATCTCGTTACATTGATCTTTATTAAAAATACTGCAGGGGACACAGAGAGGTAACTTTGCTTCTGTGCTCACAGATAGTGGGCTTCATCGCTAAAGGATCATTTGGACCCATTTTGAAGATGAAAGATAACTTTGAAGAGAAGATTTACGCTGTTAAGGTTAGTTTAATAGTAATTATTGTTATAAAGGCACAAAAATATTTTAGTTTAGTAATATGCATTGTTGAATAGGTTCTACCAAAGTCAGATATCCTGAAGCAGGGGGTGCTGGAGCAGTCAAAGGAAGAAGTCATCATTCAGGTAGAATACCAGATAACAGAAGCAACGCTTACCTTTCAGCTAAGTAAAACATTACATTTATGCTTCCTTAAGTAAGCATGAATAAATCCCACATTTATATAAGATATAGTAATATTATTGTGAATATGAATTTATTTGACTGTAAATAAATCCTGTGGAAACTCACAGGTAAAAACTGAAATACAAGATGGAAACATATTTTACGTAGTAGTCTAACAAAAAAGTATATTTAAGCGGTGATCAGGCTGGTTGGGCACAATCTAAAAAAGCAGAGCTGCTGAAATGCTGCGTTGCTCTGTAGCTGAAATACTATACAGATTTCTGTTATTTATGGGAATTTACTTTGGCTTTACGTTAAACGAGTTTCCAAGTATCCATGTGATCATTTTCAGGGTCTGAATTTAAAGGTCTGTGCCAGTTTTAGTGAAGACAAAAACGGATGTTTGAAAAAAAAAGTTCTTCCGATAACATTTGATTTCAAAGGTTTTGTGCATAAATTCACCTCCAACTTCAGCCCAATCATGGTTACAGAGACATGTCCCAGTCTTCAATGAAAAGCAAAGTTATATTTATAAAAAATAGAAAAAGATATGAACACTATGCTTACTGTGCAACTTTGCTCTTTTCTCCAAAATATTTAATTCATTTCCGTTTTGACTATACAGCACTGTTCAAATATAAATTGCTTAGTTTGCTCAAGTTTGCAAGCAGCTGTTATTAAAAAGTATTTTTATTAAACATAACATTTATAAACACCAGCTAGGCTTTAATGTGTTTTACTGTACTACCAAGGGTTTTACTGTGAAAAGGGATTTTTTCATCGCACTGCTGGAACTCCTTTCACTCTGTAACTCGGGAGTTTTCTATAGATCACAATAACAGACTGAAACATCAATACAAGGAGTTTTAATTTCTGCTTCTATTTTAGATGCATTACATGTATCTATGTTAACTAGTCTGACTTAAACGGAAACATCTCAAGCTCCCCACCCATCTCTCAATGTTATATTCACTGTCAATCTGTGTGTGTCGACTGTTGCATTGCAGCGGCAGCTAAAACACCCATTTATCCACAATCTGCAGGACTGTTGGCAGACGCAGCACCACCTCTTCATTAGTGAGTTAACAGAAACAGTGGCACAGTTCAACCCACCCCCTCCTCTGCTTTCCCTTTTGTCTTCCTGAGAAGTTCCGTTTTTCCCTCTCTGGACCTGAAGCAACCCAAAGTGCCCTGATGTTCAACCATGCAGTCTGACATGTCTCAGTACTGGTTTTGACATAGTTTTACTGCCATCTAAAGAAATTGCTGGGTAAAGCAAAGGGCAGCTGCAGCTTGACTCTCCAGTTTTTACCAAGTTTAGTTCATTTCATTTGTCGGTCTTTTCTGTATAAAGAAAAGACAATTAAGATTTTGGTAGTAAATAAGCATGTGTGTTTTCTTTTACTTGGCTCGCTTTCTTGATATTTTCTCCCTCCAGCAACATGTGGAATATTAAATTTTTTTTAGCTTTTAATCTTTTATTTCAAACTATGCTGACCTTGTTTCAGAAACTCAAGAAATGTGTTTTTCATCCTCTGCAGTGTGTGACTACTGCGGCACTGGGGACTTGTACACTTACTGGTTACTGAAGGGTCATTTCGGGGAGGAAGAGGTCCGGCTTTTTGCTGCAGAGCTGGGGAGTGCACTGGGTGTGTGTTCACTATACAAGACTTTGGTTTCTGACTTTTGCTTATGAAAAGACAAGGTTCAAATGTATGATTTGGTGCAATTAGATTGTTTTTATGCATCATACATCCTGCTTTTTGCCTTTTGTAGGTTACCTGCATGACTTGGGGATCATTCACAGAGATATAAAGGTATGATTTTAGTAAAAGATGATGAATTTTCACATATGTTTATCTGAGTTTTGAAGCTGTTTTTGTTTATTTGACTTTTCAGATGGAGAACATTCTGTTAAGTGATCTAGGTAATGCTTGCATTTCTATCTTGTGGTTACAAACTGTCATTGTTGGATTAAGTTACGCTACCTTTACATGACCTAAGAAACAGGAAACATGAGTCGATAGGCTTCATCAGACAAACTACAACGGTAAAAGTAAAGCAAACAATCCAACACGTCTTTATAGAGGATTTCGTAAGGAGCCTGTCTGGCCACTAAGTGAAAATACCATGAACAGCATATGAGCCTTGAAAGATGCTCCAAACATTTATGGGAACATTTGGTTCTGCATATAGAAGGAAGTTTCATTATATTTTTCAGGTCATCTTCGTTTGTCTGATTTTGGACTCTCGCGCCGCCTGAAGCGAGAAGGACGAGCGTTTACTATATGTGGGACGATTCCATACATGGGTGAGATCTGATAAATCAAATCCATTTATCAGGAGAACGTTTTCTTATGAATTAGCTGTGTAGTTCGTATTGGCTGTTTATTTCATTTCCCTGTGACTGAATTGAAACCCCGTCTTCATCATTAGAGGCTTCACACCTGCGTCTTCCTCCCAGTGGATTCAGCTGACCCACTTAGGGAAATAACGCCACTGGGATGTACCTTTTGGATCTAATAGCAATATTTGTCCTGAAATCTGTGTTGTCTGCGATTCGTGTTTCTTTTGTTTCATTTTCACATCTTCTGGTTGTATTTTATAATCATCTTTTTTTCTGCTGTCTCGACAGCTCCTGAGGTTTTAAGTGGGGGTCCGTACAACCATGCTGCAGACTGGTGGTCTCTTGGCATTATGCTGTTCTCATTGGTCGTAGGAGAGGTGATATTTACACATCTACAAGCATTAAACACTGATTATTGCTAATTCATTATCCGCATACTCACTTCCTTTTGCAGTTTCCAGTAGCTGCAGAGTCGGAACACACCAGCATGTGGAAGAAGGTCATGGATTTTAATTATGTTCCACCAAAGACTCTCAGCTCTGCTCTGATTTTATTTCTCACTGAGGTCAGTAAATTTAATTTTATTATACGTTTGGCAGCTAGAATAAAAATAAATATAAATAGTTGCAGACTTTTTACTTTCTGTCTTCACCGATTCAGCTTTTATGCAAAGATCCAGTGTACCGGCTTCGCAACCTGGAGCGTTTCAAAATGCAGGCCTTCTTCCGCGGCACATCGTTTGATCCCTACATCCTCCAGAAAACACCAGTTAAATTCATCCTCGACCTCAGGACACATCCTGATTGGGCATCTAAATCGGTGAGAGGTGCCTCACTGGACCAGTTTGATAACTTTGACTGGAGTCGAATCCTCAACTCCAATCTGAGCCCCAGTGAACCGTCTTCTATTCTGGGCGATGTGGGGATGAGCTCGCAGACCTGTGAAGAATGAAGCTGAACTGCTTTTGCTCCAAAAGCGGATTAAGACACTTGTGGTCGCAGATATTTATCTACATAAATGTGTTTGAAAGTTGGCTTGTTAACATGTAACAAATATCTTCTGTTACATGTTTAGCGCAGAATACCTCAGTGTTGTGAGATGCTTTTAACTCCTCATCTCTTTTATTGTTTATTAATAATAGTATCAGGATTCTATCAAACTGTATGAGAATCAATCTCAGTATTTTTATGACATGATGATATTTTAGGGTTCAGAATCACTGTTCAAGTATGCGTTTGATAAACTGAGTCTCGTCACAAAGTCTTTTATTTAATTTTAAATGTGTTTTATATAAAAAATTAAGTTAATCTTTGCTATTTAATTTTTCATTGTAAAAAGTATTTTAACAATTATTTTATATGGAATCACATTGGTTTTTGATAAGAAATGTATTGATATTGTCAAATGAATAATTTTATGAATTAAAAGTGAAAAAAATTTCATAAAATCAGAATTTATTTGCATCAGAAGAAATATTTTTACAGGTCATGGTTTTATAATTTATCTCCATTTGTTGTAAACTTCTGCAAACATGAAATAAAAACCTACTTACCAAACGCAGAGAAGTTCCTTTTTAATACAATATGTTGGTTACAAAGAAGACATAAATTTGGCTCAATTCATATTTATTATTAAATGTACTATTATCGGCATAACTGAACAAAATTCTTTTAACTTGAACATTATTTCACTGAAACTAAAATTAAAGTGACAACTTGCAAAAATAAAACGATATTTCTGTACCCCAAAGAGAAGAAGAGGAAATAAAGCATATATGTAGCTCTAGGGCAGTGTACTAGATATTAGACCCATATTAGACCGTAATTCAATCATGTTGGAATAATTTCTTTTAAATCTGATGTTTGTAAAAGTGTTCATTTGCTGGTTTATCAAATGTCATGCAGTAGAAATGAATCACATAGATTATACATTCATTTATTTCATGTAAAAATTTAACTCATTTGTAGCAAATCAGCTAGATGCATGAAAGTTGCACCTGGATACATTAAGGCCAACTTTCCTCTAATCCTCTAATCGACCTATTTAGAAGATCCCTCACAAACCCTTTGAGGACATCCCAAAATAGGGCAGAAAATTGAGGACCAGATAAAGTATTGTCATTAAATGTTTTAATTAGGTAACAGAAAAAAGTCAGGATTCCCAGCGGAGGAAGGCATGTATAATTGCTGTACTTCTTGAAGTCGTGTATCTATTTAAAACTGTATCCCTTGAATGGGAGAGCACCAACTCCTCCCTCTGCCACTGCCTGACATTGAATTCCCTCTCAGGCCCTTGTCTTAGACAGGTCCACCAAGTCTGTGTTGTGGTTCTATGATGGCAGCCAGTCCAGTGACCTATATCTAGTTTTAGAGGCACACTGACACATAATAGTAAAGACAGGAGTCCCCAGAAGTGTTAGCGAACGGTTCCACTCAGAGCTACCAAATGGTAACATTTCGTAACTGAGCTTCACAACAGAAAACAGGTTATAAAAGGAGCTGCTGCTGTGCAGAACAAAACCTTTCAGCGGAACTAAACTCTTTTCAGCAGCTTAGATCTGCTGCTATTAACCACACACAATTGTCACATAGTGTCAGTGTGTAATGTCTTTAAATTAATTTTTTGGCAAATATTGCATGTAAATGAGATGCTTCTCTTTTTAATAGGCTACAAGCCACTCACACAAATATGCATGCAATAAAAAAAGCACAGAAGAGAAATATCTCCTCAAAATGGAGATGATATATTTGACCTGATTTTGGTCCAATTTGGGCCATATTGCCTTGAAGGTTTACATTGAACTTGGAAATTATTTCTATTTCTGACATATTCCATCACATTCTTTACAGTTTAAAGCTCACAAGAAAAGCCAATGAGTGCATGAATTGCTCTGAGACTAGAGGCCCCCTGTGGGTTTGGGTGTGGAAAGACCAAATTATCAGGAGAACTGGAACTTTCCTCTGGGCACATTTTTACTAATTAAGATAAAAATAGGGCACCTCAGGGAACGGTTCAATGCTAAATTTAAGTTGCTGTAGGTACCTGAATTTGCAAAAGAATATGTGATTTGATATTCCTCATAAAGACCTAAATGTAGAGTGGGATGCAAATAAGTTAAACAGCTGCAAATGTCTTAACTTGTATACATGAGCTTAAGGTAAGCTATTCTAAAAGCAGCATACTCTGTAAGTGCTAAATGAAGTTCATCTTTGTGACATAGAAATGTGTAGATTGTTGCATCAGAGTCCAAAAGACAGCTGAAAAAAGCATAGTGATATTTAAATAGAACAATGAATCATCAAGATTTCCTAGTTTAATTGGGACAAAAGTGGGTGTACAAGCCCCGCCTAGGGGTGTTGGCATAGGAGATGTGACATATTTGAGCTGGATACAAACTGGAGTTGATGGGAAGGCTCCATCACTGTTCATCACATCTGTGGACGAAACACTTTGAGTTCATTTTCAGGTAAGACAGTTTCATTTCCTGTAATAGCAAATTACTTTTTGGGAATAACATTTTTTTTTAAATTTGCTAAACTTTACCTTTCCGCTGGGAGTTTAAGAGCCTTGATATTTGATCACATTTAGAAGATTCATTGTCCAAATTAGTTTATTAGATGCTAATCCTGGATATATACAGTCAATTGCACCAATAATAATTTGCATGTACTTTCTGCCAAATTAATATATA
>JBAMHX010000010.1:11247790-11262281 GCA_037177515.1 Pseudomugil tenellus | reverse complement strand
TATATACCAATAAAAACAGAGTTATAACTAATTTTAATGATAAAAACCTTCTTTCTGCTGTCATGTCATAAATCAGTGCCTTTTAATGGAAAGCTTACACATCTTATATGTTGCACAACTAGACACCAAGGTTTAATGAAAACAATTATTCTAATATTAAACCAGGAGATTTTTATAATAAATACAGAAAACATGTAAAATGTCATTAGAAAAAGATCCAAATAAATTAAAACTTAAAATAGATCAAACTGGATTATATCAAATTTAAATGCAGCTTCAAAGTAGAAAAATAAACCATCATTTCGCAAGTTGTATAAGGTTGCAGCTTCATTATAATCCACTGAATAAATACCATTAATGACCTGATTATTATTACTTTAAGCATCAATTTCCTTTCATGAAAACTAAATAAACTGAGTTAGATAAAAGTAGAAACATTATCTTTCTTAACAACTTTGGAGTTGTCCTTTTCTGATTACCAATTACCAAATAACGAATAATCATAAGGTCACATCTTTCACCACAGGCTGTTTGGGGAATCAGTCACACGATGACACACCAGTTTCCAACACTCTCTGAGGCTCAGAAGAGGGAGCTCCATGAAACTGCACTACGCATAGTTTCTCCAGGGAAGGGCATCCTGGCTGCAGACGAGTCTGTGGGTCTGTAGCAGTGCTTCTTTCTTTGTCTAGAAACAATCTCTTGCATGAGCATAAAAAAGTGTGTTACTGATGAAACCTCCCATCCCAAAAGAGTTTCATATGCACATTATATGAACCACAGGCAGCATGGCGAAGCGACTGTCCCAAGTTGGAGTGGAGAACACGGAAGAAAACCGGAGGCAATATCGTCAGATCCTGTTTAGTGCGGATGATCGCATCAACAGCTGCATCGGAGGGGTCATCTTTTTCCATGAGACGCTGTACCAACACTCTGATAATGGTGTACCCTTTGTTAAAATGATCAGGGACAGAGGCATCCTGGTTGGCATCAAGGTCTATCAGCTTAATACTGAATATGCCATGTATGATTAGAGGTAGATTTATTTTGTTTAAGCAATAAGAACTCAGCAAAACATATATGATACATTTATTTTCTCAGACATTTTGCATCATTTTATGGTGAAAACTTTGCTCAAAATTCTGTAAAACACAATCAGATTTCTGTCCTCTGCTCCTTAATGGACACCAAAAAGCAGAAGATTGTACAATAAGAATGATCTTATTATTTTTCTTTAGAAAGAAGAATTTGACATAGTTATAAATGGTAAAAATCTCCAACAATGTGATCCTTCTTTCATATATATTTTGTAAAAGGGCCAAATAAAGACCATATATTTAAAAATTGGACTTTACTTGCCACTTTTTCATAGGTTTGGTTTTAAGGGTTAAAAAAAGAAAGGCAAAAATTAATATTGAAGCAAATAAAGTTCTCCTGCATATTGTTGATCAGGTCGATAAAGGTGTTGTACCCCTGGCAGGAACATGTGGAGAAACCACCACACAAGGTCAGATAAGCTCATCTTTTGATAGTTGCTGCTTTTGCCATATAAACTTGTAGAGAATCATTTCTTTAAACCTCTCTCCATAGGTCTGGATGGTTTGTCAGAGCGTTGCGCGCAATATAAAAAGGATGGAGCTGTCTTTGCAAAGTGGCGCTGTGTGCTGAAGATCAGTGATAGCAATCCATCTAAACTCGCAATCACGGAAAATGCAAACGTTCTCGCACGCTGCTCAAGTATCTGCCAGCAGGTCAGAACTCTGCAGTGTAACAGCTTATCTGCTTTGTGATTTCATGCATCTGCAGAGGTTGACAATCATTCATTTCTTGGCCAGCATGGCATTGTGCCCGTCATAGAACCAGAGATCCTGCCTGATGGTGATCATGACCTGAAACGCTGCCAGTATGTCACTGAAAAGGTGGGCTTCTCCTCACTGCATGTGCACAGATGTGACAAACAAGAACACCGTTTCCTGAAGTTGGCACCTCTGTTGCAACACTGTATATGTTGCAGGTCCTGGCTGCTGTGTACAAGGCCATGTCAGACCATCATGTTTACCTGGAAGGCACTCTCCTAAAACCCAACATGGTCACTCCTGGACACAGCTGTCCCACCAAATATAGCCCAGAGGAGGTTGCCATGGCGTCTGTTACTGCCCTACGCCGCACTGTTCCCCCAGCTGTCACCGGTGAGTAAAAATTCTGCTGATTCTGGATGATTTTAAACAGAAATATGTGAGATGTGTGAAGTTCTTGCTCCCCTCAGGAGTCGCTTTCCTTTCGGGGGGTCAGAGCGAAGAGGAGGCAACCATCCACCTCAATGCCATAAACAACTGTCCTCTGGCTAAACCCTGGATCCTGACCTTCTCTTTCGGCCGAGCCTTGCAGGCGTCTGCACTGAGAGCCTGGAGAGGACATAAGGAGAACGAGAAAGCCGCCACTGAGCAGTTTATCAAGAGAGCAGAGGTACTTTTAAATCGCATTAACTACAGATAAAACAAACACTAATCAGCGGTTTTTTTTGTTAATTTGCTGTCTGCTTGTTCTGTTCTGCCCTCAGGTGAACAGTATGGCGTGTCAGGGGAAATACACTGGTGGGGATAACTATGGTGATGCTGGCCATCGCGTCTACGGCTCCTGTCATGCATACTGAAGACTGCAAAAAATCAAGATTTAATTATCAATGTTTTATTTCATTCCATAGATATAAGAGAAGACTTGTAATGTAGATACTTAAGTTAGGCCAGAGTATTGACACACACAATTATTTTAAATAAATACTTTTGACAGCAGGTTTTCTTGCCTTGATAAATAAGGACAATCACAATAAGGCCTTGGGTATTTCTAAAGCATTAACTGTATGAGGATGTTTGCTTCATTAAGCTCTGGGTGTGCTGTATGTTCATGAGACAGCGCCAAGAAATAAGCTTTAAAATATCAATACTGACCTGTGATACTGACATGACATTTTGGCAGCAGAGCAATGAAATAGTTTGTTAACACAATTAATTAATGATAGAAAATGAGAAAACTGCTATTTAAGGAATGTTGCTTTTCCTTAACACATACTGAATGAAAGCCTACTACAACTGTGTGTAGCTTTTTTGTGTGTGAGTGAATGAATTTGCATAATTTATTACTTATTAAACATTGGACATGCAGAAATAGAAAAATTGCATGGAATTAGCTTCTGGCTAATTTACCTCCCTAGGCATAAAGTATCGTCATGTCAGTGCTTAACACAATACATGTGGTGTTATTCTCTGTAGTGTTTTGTGTAAAATAGTCTGATAAATATTAATAAAAATTAAATAAAAAAGTAATCCAAGAAAGTCTGATTTATTTATGACATGCCACACTTAAATGCAGACATCCCTATACATAAATTAAGAATTATAAATATATGGATATGTGTGTGTGTGTGTGTGTGTGTGTATAAAATCTCATGTTACAGAAGATCTTGTGCCTGAATAATATATGTCTTGTTGGCGATTATACTGATGGGCAGCTAAATCTAAATCAACACAGAAAGAAAAAGTTTATTTAATTAGATTTTTAGTTTTGTTTAAATTACAAAAATATTTAAATACAAAGTAATTTGTCAGTTTTGGTACTAAATACAACCGAATTAAATTATGCTTTTGAAAAATAACCATTTTAAGGCCACTATATAGAGAAAACTGGACAGAAACTGAACCAGACACAAACAATTAGCCTACGGCTGTTTTCTGTGTCCAGCATGTCAGTCTCTCACATGCTTTACATTGCTTTACATCTCTTCACTGTCATTTCTTTGTCCTATTTTTGGTCATTTTGCATATGTTTCTAGTTGTTTGCATCTAATTTGAGTTGTTTTTGCATCTCTCTTCCATTTTAATGTTGGATGCTTCATGTCACACTTTTTATTGTTTAATATGTTCTTGTGCTCATTTCAGTTTTGTGATGAAATAAAAACATTTTATCCTCAATGTTTAAAAGAAATATTCCATTTTTTACTTTATTTTTTATTGTTTGCTTGTTTGTTTTTTTACACTTGCTGCTGTGGGCGGACTACTTTTGAAGGCGGATGTGTCAGATTAGACTGCAGTGTTTCCGGTATGCGTGAGATTGTCTGTGAAGAGGCGCGGATCCTGGAGAAATCAAGAGTAGTCAGGGTCACGTTTAGAGCTTGGGTTCCGACTACACACTAAATATATTGCACATAATATTTAAAACTGCTTTCTTTTTCTACTAAATGAATTTTATCTTGTCGCGGATTTACAGTCGTTGAGGTAATAATATCCAAGTGTGCGGCAGCTACTTTGAATTCCGCAAAGAACAGACTTAATAAGTTAGCAGCCATGTCAGGTGTTGTGCGCGGCCCCGCTGGAAACAACGACTGCAGGATTTACGTTGGAAATCTTCCCCCAGATATTCGCACAAAAGATGTAGAAGACGTCTTCTATAAATACGGAACAATAAGAGATATTGACCTAAAGAACCGAAGAGGGGGACCACCTTTCGCCTTCATCGAATTCGAAGACCCAAGGTAACGGGCTAATTGTTAGCATGCTAGGCCCAAACTAGCCCCATTGTGTTGCTAACGCATTGCTTAGGGCTCCGACTATTACCTGGATTTGCATTGTTCTGGTAACGAAACGTGGCGTCCCCTCACATGGCTTCCAGTTCAATAATGTCTGTTAATTTCAATGCACAGCAGCGCAAGAGTTTTATATTATATGTATATGTTTTCATCCCCGTTTTTGGAACATTGTCACTGTATTTGAATGTTATGAGACACCACCTCCGCCACATTTATGCACCAAAAGTAGGTTGAAACAACGCTTTAACAACACTGCACTTATTTTTCTCATTCATTTGGTGGCTTATTTTCCCCACACGTGTGTATCTTTAAACAAATCCAGCCTCATTAAAGTTGCTGCATGCCTGCAAAGGAGATTAGCATACGTTAAGAGACACTAACATGGCTGCCGTCAGATTCTCCATGCTCACTGCATGCATGATAAACCTCGATGTTAATATAATGTATAATGAATTTTCCGTATTTAAACAGAGACGCCGATGATGCAGTCTATGGACGTGATGGATATGACTACGATGGCTACAGACTGCGCGTGGAGTTTCCTCGGAGCGGCAGAGGCTCGAGGGGAGGCGGTTTTGGAGGGATCGGTGGAGCACCCAGAGGCAGATATGGACCCCCGTCCAGACGCTCCGAATACAGGGTCGTTGTTTCAGGTAAAAGAGCAACTTATTCTGTCAGAACCTGGGTCGCCATGCTTAATTTGAACGGTGTCTTTCTTAAACATGGCTTAATTGAAAAGTAGACACACGTGAATGTGTTTGTTTCCTGCTAATAGCAAATATTGCAAACAATGTTTTGTGTTTTAATCCACAGCAACAAAATAATTTGCCTTTTTAAATGTTAGCATTGTATTTATTTTAATAACTATTGGACTGAAATTCTGGTTGAGGGTTGTTGGTTATTAGAGAAAAGACAATTCCTCATCTTGGGGGGGGAAACACACGACATGATTAGTTTATTATAATTAATTATATATCAACTCAAGTTATTAAATCGGCTAAACATTTTATTGTAATGTTATTTTTCAAGTAAATGAAGAATGTGTATATTTCTATTTAATGCTTTTAATTTGTAGGTTAACAGTGAAATTACCTCCTGAAGTGAAGTTAATTTAATAATTGGGTAAATATATTGCGGCTCTTTTTATCTTAAGTCTTTATTTTAACTTGTGCTGTTTTTAGCTTCTTTTTTTTAGCTATTTGATATTCCACTGCAGAAAACTTAAATGTACACAACTTAATGTTTCAGGTTTTATAAAATTATAAGCAGCTTATTAATGGTCCAAACGGGTTTTGTGATACAAACATGGTATAATTGCTAATTGAGTTTCCATCCCATCAGTTTAATATATTTTTATTCCTGGTCATCTGCTATTTGCATTGAATGTCCTTTTTTTTTCCAGAGGAGACCTTTCGTCACCTAAAGACTAAAAAATGAAAATGATATTTATTTACGGTTATCTAATCCCGCTATCTTGGGAAGCCCAGTGTGTCCGCTAACGCGACTCTTCCCTGTTGCCCAGGTCTCCCTCAGAGTGGCAGCTGGCAGGACCTGAAGGACCACATGCGGGAGGCTGGCGACGTGTGCTACGCCGATGTTTACAGAGATGGAACCGGAGTAGTAGAATTTGTGCGCAAAGAAGACATGACCTATGCTGTTCGAAAGCTGGACAACACCAAATTCCGTTCACATGAGGTATGTGTACTGATTTGATCAATGGTCATGGAAAATATATCTTTGCTGTGTGGAGGTAAGTACTTGATGAAATCTATTGGACGCATTGAACAGCACCCAGCCCTTTATGTCCAGATGTTTTTCCAGCAGAGACGGGGATGTTGCCTTTTCAATGTCAAGTTTTTTGTGTCCGCTAGGGAGAGACTGCATACATTCGTGTGAAATTAGATGGTCCCCGCAGCCCAAGTTATGGAAGATCTCGCTCTCGCAGTCGTGGCAGCCGGAGCAGAAGCCGCAGTCGCAGCGCCAGCCGCAGTCGCAGCAATTCTCGTGGTCGTGGCAGAGGATCGCCCCGCTACTCGCCTCGTCACAGCCGCTCTCGCTCCCGTTCCTAAACCTCTCTTCCATCTATAATTCTGCCCTTTTGATGTATTCCCTCCTGTTTTTACCTCTTATGAGTTACTCCAGATGTCAGCTATTGATTTTTAATTTTTGCATTTCTTGTCCCGATGTCCTTGTGGATGATCCTGGTATGTAGATGTACTCCCCCTGACCCCCCCTCTACCTTTCCCTTCCCTTCTCAATCTTATTTGCCCTTTTGTTTTCTCCTTTCTCCCTTTCTGTCATCTCAATTTTTGCAACATTACAAATTGTGCTGTTGAACTTCAAAAATGTTGAGATGTAATGAGTTGCACTCAATGTTTTTGAAAGTGTTAAATTGAAGGTCTTGTTTGAGTTTTTTTTTTAGTAGGTTCTCTTTGGATGTGGTGGGTGGGCTGTTTTGACGAGAAGCCCAATGCTTAACTGTATTTTACCCTTGTGTCTTCCTTTAGACATCTGAGGAGAAGGATTAAAGTGATTTGGAATAAAACCATTGTGGAGCACATTTCATTTGTATGGTCAGGATAGGACATCTAGGAGCAATCAGGTCGAGGCAATGGTATGCTTCATATTCCATAAATTGAACACTTTGATAGGTTGAAATGTCATGCATGTCATTTAATAAAAGCCGTATGTGCTGTACCTTGTTATATAAACAGTCTTTTAACATGTTACTTTGGCCTGTGACAGATTAAGCAGTCCTAAAAGCAATGTTGTGATGTAAGTGTAACACCTTTTGCTGTCAAATGTAAAAGATCAGAATCACGTCATTGTTACAAAAAGCATCCCACTTTTAAATGTCCGCAGTATGTTCAGGAAGCAATAGTTTTTGTGCTCAGTGGCTTTTTTTTTCTTTTCTTTTTTTTCTTGACCTAAAATTAGTGCTCAACAAGGAAAAAGAAAATGGGCCCAAAACTATTGACATTTTATTCTAACAGTCTGCCTCTGATTTTCTTCCTGGTATTTCAAGGTTTTGATTGGAGGAGTGGCTCAGTGGATCCCAATCCTTGGAGCTGGATGAGTGGATCGATTAGGGAAGGGATAGGCAAGGATGGATGCTCGGAACGGGAGTCGTTTTCGAGGATTCATATTGGTTGATTTCAGAACTAATTAATGGGAGTCCCAGAGAAACCACTCCCCCACCTCTTTGTTCTCCTTTTGTTTTAGGCCCCCTGCCTTTTTCTTTTTTTAAGTCAGTGATAATGGCTTTATTGTACAAGAAAAGGAAACAGAGGACCAGGAAGTTGGATCACAGGATGGAGTCGTAGATGCCTGGTATGAGGGAATGAAATGAGGGGTGGGGGTTTAATCTGGGTGTAGTTTCTTTATTTTTGCTTAATCTTTCTTTTTCTCTTAGCATTTTCAATAAAAAATATTAAAACAAGGATTCTTTAGTTTTGTTTTTATTCGTGACCCCGATACCTGCAAAAGCTTTACTTACAATTTAAGCGCCGGAAGCAACTTTAGCAATGCTGATGCACGTTTTCACGATTACAGCTGATAAAACCTGTTTTTACTGCCAGAGGTTAGTTTCTTTCCAGCCCACAGTACTGTGTACAGCGAATGATGCATTGTGGGATGAAATAAGATGCTGCCAGACAGGAGCTGGAGAAAAACGCTCGCACGAGCCGGTGAGGCTGCCGTCCAGCCAATGGCAGCGCGCGGCAGGCAGCAGAGGGGCGGGGAGCTGCCGGAGCAAAGCCAAGACGACCTACCTACATGCTTATTGTGTAAATCTTTAAAAAGCAATTAGCCGCAGCATCTTCCAAACCATCCCAACTGGTTAGCAGAAATACGGATATTTAACAGGAAGTTACTTCAGTCCGCGTAAGGAAAGGTGAGTAGGAATTTTCCGTTTGTAGAAAAGATCAACTTGCACATTATTTCATATGCGAATCTGAGTTTTTCTTATTTAAATGATACTTATTCTTAATTTAGACGTATACAATTCCATATCTTTTATCAACATTAAATTGTCTTTGCATATAAGTCAACATTTTAGTCTTTCTGTCTGGATGCTGCTTTTGTCCGAAAGAGATTTTGCTAAGTAATTCAACTCCACCTGTATCAAGTTTCATAGCCAATCTATGCAGGCTTCAAGGAATGGTTTGGTTAATAACCCTTCAAAAATACACAGGTAGGAGTTTTTAACTAAGATCTGAGCTAACAGAAAACGCCATACCAAATGGCGTTGTGTTCGCGTGGTTGAGTAATTGCGAAGATCCGGCTGGCCTAAACCATCCTGATCATCACCACGTGCAGTATCAATTTTCAGTGCGGTACGTCTGAGTGACCGTGGCTGTTTCTTCCACAGAACACATCCTCAACCATGACTGACAGGAAAGCGGTGATCAAGAACGCAGACATGTCCGAGGACATGCAGCAGGACGCCGTGGACTGTGCCACGCAGGCCATGGAGAAGTACAACATAGAGAAGGACATTGCTGCCTACATCAAGAAGGTGCATGCACGGATCCAAACACAGCTTTGTGCTTTTTTTTCCCACATCATTTGCAAATTTAGAGCCTTCAGTGCCTTTGACATCTATTTTTTGCTCTGTGAGGAGAAGAAAAGAGTTATGATCAAGGCCCAATTTGCTATTGTTTGATCACTTGGGTCCACAAATCTCATAGCATCTTGTTTCCAAATAATTTAAACAAGTACAAAACAAAAGACTGGTGCTTTTTTTTACAATGTAACAATGTAACCTGGGCTTATTTGTAGAGTTTGTAGAGTTCTCTGTGTAAAAACAATGCTCTTTAGAGTGCTTTACAGACCTGATAATCAGACGGAGCTATAATAACAAAAGTGACGCATATAAATGACATGGATGGGGTTAAATGGAAGTTTGGACATTACTGAAGTACAACTCATTTAATATTGGAATTATTATCTAAACAGTCTCAGTAGATTGTTTTTTTTATATAAAGTATAACACCGGGACTAACAAAAGGCATAAAACAAACAGCCTATTTTTCTTCTGTTTGGGACTAATGTGTTTTCCTCTCACAAGGTACCAGCTTTAACAGTCGTTATCAGAGAGCTAAATGGTTAGGAATCCGGCACCAGACCCCAAATTTTCACTCAAATATCTGTCCTGTCACAGATAATGTCCCTGGTGTCCCTCAGCCTCCAAAGAGGTCAAAGGTCCCACTGTGGAAGCTGATGCGAGTAAGAGAAAACTACAGATTTCAGTCAAGATGCTTGACCTCCTCTGATCTCTAACATAACAATTCAAATGAGAAAAATCGATCATGTGATCAGTGGTTAGACAGGTAAAATAAATGGATTACTATTAACTATTAAGGTTATTAGCAACTTCTTTTTTTATTGTTGAGCTTTTTCTGCATCTTTTGACACTACGTGTTATATCTTTGGTTTTATCGCCATTGTTTGCATAAAATAAGTAGTTGGAACATTTCCCTTTGGGCATTGTTCCAGTTTCCTCCTGCTATCCAAACTCGGGCTAATATATGATTCTAAATTCACCATGGCTGAATGTGTACATCCGTCTACATCAGCACTGTAATCGGCTCAAACCACTTCACCACGTGCACAGCTGGGACACACAAAACTTAACCACAAAAAATAATACGAATGTTTGCTGGTTAGTTTCCACCAGCATGTACAGAATGACGTCCACGTGTATGCTGCAGCCACTGGTATTGATTCATGTCTTGGTCTTCCCTCTTTTCAGGAGTTTGACAAGAAGTACAATCCCACCTGGCACTGCATTGTCGGGAGGAACTTCGGCAGCTACGTCACCCATGAGACAAAGCATTTTATTTACTTCTACTTGGGCCAAGTGGCTATCTTACTCTTCAAGTCTGGCTGAGAAGTTTCTGATGGGTATTGAGGAGTTTTTCTCCCTGAAGCGAAATCGGAAATGCACTGGTGGCTGATGTCTCCCATACATTAATAATGACATACCATAACGATGCAAAACCCGCCGTGCACATTTGCATGGACTATACACTATTTAATATGTATGTTACAGTAAGTTTACTTTTCAATAGTTGCCATTTCAATGCAACTGGAGTAGTTTCTGTTGATGCTTTTAAATTCTAGGTTGTAAAAGATTCATTGTGGCCCTTGATTGTATGATAAAGGAAAGCTGTAGAATGTAGTGGTGCATCTGCTTTCCTTCACAAGTGGCATTGCCAGATCCTGTATTGAAACTTTGTTCTTTTGGAAGGTAAAAATCATACTTTAGGAGTTTAATCATTTATCGTAAAAGTCGCTCATAAAAAGGAGTTGATGTCATGCTGTTTTCACATGATGACTTTATTTCCAGTGTTGAACTGATTTATGCTTTCATGCTTCTTTTTTTTTTTTGGATGCGAAAACAAATCCCCAGCAGAGGATGAAATTTTAGCAGCCGCATTCAGAAAAGATGTCACTATGTCAGACACACATGACACCTCAGAACCAGCACAAACCAGTGCAAACATTTGCTTGCACTGGTTTGATGTTCAGTTTTTCAAATCTCCAATTTTCACTGTGAAGAATAACAGAGCAGTTAAGACTCGCATAAGCAGATGTTACTCTAAAACACTTCAGACGTTACCAAAATTACTCACCTATCTAGGTTTTAGTTACCATCCTGTGTTGCAGCATGTCTGAAGGATGAAAAGATATATATTTACTCCAGCGCTGTAAGGAGCGAAATGATTCCAATGGGGGCAAATAACATTTTCGACTTTCAGATATGTGACCGAACAGGCATGTGTTGTCCCAGTAACTGCAAGCTATGCTGTCTCCTGTGGCTCTTGTTAACTTTAAAGTTGCAGCATCCCAGCGTTCAGTTTTGTTATGCCGGTGTACTGCCAGACATGCAGGAAAAACAGCATCTGGACTTATGATTATGACAGATTTTAGTTGTTGTTTTGTAAAGTTAATATGATTAGTCTGAAATGTCAATGCACAATGTTCGGTTCTGATTGAAATATGTTCTCTGGGAGGACAGAGCAATTCCAGATATGTTGGTCTGAATGTTTGCTAGTTGTTTCCCATAAACGCTATGGGTGGAATAATTAAGAAGTGTTAGCTCGGATTAATGTGGCTTTCGAGGGGCGTCTTCCTTACTATTGTTGATGTAAACTGAGTTAGCATTGTTTTTCACTGGCATGTAATTTTGCTGTGTATGTGTAGGAGCCGTTCTAATGCTGTTAAATTTGCACAAAATGTGTGCCTGTCATTGCTCTCAACTGTAACTGGCTTGAGTACAATTGCACTTCATTAGAATAATCCAGTAGGTTGCTGCAGAACCAAAACATAAACTCAATTAAATAAAAATTCATTGTTGACTTATAACACTGTGGCTCTTTTTTTTCTCTTTTAAACATGAATTTCTGTAAATGGAAGGAGTTGTTTTAGTTGTAAATATCCTCCCGAGATTCGATACATACTCAATTCTTTGCCTTAACCCTTGTATTATGTTAAAAAAAAATAACATTTTTTTTATGTTGCGGGTTGTTTTGACCCAGACTTTGTAAACCTATTAACCAGAGTAAAAAAAAAAAAAAAGAAAAAAAAAGAACTGGTTAAACCAATAACTTTGTTTTAAATAATATAAACTTTTAGAAATAAAACATTCAATACCTTTTTTTTTATTTTTTTAACTCCAACACTATTTAAAGCCAAGGTGAAGGTGCAGCATTCAGTAAAGTTAAAAGATGTATATGCACAATTACCAACCACTACGCATTCACAACTGCTGTTTGGAATATGAAGTCATTTTTAATCTTTACCTCTAATTGTCACTGTTTTTCATAAAATGTACCTTTTTAATTAAAGTGATACATGAAAAAAAAACAAATATTTTGTTTAAAAATGCTTTAATTTACTAGATATCAGTGTTCTACTTGTCCATGCAATATAAAATAAGTGATAGTTAATTTAACAGATGTGTTTATACATGGATTTCCAACCATTTCCAGCTAAGCTGCTGCATTTTTACTTCAAATAGATGTACTTTGTTCATACCAAATTGAGAAATTTAGCAATACATACAAACGTTCAATGCAATTTTCAAAACAAAGTGAAACAGAATGGTTCCTATAATTTTCCATATTTCATTTAGTTGATTTAGAAATTTTGTCGAAATAAAACTGATTTAACAGATATTTCAGAAGTTTTTAAAAAAATGTCTGTTACTCACAATATGCTATTAGCATATTAGCAATAAAACCTGTTTTAGCATACTTTACCCATGAATGTGTTTTTTTCTGAAGTGAACTACTTTTTAATAAAATAACTGCAGTTTTTCATTTGTTCCTGGTAATATTTGGTAACAATATGTTCAGCAAACTTCCAATGCATGGTACTGTAGCGTCTGTCTGTCCGTACGTCCATACGTATGTATATCTTTTCTTCCTGGACATGCAATCTATACAGAAAGACTCGCTGCTGAGGGTTGAACCAGGACCATTTTGGAAAATTATCAATAAATGCTTTAGATTTGTTTATTGGACACACCAAAATTCAATTAAAATGGAAACTGGGACAAAGATTTGCTTATTTTTCTTTCTTAAACAAGCCAACAAAGAATATTGGGCCTGGTGTCTTTTATTTAAATTATATTATGAATGAATTCTCATATTTCACCCAATGTAATCACTTCAGATAAAATAAAATCAAGAGACTTGTTTAAACTCATTTTAGATATTTTATTTCACATCTGCTGAAAAATCACTTGAACTGACCTGCAAAAAGGAAGAAATGAAAGCAGGTACAGGAGTATTTACATGCTAAACTTTATGCATAAAATAATCGGACATTCATTTGGATCTTATGGTAATTGAGCAAGACAATGGACACGGAAGAACATCAGCTTCACAGTTCATGTTTTGTCTGAATGTTATGTCTTCAAAATGAACGAATGAGAAACAGTGAATAGCAACGAGTACGTCAGATGTTCACTCACAGATGAAGAATACAAATGTGTCATCAGACACTTTAATGTTATGATGTATAACCATACTGTTAACGATATGAGAATTACATTTAATCACTTTAAACACATGATTCATGTCTGTTGACAAAATGAGGTCAAGCAAAGAGGTTAGACAAAGTGATTTCAGTGGTCAGATCAGGTGTCAGTATCAGGGTTGATGTAACAGTGTGCATTACAATATAATGTAACAGAAAAATAGCAATTCTCTCGTTTTCCTGCAAACTTGTGATTGCCATAAAAACAACCAAATTGTCACAATGGGAAGTTTTTCTTCATGCTTCCAGCACTTGTCTTCTCATTGATAAGAACTGCCTTTTTAAAAGTGTCTAATGCGTTAAATGTGCTGCAATTATACAAACTCTGTAAGTGGAAGTCTGCAGAAACAAGAGCTCGCATTGCTGAGAAAGCAGACAAATTTAAGGACAAGTGACTAATGAATAATTTCTAAAGACAGACTGAGGTCAAGCTGGATGAAATGAGACACGGTTTGGGATTAACCTGACATCTATAGTTTCTTTATGCTTTGTAGCCAAACTTTCAGCTGCTATTGTACGCTTCAACTACTCTAATAAGGAGCCCAAGTTTCCCCCAGGCTCTAAAAACGCCATCAACAAGTTGTATCATAATGCTCTTTAAAAAACAAACAAACAAAAACTTTCATTGCTATATTACTTTCTCATTTTTTCCCATCACCACCTTCTCCCCCCACATACCTGCTTGCATCCTCTTTCATAGCCGCCGGCTGCTTTCATCCATCTTCCCACATAGAGCTGTAATTTATGGTCAAGGGACATTGACATGCAGACTACACGGATAATTGTGTTGTGTTGAGGTATGGGGAAACACTTACCAGTGTACAATAAATCCATTGGTCATTTTACAAAAACGTGCAATCCGGA
>JBAMHX010000010.1:11210134-11235503 GCA_037177515.1 Pseudomugil tenellus | reverse complement strand
CCCCCCCCCCCCCCCCCCCCCCCCCCCCCCCCCCCCCCCCCCCCCCCCCCCCCCCCCCCCCCCCCCCCACCACCCACACAGTCTTAATTGCGTGTGGCAATCTGAAGTCTCTTCTGTTTGGATTGTGCTTATTCAGCTCAGGAAAAAAACGTATAATGAAATACTGCACTTGAGATGGTAAGATGTAGCCAAACAACGCTGAGACGGAGACAAGTTTACTGTGAAATGACAAACAGCCAAACCTCAAAGCAGCTCTGATCTAATATGATTTGACCAAAGAAAAGAGGAGGAAAAGCTCAATCCCTGATCACACACACACCTTGTTTAGCCTCAAGAGCAAACAAAAGCCTGAGACTTTCAAGTACAACGCAGAGACAAACGTAACCCTTTGGTGCCAAATGCATCATATTTGATCCATACAGTCTGTGACCTTTTGCATCACTTTATTGTAAAAACTTGCCTCAAAATCCTGTTGTGCACAATCTGATACTTGTCTTCTGCCCACTAGTGGATACCTTTTATACTGCAATGGTTTTGACCTATTACAAAGCAAATAAACGATAAATGTATGTATAAAAAAAATGTTTACATTTTGTTAAAGAGCCAACAACTTCGGATTCAAATAAATTGTGATTTTTTTTAACCCATTTTCTTTTTTCTTGGATCAGGCTGTAAAGGGTTAAATACACACCCTATTACAATGCATGTTGACAGAGCCAACAATCGCTGTGACACAACGCTATGAACTTGCAGCCGCAGGCCCCACATGCTCTCCCGGAGTAAGATCATCTACAGGTCATGTTTAAGAACTGGGAGGAGTGAATGGATGCCAGCATCTTCATCACTTTCTTCTTCCTTATCTTCACTTGTATCAGCTGCCGATTAAACTCTTCTCTCCTTGTCAGTGCGTCTGTGTGGTAATCTGTGCAGATATTCAGCCATCTTCCAGTGATTTGTGGGTGTGTTCAAGCTGTTATTGCTCTGCTTGAGATCAAAGCTGCTGCTTCATCTGATGAAGAGGAACGGTGATGCAATCAGAGCTTTCTGGGAAAGTTGGACCACAGATGGCTTTATAGATGATAACTCTCTGGGCAGGAGGATTTGCTTGATTGATGAGGTCATATGTGGGGAAAACCAATGAGATAAATAAAATAATATTTTTTATATATGTAGCTGTCATGTTGGGGATTGTGTTTTTCTTTTTGACACACTTTGGTCTCTAGTGAATTTGAATGACTTCATGTTCATTTACATGCACTTAAATGCATTCATTCATTTTTTTTATACAACTTAGTTCAATTCAGGGTTGCAGAGAAGCTGGAGCCTATCCCAGCAATTAGAAGGTACAAAACACTCACTCGCTCCTACACGCGCATTTTAGAGTGACTAATTAAACTACTGCGCATGTCTTTGGACTGTACCGGAGTACCTTGAGAAAACCGCCGCTGTTACGATCTCCCTCAGCCAACGCTGAGGCAGCAATCTTTTTGTGATGCCACAGTGCTAACCACTGTTCCAACGTGCAGCCATTGTGAGATTAATTAATTGAAACTTAAAGGAAAAATTAAAGATCAGCTGCAAAAATCAAAAAGCTTTTACAGTAAATTTGTTGAGACATGAAATGTCATTTAAAAGTTTTTAAGATTAAAAAATGTGGCAAACATACAGTATGTTCTCATTAAATATCTTTCATAAATATAAATATCTTGAACGCATTGCTTTTTGTAAGATTTTAGTTCAACTTATTTAAACTTTAAAGACAGTTTTAGCAACAACATGTTGAATTTACACTAATCTAGTTGCACATTAAGGTTGAATAATGGATATAAATAGTGGAGAGAATCAAGCTATTGGGCTGTTGATCTGGCCAAAGAGCTGATAGTGATCATGTTAATCCAGTCTAACTGTCAACAAACTCTCAACAACAAACTCTAAAATACGTCCACCCAGTCTCTTTTCTGAATTCTCTTTAACCAGTAAAATTCAGTCCAATATCAACTCTTGTCTTATTTCTTGCTCTTTTATGTCCTTTCATTTCTCCTCCTGTAGTTTTCTCCTGTGTTTCTTTGCTGAGTCAGCCACGGTGAGCGCTCAGAACAGCCGATGCACTGATATCCAGTTCTTAAGCCTAACAATAGTCTTCCAGTACTGACCAACAGACTTAGGAAGGAACAAAGTGTTTTAGTGCTATGGGCCTGAAACACTTCCAGCAGAAGCTGTTGTGGCTAAGCAAACTTTCTCTAGTGTGAAAACACTCATTAGGTTTTTTTCCCCTCGCATGTAGGTTTGGTACACCTCTGTCTGTAATAGTTAGGGGTCATTCACTCAGTTTTTCGGAAAGAAATGCAAACTCACCAAAACAGTCATGTTTAAATTTAAAACTTTATGACTTGTGTAGGATTCATACCTTCAAGTGCAGATCTTGGAACCTGACGTGAAAGTTTGAGATTTAGTTATAACTAGATCCTACTTCGTAAAGTCTCCCAGCTTCATTTTCAAACAGAATGCTTAATAATCTTTAAATGAAGCTCTTATCATGAGAGTTAAAAGCAAAATCCCTCAAATGTGAAATAATTTTTTTTTAAATCAGAGATAAATTTTACATTCTGTTAGTTCAGTTTGATGATCAGACAACAAGCAGTCATCTGAGAAGAGAGATGAGTGGGGGTGGTTGGTGAGTTCAGGTCGGGGGTAAGGTCCAGATCAGTCTGTGGAACGGTACATGATCGCTTGTTTCCTGAAGCTCACGCACACACTCTGTTGCCCTTGCCCTTTTTATTTCAGCCATTTTCCAAATGTTCCGGTCTGTGCACCGATCGGGTTGAGGGCTAACGGACGAGGGGTCACGAAAGGTCACCAAAGATGCAGCCAAGTACACTTTGAGCCGATGTGAGTGCTCACAGAAGGTCCAGGAAGCTTGATGACACAAAGTACAGATCAACATTTGGTTGGAAAACTATAACCACTGGTGTTTTAATGCTGCTGTTAGGATTTCTTTCATTCATGTCAAAGCAGGATGTGCATTTTTTTCTCAATTAAAATGTTTATCAAACAGCCATCAGCTCTGTATTTTACATTTGAATAGATACATAAAAGGCAAAGACAGCGGATGGCGCGCAAGCTTTCTTGTTATAACAAATGCTCAGACTATGTCACTGTACCAATTTCACATCCTTTGTGGTCTACCCTCAAATTTTAAAGGACTGATCTAAAACACAAAAACTGTCAGGCTAAACTGGATACCTGACATGAAATTAAACTATTATAATGAAATTATAATAAATTATATTATTCAAATAATTATTTAATAGAATCTAAAGTGTTAGTGCAGCTGGTGGGAATCTCAATGTAGAAATAATAGTTATGATATAATCAAGCTTAATAAAATGTAATGTGGGAGGTAGGTTCTTAAAATAACTGAAAAATAAAAATACTGCCCACTGACATGTTGCAACAAGAAGGAAAAAGAAGCAAACTTTAGTACTTATACTATGCTGCAGACACTCGCTTACGTTATTTTGTATCATAAATGGAATCAAACACACACATATCAATATATAATGTTGATGCTCGAAAAAACTGGAACAAGCTGCCTTTCAGGTGTGTGTCGTTGCTCGACGTTGGAGGCAACAGGTGGACTGTCCGGGTCCAGCATGGTTCCTTGTTGCTCAATATGTGTGAAAGCATGACAGGCAGAGCGTGTTCCTCTTCGCGCTCCAGTGCACTGGCTGCTTTCACAACAGGCTGATGGTCTGTGTACTGGATAAACTGTTTTTGCTGCTTGTTATTATTTGTTGTTAATGGTTGACAGGTTTTAAATGGAGAACATGTGAACGTACAAAAAAAGAAAAACTGTACTCAGAAATGTGTGTTTCTTATAATTGTTCCAATAAATCCAATCAAAAAATTTATCAGTTTTCTCGCATTGCTTGCCATGTCAGAGGGTGTCAGATGACAATTAGCTGATTTATTCTGTTATTAACTTTCATCAAGCTCTAAAAACTAACACTTGAGTCAATAACTTGTTGCTTGAGATGACAAAGTTGCAGACAGTCGGTAGTTTATCTCTTTCCACTGGATTGTTAACATCACCCACATCACACAGCGACTGGCACTTTACACAGCGGAGCGAAGGGCAGCTGAGGCGTGCAGCTCACAGAAACATCATACAACAATGGTGGCTGGAGATAAGCGAGTGGTATAATCCGTGTAATGATATTGCAGCAGCAAGTGAGAGATACAAGGTCTCACCAGAACAAAAAAACTTCCATTTGTAAAGCATCACTGTCATAAAGCAATTAACGATCTTACAGGGAACTTAACTGTCTCAGCAGTGGATCTTTAGTGACCTGACTGAACTCTTCCTTCACTGTAACAAGGAGTTTTTATAATCACACTGGTTTTCTGCACAGCTACACATAAGAAAGTTCCACTTTTTCATAATGGCTAATAGGTTTTAGGGCAATCCAACAAAATACTAATGATCAACCACATTGATACTACACTAAAAGATTATGTCTGACCAATTATTGGCTTAGTACACGGTTGTAAACCATCACATTCCCAGTGGAAGTCAGCAATATCTATGTTTCTGTTTTTTGTTTGCAGGAGCATCAGGTGTTTAACCTTCTGGATCAATACCTGCAGAAAATAGTTTGTTTCTATGTGTCTCACGTCTATTCTCAGAAACTGCTGCGGTTTCTCAAAAAGGCCGTTAACTTATCTTGTACTGCTTGATCCTGAACTTAAAAGTGATCTTAAGAGTACATGAAGCTTGCGTCTTGATCTGATACAACACATTTCATAATAAAATTCATTTTATAAGAGTTGCTTGTCAGTCAAGAAGTTACATTAAAGAAAAGTCCCAAAACATAAAGGATGCTTGAGAAAGTGTGTGTGTTTGGGAGAGAGAGAGAGAGAGGGGAATGTGAGATATTTAGTGTTCTTACTCTGTCATCTTGTTACGTCCTATCATTTATACAGCACAAATCAATAATATATACAACCCAAATGTTAAGTTATCTAATGATATTGCTGGAAAAACACTGTATTTGTGTGTTTAAATGGAATTATTCCTCCATTTAAAAGCTAGTTTGTAAAAAGATTAAAGAGTTTAAGTTTACATGTCAGTTTAAAATTAAGTGAATAATATCACCTGTTTAGTTACATTACACACAGTTATATCAGCTTCCAAGTATGAATTATGATATAAAGTTCTCTATTAATAGCAAAAAATATTTTCATTACTGCATTTTAACTTTATGAAAGCTACAGATTGACATTCATTATTATAAAGCCATGAAAAATATGAAAAGTATGTAGAACCGAGTTTTAATATAATATGTGACCTTTAATAAATATTAGGACAAATCTTAATGAGTCTCTAAACCTCTTTTTTATTAGCCTTTTTTTGTTTCACTCTGGGCAAATTAGACAGATAAGAGATGTTTTTTAAAACACATTTAAAGGTAATTATAAAGTTTTGAATTAATCCTATTAAGGTTAAATAAAAGATGAACAGATGTCATCCTATAAGGATAGTTTTTGTTTAATTTTATATACATTAGCGGAGATTTTAACGAAAGTTAAACAAAACAAAGCAACAAGCAAACAAAAAACCCCACTTTAAATAAATAAATCAGTAAAAACAAATTCAGGTGTTGGTATACTTTTTGTCAGAGTATTTACCTAAAACAAACTCGGTTAACACCCTTCCCATCTAGTCTCTCATTAGTCTATTATGGCATACATAACTGCTTTAACCTGCATGTAATGTAGGCCTAGAAATACATAAAATACTTTTCCCACTGGCTTCGTAGTGCTTATATGGACTAAAAGCAGCGATGTAAATATGTGCAGCTCGCCTTTCTTAAAAGATTTTATGGCATATACAACAGGGTCCGAAGTCCATGAAAGTTTTGCTGATAAGAGGAGCCAATAAAAGCAGCAGTGCAGCAGTGTAAACAGGTCTAGCTGTGCGCAGAAAGGCCTTCTTCTGCGGATTTACATAAGGCTGCCATCAGCCGGCCCACTCATTACCATGTTTTATATTCCCCTGCTTTCAGAAAGCATCATGGCAAAGTAGCTCCATCCTCCCCTTCAACAGGGAAGTGAAGCAGCTTCTCGGAGCAGGTGTAAGCCGCCGAAAACTCCCAACAGATCTGGAACTCAGAGGAAAAGAGGAACTTTTATTTTTATTTTGATACACCTCCCTCCATCTCCCAGTCCCCTTCCGCCGCACAGCAGGCCTATGTTGAGTTTTTAATGTTCTCTAAAATGGTATCGAAGCTGACATCCCTTCAGCAGGAGCTCCTCAGCGCCCTGCTGGACTCTGGAGTTACCAAAGATGTTCTGATCCAGGCCCTGGACGACATGGACCCCAGCCCGCCGGGATTTGGAGTAAAACTGGAGAACCTGCCCTTGTCGCCCGTTCCTGCGCAGAGCGGCAAGATAAACGGAGCGGACTCGGACTCAAAACCCGTTTTTCACACACTTACCAACGGTCACAGCAAAGGAAAGCTGTCCGGGGACGAGGGCTCCGAGGACGGAGACGACTACGACACCCCGCCAATACTGAAGGAGCTCCAGTCGCTCAACACGGAGGAGGCCGCGGAGCAGAGGGCGGAGGTGGAGCGCATGCTGGCGTGAGTTCTACCAAAGAGTTAAAAAAGCCATTTTACAACATGTTTAAATGTAGGGAAAATAGTCATTTGTAAGTTAAACGAGAAAATGAAAAAAAGGACAGTTTAATGCAGGCGCTGACCTGTGCATGCGCTTCCGTTTAATAAAGAAATGTGAACAATGACAGATTAATCCAACAAAAATAGGACTAAAAGTTTCTTCTCTGTTTGTTGACAATTTTAAAATAACGCGCCACGGTTTGGTTTTAACATTCTGGTTACTAATTATCCACACCGATTATTATTTCTTTGCCTTTGCAAAATATCAGCTGAACTTAGATCTATTTATAATTAACTCCAAGCCGCTCCACCTCTCAGCGATAAAAGCGGGACGCACACAGCCACCACGAGGACGAAGCACTTTATTCCAGGGAATTAAACCCATTAATAATAATAATAATGCTGTTATTATTAGTAGTATTAGTTTAATTACAAGTTTATCAGGCTAAAAAAAATAAAAATAAATTTTCGCAAAATAATTTATCTCCTATGACCGTCATTTAAACTACTCGGAGTTTTCAAATTTAGATTTGAGGCTTTGCTGTCTACTAAAATGACCGGAACTTTATCAAAACTAACCCACGTGTAGTGAAGTTATTATTAATTTTATTCTATAAATCATCAACTGAAAGATACACAGTGGCGTGTGATTAGAGTGAATGGAGATCTGGTTATTCATTGTCAAAAGTTATAAACTAACATCTCCCACTTAACCCGCACATTGAGATGAAGGCCTCCACATTCTCCAAAACAAACAGACGCATGTAGATTTGCTGTAATTACCAATGTCCGAGTGTCTGAGGTTGCAGATCTTGCTAAGGCCGCGTTTTAAATCCCGATATTGCTCATTATAGCCTTATAGGCTGTTGCAGGAAACATCTGGCGCATTACGTGGGTTACAAACTTCAGGTAAGAACATTTAATTTATGTAAATAGTTTATTAGGCACTTAACAGTGAAAAAGTGTACTTTCCCCCCTTTTGGCATATAAGATTAATCTCCATGAATTATAGAAAAGATGTCATCACAATTTGACTTTAAATAATAATTAGATTTTATCTTTAAAAATTATGCTTTAGAAAATATTTTAAATATTGCACACACTTGTATAATTTATATTGTGCTATAATTTGTTGGAATATATCTTGGTATTTTATTATTAATATATTTTCCCAGAAAAATAGTTTTAATTAGTTCTTTGTAAAAATAGGGAAATAAACATTTAAATCACATTTAGCTTTTTAAATTAAGAGACCAAATTTAATTTTTAATGTGATAAAAGTTTCTCTAAAATTACTTTAACTAACCTTTGAATTTGTTAAAACAAATTGTTGAAAAAACGGCAATAATAAACGGGTTGTCTGTGAATTATAAATTATTTCTACAAACGCTTTGAGCATTCACTGAAAACAAGAGAGCAAGCTGGGAAAACTACCAACGGTTCCTTTAAATTTCTTCAAAACCGTTTAATTTATTTCTGAAAAGCTTTATCTTTAATTAAGTAATGAATCCTGAATAAAAATAAAATAATTTTTTTTTATTAAGCACTTTTCAGGCCTTCATCAACACGAAATGTTTTCATAATAAAAACAATGCCTACATATTACAAGGATCTTATGATGAGACATTATTTTACGTACTTTATTTCATCCATTAACCATTTTTATTTTAATGAATTTCTCTTGAAGCTGAATGTGACTCAGTGCTGAAATGAGTTTTTCCTGCTCCTGTGTTTTAACCACACTTACAGAGAGGATCCATGGCGAGCTGCCCGCATGATCAAAGGTTACATGCAGCAGCACAACATCCCCCAACGGGAGGTTGTGGACATCACTGGGCTGAACCAGTCTCACCTCTCCCAGCACCTCAACAAAGGCACGCCCATGAAAACACAGAAGCGAGCAGCTCTCTACACCTGGTATGTCAGGAAACAGCGGGAAATTCTTCGACGTAAGTTAATATTTGAGTTTCTCACAGCTCGGCCTCGGCCTGTAGCAAGCAGCACCGACTTTATTTGGGTTTCAAACCTGCAAGCTTATCATGTTTTTGTAATCACGGTCGACGCTATATACATGCAGAACAGCAAGAAGCTTGTGCAAGATCTTCCTAGTATGGAGTAAAAGTGTATTTCGTAATACAAAAACTTATATGTTTCATTTTGTGGGAGATTTACATGAAATGTTCTGCTCTTGTTTCACAGAGTTCAACCAGGCAGCGCATGGTTCAGGTAGCAGTATGACTGACAAAAGCAACCAGGATCCAGCATTTTTTTTCCCAGAGTTCAACCCGTCTGGTCATGGCATGGGTCAACCTGGTGATGAGGTTGGCAGTGAACCCTCCTGCAAGAAAATGAGAAGGAACCGTTTCAAGTGGGGTCCCGCTTCGCAGCAAATCCTCTACCAGGCCTATGAACGGCAGAAAAATCCAAGCAAGGAGGAGAGGGAGGCGTTGGTAGAAGAGTGCAACAGGTTGGCGAACACGTTGGCTGCCAGTTAGGAACAAAAGCGTCACCTAAGATGTTCTAACCTCATTTTTACCCTTTTTCCTGCAGAGCTGAGTGTCTTCAAAGAGGCGTCTCCCCCTCTAAAGCTCAGGGCCTCGGCTCTAACCTGGTCACCGAAGTGCGAGTTTATAATTGGTTTGCAAACCGGCGCAAAGAGGAAGCCTTCAGGCAGAAGTTGGCCATGGACGCCATCACAACCCCAACACACACCATCAACCCGCTGCTGTCACACAGCTCGCCACATCATTCCCAGACCAGCGCTTCACCTCCCAGTAAGATGTCCGGTGGAGTTGTTTTGAAGAGAGCAGATTTTTAAACATTTCTATTGCAGAAATGATCCACCAGTAGTTGTCCCTTTTACTCCTGAATTTCAGTTTCAGTTTTCTCTGGTGTGAAACTTGTGTCCAGAAAGGTTGGAGTCAGAATTGATGTGATCAGAGAGGGAGAGAAAGAGAAGACAAGTGATCAATGAGCATGAGTGAGTGAGCTGAGCAAATGCCATTGTTATTCCGATCTTTGAAAACACACTGAGAACAATCCACATTGTACCTGCAATCTCCACTCCAAAGTCAGCATGGAGAGGCATGACACAAAGGGCAGCAATCCTGTGACAGGCCAGGGTCAGGCCAGGGTCATGCAGGGGGAACGGACAAATCCAGATCAGTTCGACATAACGCCATCGTTTCTGGATTTCCTCCTCCCACACAGGTCGCTAATGAGTGCCGCCTTAACGGGGAAACTGGCCCTTTCACCCTGGCCTGATGTTTGCATTCAGAGTAATTAGTATTGACTGAATCTACCTGTACGCAGCATAAATACAAACTTTATTGCTCATATAGAGTTTATCCACTGCGCCATCACTCACCTTCCATAAAAGCATGATTTAAGACTCTCCCCAGAGCCCATTGTTGTCCTCTTGTGTTCGAACACGAGGCCACCTTTGAAGGGAAAACAAATTGTTTACCCTGGCTTGCTCTTTTACCTTTGGATAAACTGGTCCCACTTGTAGATTGTCTGTTTGCTCTAGTTCTTTCCTTGTTGTTGCTCCGAACACCTGACCAGGTATTGACCTCCAGTTGCAAAGCTCCAGAGGGGTCAGGAGCAAGGCTGTAGCGGCAGAAGGGAAGAGTTGGTGGAAAGCTGCCCCCCCCTCTTAGAAAAAAAAAAAACTCAGCTGGCTGCTTACAAGGTGTCCTGCTGGCATCCTGCCGACAGCATCAGCTGTTTTTCAGTGTCAGCCCTGACCTGACAATAATATCCCAGCAGGGCATCTCATTGCGTTGCTAGGGCCCAGTCTGTATTATGCATGCTTAATGGACAATTAAAATCCTTTGCTACTACATCTCCCAGGCCTTTGATAAGAAGCTCCTCTGGCTTCTACTCTCTATACTCTTCCTCAGTAGGAGTTCCCATTGTCTGTGGTGTATTAGAAGACTGCAGTGACTGTAAGCTCGGTTCATTTATCTCTGCTGGGTCTGATTTTAAAGCTCTCCCTTCCCAACCCCCCCATCCCCTCCTCACCTTTATGGGTGTCAGTATAGCTGCTGAGGCTGGCGCAGACTTGGAGCAGCAGGAGCTGTCCACTGGGGTATTGGCTCTTTTCTGGCCAGACAGGACTGATCACCCCTTCTTTGCCTTTAGAGAGAGCAAGAAAGCCCTCCTCCCAACTCGAGTCTTTAAAACTGCTGCCTCACCTTTAGTCATACGTGAGAGGTCGCTTCTGGGTCATTTCAAGCGAACTCCTCTCGCTCTGGGAGTTTTTATTGATTCTGTTTTGGTTCGTTGATCAGTTGGTCACAACTGGATAGACAGTCAAACAGTGTGACGTGCAGTTTTGGTGGTGACCTTTTTTCACTTTAGCAAATGAAACTAATCTTATAGGCAGATTACATCCTACTTGTGTTCACTTGTGCTGTATTTGCTATGTGTTCATAACTGAATAACATAAGTGGAGCTCATCAAATGGATTTTATTCTGGTTATTTTATCCTCACATTCAGGAGGAGCAGCCTTGGGTTTTCCAGATAAGAAACAAACAAGAAAATATCAATCATGATGCAACAGAAATGAAACAAAAGAGCAACTACATTCATTGTAGAATAGTTGTTCTCAAATGCAGCTGAACCCAGTGGAGGGTTCTCCAGGGAGGAAGACTTTTATGTGTTTCTGTGAAGCAGAAGCCTTCAAACCCATTTCAGTCTCACAAGAAATCGCTTTATTAGACAAAAGCAGTGGTGAAAATATGAAATGGCACTTTTTGTCATTGCTGTCCTGCCATTTTACTGCTTTATGGGTGTTTTGAAGCTTTTAATAGGTGTGCAATATCACATATGTGACAGTTTCTCACTTGTGTGAACATGTTTAACAAAATTTAGCATGTTATGTTTTTAAAAGGAAAATAGATAAATATGATGCTTTTGTAATGCTGACGTTTCTAATAATTTAACAAAACTTAAAATTTTCTGCAAAACTGTTTTGCATTGTGCAAGCTAACTATTCTCTGGAGGCAGCATTAACATGAAATGGCAGTTCTGCCATGTAAATGTAAATATAGGCAAGCTATTTTGCAAGTTTGTATGTAACATGTATATCTAATTATAAATGATAACCCTAAATGCATACCGTAACTCCCACATTATCTATTTGCATAAAATAGGTACTTGGAAAAGTTAAGAGTTATGATTTTGAAAGCTAAAACAAAATTGTATTTATGTGCGATGAGAGTTTTGAATGAGCAGTATCTTGCTCAAAAGTGTTCAGAAAAGCACATTTTCCATTAATTATCACCTTATAGGAGTTTGTGACAATTTAAACAATAGATATTGGAAATGATCACATAAGGATCACGTATGAAAATGAAAAGAATTGACATGTTTAGGAATAAAAACTTTAATCATAAACAGGAAAAGTTCTGTGACTGCACATTTTCACAGGGAGACTTTACTAATTTGTTATGTGGAGTTTTTAAAGTTATTAATTTAAATTATGTCAACTTTGCGATATAGCTTTGGGATGTTTAAACACATTACTCCCAAAAATTTAGTATTATACTTTAAGTAAACTTTTTAAAGAAAATAGATTTCATTTACTTTAAAATGATAAATATTATTAACTTTTGGCTTTGTATGAAGGGCTAGTGCGTATTATAAGCTACACACTGGCAGCTACAATTGCCATAAAAAGATCTATGCTGTGTAAGGTGAGATGCATGGTTCTGCATGTTACTAAACCAGCAGACTCAGAAGTTCCAGATCAGATACACTAGTGAGTAGGGGGATCATCTGTGAGTAACATTGCTTTTTGTCACCCCAGGCAAGCTTGAAACAGATACTCACGCAGAAAATATGGCCTAGGTCTGCACTTTCCTCTGCCCTGTTTTCCAAAGAGCCACAAAGAGACGACTGGATACGTCCTGCAGAGACCCAGGAGGTCTGTCATATGCAGCAGCTCTACAATGGGCACTGCCTGGGGTTGGGAGGCAGGCTTTGATATTACATGGGTCACACAGGGAGCTTGAGCCTTTTAAACCTGCTGAAGAACCACTGCTGCCACTCCCCTTTGGAGTTTCTCGTCCTCCCCCTGCTCTCTAAAAGCAGGCTTCAGTTTTTTGCTCTACCGTACCACCACTCCAAACACAAAATTCTTGTTGTTCAAAACAAGATCACAAACTTGTAAGAAGCTTATCAAAATATTTTTTAAATACTTTCTGACTTTGGACGGTGCAATCCTTCTGACACTAAGGTTCCCTGCTGCTAGAATTTCTTCCAGAGCTAAAGAAACACAAGTGACCTGAATAGCATCCTTTCCTCCCTCTGACACTTAAAAAGGTCGCCTAGCTCCGAGATAACTGACTTTTTATGAGTCCTCCTCTATTGTGTAGCAATGGAGGTCATGAGTCCAATAGAGTGCTTTATTGTTTTGCAGCGGTGTTTACAAGGCATGGTGAGCAGTTGTGGGGTTGATAGTATGTTGCAGGAGACAATATGAAGTCTGTTGGCTGTACAAAATGGACAGGTACTTAGTGGATGAAATATAGCGCTGTGGTTTTCCATATCTGCATTTAAAGTGACGTTATCAGAAACATGCTTGCTTGAAATATGTTTGCTTTCTTGCAGATAGTTAAATGAAAAGTTTGATATTAGTTGCATGAGACCCACAAGTCTATAATTCAGCCAGTTTATAAAATATATATCTTTCAAATCATCAATAAGAACCTGAGTAACAGTTTCCATGGTAATGCCATGTTTGAGGAAAACTTGAATATATCTCTTGCAGCATGTGTTAAAGAATCGATGCCCACCTCATTGCTCACCTTAGGTGTGAGAGCCTCTCCCTCTTTTTTTTTTTATCTCAGAACGGCCGTATATCAATACCTCCTGTCATGACAGACCAGCTTCGCCTCGGTTCAGGTTGTCACACCCAGGTCAGGGACGGAGGGCTTGGGGAAGATGGGAGATCTGAGTGCAAATAGAGTCTGTCTCTGGACCGTCAGTGAGGGAGGGACGCTCGCTGTGTCCGTGTGAGGCTGAACCCACAGGATAAGAATGTGTTTGACATTGCTTGTAATTGTGTAATGTTTACTCTGTTGGTATCAGAGGGGGCCTGCATCAGCAAACAGGCATTTGATTGTCGGCTATGGGGAGGTTTGGAGGGGGTTAAAGCATTCCTTTAGACATCCACTGAAAGCCAACAAGCAGTCTAGACTAGAGATTAAGTGATGGTACTAACCTTATTTTCATGATTGCACTGTCAATATATAAAATTATGTAAAGATGTTCCTGCTTTTTTTAAGCTCCCTCTATTTATAAATCAAAAGAAAGAACACATTAAAAGAAAATTGCAAAAAGTAGGATAACTTTTTGCAGCTTTATTTGTTTCTTTTGATTAATTTCCATTTCTAAATAATATCATATATTTATTGTGGCATCTACTGATGGTTTCGTCTCCCAGTCTGAAAACAATGTTTCTGCCTATCTGAGTACTTTGAATTGAATCTGACTACTTCCCCCACCGTTAGTGAACCTTCCCACTGACGTAATTAGGCACATCGTCAGCAGCATTTGTGTGCAGATCAGAGAATCTGATGGGAGTTGTGCTGTTGGGAGTGCGTGTACACAGTGAATGGCCTTGGCTGAGCTACACAGATAGCAGTAGTGCACGGGTCAGTGTGTGTTTGTTTGCTCTGTTCTCCCCTGTCTGAGTCAAAGAGCAGGTGAGTCTGGTTGGTTGGGGTCACAGCAGCGCTGACAGCTCCGCTGCCTCTCTGCCCTCCATACCGGTGACAGCTGCGGCACTCAGGATCTATGAGCCAGCACGTTAACCCACTGTCTCTGTCTTGTTCTTTTCAGTGCGTTACAGTCAAGGCCCAGGTGAGGTCACCTCTTCTTCCTCCATCAGTCACCACAGCAGCAATGCCATGGCAACCAGCCAGTCGGGACTGCAGCAGGTGTCTCCAGGAGGACTGGACCACAGCCACAGTCTGCTGTCACCTGACGCCAAGATGGTGAGTGAATACACCTGGGTCTTTGTGGCCTCAGATTAGATAAGAAAAGGCCAGCATTTAGCTTAAACGTACAAAGCAGGTTCCCTAACCTCCTCTCCCATGGACCCACTGGTAAGAGCCAACAATTAGCACATTGTGCTGGTTTGTTTGGGAGGTGGTCACTCGGCTGTACTTGCAGGCAGAGTGCACCAGGCATGTGCATGACTCTGCCAATAAGCCAGACAAAGAAACATTCTGCTCTTATTGATTAAATGCCTCTCAAAGAGGAGCTTAAGGTGGAGCGACACTTTCTGCCAGAACAGTTCCACCCACATTCGATTCTCCCTGATGCATTTTCCTGCACCTACAGTACGTCTCCCCACTAGTCTAAGGTTTGAACAGTGACCAGCAGTTGTGATTTTTGAGTACGTTTAATGTAGTAAGTATGATAAACAATGAAAGTGTCATGCAATGCAATATAAATCTGTTATTTTTGCTTGAAATGACAGAAAACAATAAGTTGGGACCTTATGATGTTCAAACCGTGGCTTAACTTCCCTCTCAGGTCACTTCCTCCTTTTGGAGATAAAATTATGTGAAATGAGTACAGTTTGCTGCCGCAGATTAGAGTTGTCAGGAGGTTTATTTTGCCTCCAGATGTAAGCCTGGTAAATGGACGCAATTCCGACAAAGGGAGTGTCCATGCAGACATTACTGTAAAGGCATGCAAGTTGTGTAAACCATTTGTAAAATTACACCCCGCACCTCTGAGCAGTTTTACGTTTTCTCTTCACATTTGTTCCTTGTCAGTATGTGTTTGCCTGCTATGTATAAGTAGAATTACTCAAGAGTAGTTTTGTATAAAATTGTCTGAGCTGAGTCAACATTTATGTCTGTTGTTTGTATTGCAGTGAACATTTGTTTCATTCTGAATGCGAATTTACATAGCGGATACTCAAGTTTCCAAATAATACAGCAGTAAAACAGCCCCGCAGTTTTATTTACCTCATCTCTCTTCAGATTTCAGGTTCAGGTGGAGGACTTCCTCCCGTCAGCACATTGACAAACATCCACAGTTCCCATCATGGCCATCAGCAGACACAGAACCTCATTATGCCTCTGTCTGGAGTCATGGCCATAGCACAGAGTAAGTCCATTAATGTGACTAAAAGTTTACATTTATTGTTTATTATAATAAAATGTACCAATAACATACATTTTTTATGAGTTTAATCATAAATTCTATGTAACACAGAAGAAAAACAAAGGGAGAATCAATTCAGATTTGCAAAAGATCAGGTTACACATCATACTAAAAAATAACACAACTTTTATCATTTTATTATCACACTCATGTAAGTGTTTTTTGTTTTTACTATTTACTAATTACTATTTTTACTATTTTCTCTTATAAATATATATATTCATTCATTAACCACAGATTGTAGTTTTTGTTGCATTTTAGTGAACCTTACAACTTTCCATTGAATGAGAGTTGAATGCTGATTTGGTGTAACTGTACTCACAAGGTTTAAACACGTCGCAGTCTCAGACAGTGCCAGTGATCAACAGCGTGGCAGGCAGTCTTGCAGCTCTGCAACCTGTGCAGTTTTCCCAGCAGCTCCACAGCCCTCACCAGCAGAGCCTGATGCAGCAGTCTCCCAGCCACATGAGCCAGCAGCCTTTCATGGCAACAGTCACACACTCACACAGTCAGTAACTCAACTTCTCTGTCTTCTTTCCAGCAGCCTTTAGTGTGAGGTCTAAATCTATTGCACCAATACCTCCCAATGTTGTTGACTCATGCTAAAATGGTGACACTTCACAGTTTTTTTCAGTTGTTTTGGTGCTTTTCTTACAACAGAATTAACATTTGCACATTTGCAGAACAGTTTGGAAGTTTCAGCTTTCAATACATTTAGTACAAACTGTACAAGGCATTAAAAATGGCTGAGTCATGTTTTTTCAAAGTGACATTTTTGAATACCAAACAGCCAAATCTTGGAGATACAACCTGAAAATGGCAAAGACAGCACTACACACTGGAGGTACAGCTATGAGGAAACTACAGTAAAGTTGTATGTGGCTGTTCTAGGATTAGATCCTAGAGTACTAGGATTGACTATTCTAATGTTGTAATCATAGTTAATTTTGACCAAAGGAGATGATAATGTCATGAAAAGGTCTAATGTGAGAAAAGCACCAAAGCAACTGGGAAAGACTAAGTATGTAAAGTCACAAACCTAATATACTATACCTTTTATACTAAGTGCATAAACATATTTCTTGATGATCTTTTGAAGAATTTTGATCTATTGTTTCAAAGCAGGAATACATTTTTGTATGAATATAATGACTTTTTGCCAGAACGATTTTTTTTATCATGTTCCCAAAATATCTCATGCTATTAAAAGCTGAAAGGTAATCAAACAGCTCAATTTAACCGCTTCAATTATCAAAAAATGTGCTTCATGTTACTTTGCAGTGTATTCTCACAAGCAAGAACCCCCACAATACTCCCACCCGTCACGTTTCCCTTCGGCCATGGTGGTCACAGACGCTAACAGCATCAGCACTCTCAGCTCCATGTCCTCAAGCAAGACGGTGAGTTTTCACCCACATCGCATCTTTACATACCCCAGTTAGAGTCACTTGTGACCTCTGCCTGCTGTTATCAATTATAGTCAAAGTAATAATTTATTTTGGGGTGTTTGCATGATGATCAGCAATAAATTTGTGATGTTACTGCAGTTTGTGCCGGCATTGTGCTGCTGAGTAATTCTTTTACAACTTGTTCCAGCAGGCCGTTCATTTCCTGCTGAGACATATAACTAAAAATCACACCAGCAGCAGTAATTAGATCACAGCAGGGAGAAGTGTGTGAGTGTGTGACATGATTGTGTTGACTTGTTTGATTCCTGTCATATTAGGATGCTCCTGTAAACAAGATGGTGCAACTTGGGGGTCTCTCCTGGGTAAATACAACTTTATTAGTTTAATCAGCTTCAGTGAGTGAAACCACGCACAGACCTAATCACTATAGTCAGTTGTAGCTGTGCATGTTGATCCTTTTACTTTTTTGTTTGGGGCTGCTGATGATGTTCAAACACTTCTAGACAAATAAATGAGATGGATGTAAGGATAGGACACTCCTCACAATCCCTATTTCCTCTTAAACAGCTGTCTAATCAATCACATGTTCCCTCAGCCTGAACACCTCTTGATTAATGCTTACTCTTTTCACTTTCTTACTTTCATCTCCTTGGTGACAGTCACCTCTGTGATCAGGAAATGAGTCTTGTTAATCAAAGTTCTCAAGACTGATATGCTGCTACTTTCCTCCATGCCACAGTGAGGCTGCAGATGAGAGGAGTCAGGTAGGAGGTGGAGGTTTTTTTTCTTTTTAAGTAATTATGCCTCTTCCTCTTTCCTACTTCTCCCTCCTCTCCGTGATCACTGTAGCCTGACATGTTGTCCACGGTGCTTTCACACGCTCAATTTCCCACGCTGAGGCAGCATGCTCGCACCGTGAGCTGCTGTTGCTGCCCTCATGGGCTGACAGGGATGCCAAGTTAGATCGGCATGCATCCTCTGTCCTGTCACATATGCAAAAATTGAATTTAGAATATAACTAAACAGAAGCAAATAAATAATTATTTATAGTTGCAAATATAGAAAAAAATACGATTTTTTCAGATCAAAGAAGATGAAATTTCACTTTTTAAAATACAAAATTTTCTTTAAGAAAATGTGGTATTTTGATATATAAAGATAGATATTAAAGATTAAAACAGACTTTTTGCAATTATGTTGACAAGGCATAAAGCAAAACAACCCAAAAGAAAACGAAAAACTACTGATTTAATCTTCAGCAGCTAATTATTTAACAGCAAATAACATGAATTTCCAAAATTGACTGATCTAGTTCGTTTTCTTTCTTTCTGTCTAGAACTTCATTAGTTTTAACGTAAGCATCTCATATGTATTTCAACAAATTTAATGAATTTTAATGTAGTCTGACCTGAAATTCTTCATATTTTGCAGTTTTTCCTGCATGACGGTGTTTGAAAATTTGCCACTGTAGCAAAAACAAAGTTTTCTAAACTTTTGTTCTGTTTTTTTCCCATCACACTATCATTAAGTTGTATTTCACAATCTTTTTTTTATCTTTTTTTTCTTTTTTTAGGAGAGTGATTAGCTCAAAAGCCATGCATTTTCTTATCAGGGCATCATTTAATGGGGGGAGCTTTCTTCTTGGGACTCGACCGATTTGCTCATGCTTTATAACGCTCGCTGTTTACCAAAAACCCTCCATTATACCTGAGTCTGTTTAACGCTCACCTCTGCTCAGGGCCTGCCATCTAATGACTCAGGTCTTGGCTTCAGGTCAGCTTTATCAGGTGAGGCTGTTTGCTGGCCAGAGAGTCACTCTGGGGTCAGCTGCCCCCACCCCCAGAGAATCAGGTGAAAAAAAGTCCACACACTTTAAAAGAAGAGAGTGGAAACCAAGCTTTTCTGAGTCAGGAGAAGAGGGATGGGGAATGTATTTGGTCAGGTGTGGCACATAAAGGTGGAGGGTGAAAGGAGTATTTAGAGTCGGAGAAGCAAGAGGAAATTCTGCATTTGGATTTTTGTTTGAGAAAAAAGAATTTGCTTAAAATGGCTATAATCCACATTTATATGTCCAGATAAAATAGCTCTGCTATTCCTTTAGATTAAAGTCATTCTTAATGAACTTGATCCATTTCCTTTCGGGGGTGTTTTATTCTCTTTTCCTATTTCTTTATCGTCACTTTTCAAGTGATTGCTTCAGAATTGTTCCTCTAATGGTTAAAAAAAAAGACATTTGAAAATTTCAATGGTAATATTCCGAAAATAAAGACTGAAAAAATCATTCTCATTTGCAAAAGCTGCACAACTGTTCCACAGAGGAACAGAAATACATCCTGTTATGTCAGAGTAAACAGAAGCAAACAACTAGATATCAAAGAGCAACAGGTAGGAACCAAACTAAATTAGCAGCCTTTTCTACTTAACCTAAACTTTTTCTATCACTAGTTGGCTCAAGAAGCTAACTTGCTTTATTAGTGGCTCTATTTTGTGCTGTAGGCAGTTATTTCTTGGACTATTGTTGTTGTTTCTATCACTAAGCTTACATTTGATTCTAAACTATTATGCTTTCTAAACCTAAGTAGCTTAATAAACCATAATAAAAACATACTAAAAAATTAAACTAAAGTTAAATGACAGTAACATTAACACTCATGCATTGCAATAAGTTTTATTTGGGTATTGTATTTCTTCAACAGTCCTCCAACCTCATATTACAGACTTTTTACTATCGTATCAACATCTGTTTTGTTGAATATAGAATTAATGTTGCAAGGTTAACCCTATAAATCCAAACATATTGTTTTTGATATACATAGATTCTGAGAAATTTTGCATCACTTTTTTGTTAGAAACTTTATTTAAAACCCAGTTGAACACCATGATACTGGTCTTCACCCCCTGGTGAACACCAGAAAGCAGAATAATAGGCTACAATAATCTTGACCAATCACTTTGTAATAACTAGTAACAATACCAAAAAAATAAATTGTCAATTAAGTCAAATAAAGACTTCTGATTGTTAAAAAAGGTACTTTTCTGACCAGTTTTTCCGATAGTTTTTTCTTTAAAGGTTTACGTTATCAAAATGCAAAACTTTTTATCTAACTAATTAACTGCACATGCTTCTTCACCCAATCATGTTATCTGTAATGTGTTAACAACACTTGATTTTAATAAACGAGTCACTGTATGCAGTTGTAAAAAAAGTGAAGTTTTGGTCTCAATAAAAGCACAAAGCAAAAAATCAGTAACAAAAAAACAACAAATGAGGATATTTTTTCAGTGGAATGCAGCCAAATTCACCAGCTGATCAACATGGCTTCACAGTAAAATCTTTCAGCTTTCTAACAACAAACACCTGAAGTTTATGAACCTAAAATAATTGTATCAGACATTATGAAGCAGCAAATGTACATATATATCTGTGTAAATGTACAGATTGTGTTTATTGTTTTTTTATGTAATGCAGGTTTACTTTGTTTGACATCTTCCTCCCTCTCTTTTTCAGTGTCCTCTTCAAGCTTGGTGAGAGCGTCCACCTGACTTCCTTGCTGCCCGGCAACCAGAGCACATTTTTCCACCTTCTCACCGCGGTAACCATGACATTTCTTAATAGCCTGTGACAGCGTGCTGGATGATGAGTCAGTCAACAAACACTGAGAAGTGACGGCGGTGGGGAGGCAGTGGAAATGAGAAAAGGGGACAGGGGAGTGAAAAAAGACTCTGGAGTCACCTCTGTGGCACACAAATGATCAACAAGGATTTATGATTTTAACACAATCTTTGAAAAACAGTGTTCAGCCGTCCACTGGCCCCTTTAGAAGTCATCGTTTGTTGTCACATTTCAAAGGAACAAAAGCACCAAAATGAACTTTGTGGACCTAAATGAAGGCTTTCACATGACTTTTGCTGATTTAAGGTGAACACGTGACAACTCAGTGACACTAAGACGCAGATGTGGACGAGGAGGCTGAGGGACACCTGTACAAAAAGTGTGTCACCTTGTTGTGAGCAGCTTGTATGACAATCACAATAACCTATATTGATCTTGTGCATTCATTCATTCCTCACTGGGCTTTAAAGGAGTCTTCCATGTTATTTTTTCACACTCAGTTTACTCTGCTTGCGTCAGTACAAATGATGAATGTACGCTCATCGTTTCAAGTTGTACAATGTGTATAATGTGATTGAAGAGACTTTGACAATCTTGAAAGGACTATGCAATGTGTTTATAGGTGTAAGTAATGGCTTTGTATAACTGGATTCAGCACAAAACTCCACAAACTTGAGACTAGACATTAATCTGCAAGTGGAGCTACTTGCAAAATAACACAAATGGATGAATATGTAATAAATATGCCAAAGAATAGGAGTTAAATGCAACTCATATGCTGCCCTCTGTATCTTAAAAACTGGTTTAGTGCTAGTTGTTTCCCCTCCATGGAAACCTCTGACTGTTTGCTCACAGGCTCAGGTGAATTTCAGGAATGGGACTCACCCTCCTTTTATCTCTCCTTCTTCCTGCCACAATGTGAAATAGGACAAATATTGTTAATAACTCCTCATTATAAATCAAGGCAGGACTCCCCCTCGGTGGAATGAAAATATTGACAAGTATTCAGAAACCAAACAGACATAAAAAAGGACAGTGTTGTGACAGCAGCAGTTCTAATCATACAGGAATTCAGACAAGCTCTTCTGGACCCAGACACCCACGCTGACAGTATTAAGGTGTGTGCAGACAGAATTTGACCACGATGAGAGTATTTCATCCAGACACTGAGAACTGCTGCATGCGGTGATTCCAAAATTTGCAAGTTAGTTTGTCTTTTACTTAAATTCCCCATAAGATGCAAAAGCAGAGGTGATGATATGTGTGCAGATTCCGTCTCCTGCTCAATATTAGGTCATTACGTTGTTATTATACGGTTGGTTTGTGACTGTTATAGGCATATCTGCTCCCAGCTGATCAGAGGGCACTCATACCTGTGTGACTGGACATGATTTGTTTATCTCCTTATGTATTATTTTTGTAAAAAATTTAAATCAAACTTAAAAATCATTATTTATGCTTTCTGGAAAAAAAATATTGGTATTTCAAGTAAAATGTTTCCTTTGTTTTTTTCAAAAATGAACACATTTTTTGTGGTTATTTTTATTCACTTTAATACTTAACAAATGGGATGCTTGGTGCATTTATATTTCCTGATCATTTTTCACATAAGTTTTAAGATATATTAAAGTGCTGCAGATTTAAATGTAGTAGAGTTATAAGTGCAATAAATCCAGCTGGAATCTAGATTCATAAGACTGTAACATAACATCTTTCTCAACAGTAGAAAGAAATGGTAGTTGAACTTGTATTTATAACCATGACGAATATGTCGCGGTGTTGCAGTGTGATAAGAAAATAGTCGCTTTGAAGTTGATAGATCTAAAGTGCACATTTCATTTCAGGCTGTAAGTTCACTGACCCCAATATGCGAACAGCTCAGCTCATTTCAGCCTTTATCTGCTCCTAACCCTAAACACACTGTAAAAAATAAAGTTTTTAGTTACGCAATGGTGTATACGGCAAAGTATAGAGTTTATAAGGACATAAACATTATTTCAGTTGTGTTTTTTTGTTAAAGCAACCATCAGTTATCAGCTCAGTTTTGCAGGACGCAGGCTTTGAATCACTCATGTCTTTTGCTTCTAAAGAGTCCAACTTTTTGGTAACCTTTTAAAGTGTTCATGTGCAAATAGATTTTCAGCTTTCTGACTTGAAAAGAAAACCAGCTACTTTTTAAACTTATCTTCAGACATGTAACAGGCCTAATCATGAACCCTCCCCACACCCCATGGTCTCCATGTTGATTAAGGAATGTGGGATCATCGTAACAGAGCATGAAACGAAAGCCAACACCCAAAGACGAGCTGTGAAACATCCTTCAAGCTGTCAGGAATTATTATTTCAGAAGAATTTTTCATTTTTATTATTTAAATATTTATCTGTATTTTACGGATTAAAGAAATGAGAAAACGTTTCAAAGGTAGTTGCATCATTTACAACCTTTGTTATTAGCTCTATTTCCATCTATGTGGACACATGTTTCAGTAACACTGCACCCATTTCCTGCTTTTCTAGCAGTATATAAAGTAACAAGGGGCAGCTCTAATCTTTTGTGCTGTGCTCCATACCTGTCGAAATATAGTTACATTTGTGTACTGATTTGAGTTTACTACAGGTTTTTCAATCTACTTGAAAAAATCACCCTAATACCCGTCTATTCTTTTTGATTAATCATTTACATTATCTTCTCTTTATCATAAAAAAGGTTTTACTAGAGTTTGACCTACATTTATTATCTTTTCCACCACTTGGTGGCAACAGAAACAAACACAAAGCACAACATCAGCCCATCACAACCCTTTTTTGGTGTTAAAATGACTGTTTCTTTGTTTATTTTTATTTAAAACCAAAATTTTCAGAGGATTAAATATATATGAATCATTTCCTCTCAGAAAATTCACAAAAATGTCTTCCTGCACACAGGTGATTCCTACAGAGAGATGTCCATCTAAATACAAATTATATGAATGTCTATGTACAAGTGTTTCTGAATTATTGCATGTAAAAGTTTGTAAGAGCTGAAAGAGGAGAAACGTTTGAGATCAGCTTTGCCATGAAGCCTCCCTTTACCCTCAAACAGATAGATAATGGTTTACAAAGTGACACAGAAATTCACTACTTGTTATTGTGTTTAATGTACAATTCCAATTTGTATCAACAACAAAAATTAAATAGGCTGTAATTATCTATTTTTTATGATGCTACATTCCATATTATCTTCATTGGCTTTTACTTTCATCACTTTGCTGGTCAATGTAGCCGCATCCAGTCATTTGTGACAATAAGTGCAATCATTTGAAGTTCACCAGCAGACCACCACCAGGGTTGAACATGTACAGAAGAGACGTAATTGCATTATTCATGCTGACTATAAGGTGGAGTTCAGAGACCACGAGCAACTCAAGGCTAAAGGTTTACCCACAATTAAAACAACAATGCACACTAATACACAAATAGAAAACAGAGTTGAAAAAAGTTTAGCATTTTTTTCCACATTTTAAAATAACTTATTTTAAAGTCATTACAATAAATCTTTCATAATCTACTTTAGGATGACTGGAACATGTGGAAGCTATCGTTGCTCTTCAAAACTCTTATATAGTCCATCCATCCTTATGCTACAGTTTGTTCCGTAGCATTTTGCAGATCAACTATAACTGTTGAGAAAATGTGGCTGTAGTGGTTGTATACTCAGGTCTTACTTACTAAAGCATTTTATTTGGCCTTGCATCACCACTTGGACACAGAAGGTAAAAATAAACAAGGCCTATACAATAATATAAATAGACACAATTCAATAATATAAAGCCGCACATGTTTAGTCACAAAGCTCCACCTGGTGTTGAAACTTTGAACCAGCCCGGTATGACGTCAGGACAGGATTCATCCTGAGGTCATGACCTTTTATTTGCACTTGATTTGAAGTCAATGAGAGAAATAGATCCAGATATAGCAAAAAAAAAAAAAAAAAAAAAAATACCTGGTGCGGAAACCATAAATCCAAAAATTGTGAAATTTGATACAGGTCTTCCTCTTGGGGACCTAAGCAGGTATGCCAAGTATCAAAATCCAATTGTGAAAAGTGTTTTCTATAGCTTAAAGATATTTTAAATGTTTAAAAGTTTTGGATTAAAACATACATACAGAAATAAAGATATCATGTTTGTCCTCCATCATGGAGCCCTGCTGGGGAAAGCCTTGTAATCCACTGATGTTGCACCATTTGGTTTTCAATAAGACCTTTGATTCCAGGACCCGGGGAGCCTCTAAATTTCTGACTATGTCCGCTTTAGTCTTTTATTCCATGGATAACAGAAATACTGGATGCCTTATTTGCATCTGTTAAGTTAAAATTACAACACCAAAGTGTCTAAACATCCCATCTTTATGCATTTTAATAGTAAAATATTGTTTTAAATATTTCCTTAAAAATGTTATATATTCACTTTAAGAGAATATACATTGTTTTAAAGAATAT
>JBAMHX010000010.1:11189186-11200568 GCA_037177515.1 Pseudomugil tenellus | reverse complement strand
CATTGCCCCCATACCTGTCGTTAGCTGCACTGTTAATTTCCAGCCCAGCTAAATACTGGAGCTATCTTGCTATCTCACCTCTACTTCACTCACATGTATGGAAGGAAAGATGACAACAGACCCCAGGTTAAAAAAAAGCGAAGTTCTCCTTTAACTCTTTGTAGTACTGAGAAACTCCAGTGTTAAAACAAACTTGGACAATGTTCTACTAGCACCTACTATTTTATAAGTTAATTATATTAGTAGAATTACTGATATCCAATATTTACTTTTGAAGCTGATATTGGCTGATACTGTAATTGTGCCAATAATATTATACATAATTGCTTTTCACCACTGACTTTTGCAGGTTTACATCTGCATGACCTTTTAGCCATAAAAAGTAGCAGTGAGTAATCAGCATATGGGTGTTTATACCTTGGTTACCCATGCCTGGCACCATGTACTGCAGGCCTCAGATGCACCATAATTTAGCTGTGCAAGCTTGTCTTATTTAGGCTGTTGACTTTGCAGCAGCAGTCCCGATAAGCCATTCACGCACCACTGGGGACAAGCGTCTCTTTGGGGTCATTACATGCTCCCGTTAGCAATGTCATTTTAGTCAGACAAATTAGAATGTGAGCAGCCTCCTAAACAAGACATTAATTCATCCCAGTTGGGCCCTAACACTGGGAATCATCAGGAGGAGCTGGCTGCGTGTTTTTAAATATCGAATTATATTCAGACGATGGAGCTTTTATTTATTTATTTTATTTTATTTATTTATTTTTAAGTTTTATATAAACTTTTACATGGTGTACTTATCATTGGATTTCTTTACACATATACATGGCATGTATGAAAATGTGTATCTCTCTGCAGGCATGGTACCTATGCAGCAACAGCAACCGCAGCAACAGCAGGGCTTCCCTATGGTCCCAGTTATGCAGCCTAACATGCAGGGCATGATGGGAATGAACTTTGGAGGACAGATGCCCCCAGGTGCCATTCCTATACAGGTAAGCTTCAGTTTATAAAGTACTTTTGTATTTAATTCTGTTTGCTGAGGTTTAGTTAAGATGTCCGTGTACTGGTGGTACTTCAAGTAGGCACTGTAATAATTGTGTAGCACTATATTGATGTAATAAATTTCCTTTCAGTGGATTTAGAGTCTTATTCTCATTTACTTTCACATTATCTTCTAAGACTTTTTAAACAGCAAGAATTTATCACAGCCTTGTTGTTTTTAGCAAGTTGTGATCCATTTTATTGCAATTTCTCAGCATTTTATGTCAAAACATATTTGAAAGCATGAATACTAATTAGATTTGTTACCTATTATTTTGTTTCTTGGGGGGTTAATAGGGAGGGATGGCGATCGGGATGCAGACTCCTGGGATGCAGTTCTTGGGTCAGCCACAATTCATGGGTATGAGACCTGCTGGACCACAGTACACTGCCGACATCCAGAAGCAAATGGCCGAGGAGCACCAGTAAGACTCTTTCTACTTTATGACTGCTTTTTTTTAAATATATCTGCATGTTTGGAAAAACAGGTTGAAAAGGAAACATTCTGAATGCCATTTTAAAGCCTCAGTTATGTTGTTAGCTGAAGATCAAAATGTCTGAATGGCCAATTAGGGATTTCACGATTATGTGATTTCACAATAAATCTGGGTATTAAACATCTTGATTGATTAATCGTGGAAATGGATTACTATTGTCACTTTGCAGAGGAAATTATGCTTGAATCATATTATCCCATCTTGTTCACATAACAAAAACAAAGTTGCACAACATCCATGATACCACTTGTCTTGCTTTGTTTTTGATCCATGCAAGTTGCAGAAGAGGTGTTTTGCAGAAGGGGAAAGTATAGGTGAGGAGGAGTCATTCTCTCCTGCGTTGAGTTTATTTTGGTTATTGGAAAAAAGGACATCGCTTTGGTTCATCAGCCTGTAAAGCCTGCCATAAAAAGCATTTGTGAAATGTGTTTCACCACCTGCAGGATAACCACACCACATTTTATGGCAAACTGAATAGACAGTCACTGCAATAAATTATGTTAATGAAAAATACTTTATTCATCCCAGGGGGAAATTTAACAAAATAATTGTAAAATTGAAATGAAATGTTTTTGGAATGATTGCAGCCATGATTAACAAACATATGTATGTAATAAAAAAAAGAGTGCATTGACCTGCCATATGTATACTATGCTATTTATAAACGGGATCCTCAGTTGAGCTTACAATGTAACACAATTAGTTTATTTATTTAACATTACAATATAAAAGGAAAAAAAAGGAAAAAGTTTCAGACTTTTTTGATGGATCATTAAGTGATATTATTTTTAGGTTTCAGATTTATAGCCATGCTGCTCAAGAGTAACTGGAAGCCAAAAACTAGCTGGATATATGTCTTAAGTTCGCTTTTCAGTTCAGAAAATGTTCAAAAACTATTTTATAGAAATAAACTTTTCAACCCAGGTAGAGGTCCTTTAGCCCAGGGGCAGGCAATTCAAGTAACTCCTGTAAGTGTTTCCCTGCTGCATCACACCGGACACATCAAATTTAATTAGAAAACTTGTGCAGAGCTTGATGTCAAACTCAACACAATTCTGCTAATTACTGATTCGAGTCAGATGTGATGCACATGCAGGGTGGTGGCACTCGAGGACCGGAGTTTGCTACCCTTCCTGGAGCCCAGAGATTTCCAAAACTGGTCCTCGAGGGCTGCTGTCCTGCAGGTATCCCATGCTTCCTCAGCAACAACACACCTGATTCAAATGAATGGCTCATTAACATATTTGTGCAGAACTTGACAACAAGCTGTGGAGATCACTTTAATTTGAATCAGGTGTGTTTCAGACAGGAAACTTTCAATACCTGCAGGAAACTGGTCCTTGCTAGCCAAGTCCGGTGTTGGCTACCCTTGCTGTAGCCTTTTCTTTCTGTTTTCTCTGACAGAACTCCAATTGTAATCTATAGTATTTATTTATACAATGTGGTCAAGGGATCCTCAATCCTGCTGTACTGCAGGTTTCCCTGCTGGACACAAATGATTCAAATAAATGAATGTAATGTTTTGGTGTGAAAACGTGACTGTCTGCGAAGAAAAATACTGTGACGTCACATGTGCAACCTTTTTATTACAACATTAATGTCCTCAAAACTCCATTAGCTTGATCAGTTGCCCAAGTGTTTAGTGTTTCTTTGTTTTTACAAGCACAAAAATGCACATAGGTCTCCTCCGTCCTCCCGGGTGTGACGATTTACACAAGTCGCTGTCCTTGCTCTAGTTATGTCCTCACATACAAGGACAGTCTACTGTCATACAATCACCACTCAATGTTGTAAAAAGTTGCCTGCACACTGTACTATTTTACTGATGAAGGTAGATTACTAAAAAAAAAAAAGGGTTGATATAGTTATGAATGTGCTTAACAACACGGTTATGCGGATAGATGTGGATGCACTTTTTTTGTTTTGATCCTAAATTGTTTGTTGGTGACTTTATTTTGTTGCTCTATTATGTTATGTTGGTATCAAAAGATTTAATAAAATAAAATGACCAGACCTATTAGAAGCTTATGGAATTTTACATGTTTTAATGTTGTCAAATTAATGCTTACAAATGTTGATAATCTTGCATTAAATACTCTCAGAAATGACGAAGTAAGAGACTGAATATCATCATGTCATCACTGAAGAGGTGCAATTTTATAGAGTGACCAAATAGGACATATAGGTGAAATAGGACCAGCCCAGGTTTCATAAGGCGCCTTTCCACACGGACCTGGTCCACCCGGCATCGGAGCGTTTCCATTACGATTTGTCGGTCCGTACTGGTACACTTTTCGGACCTACTTCGTAGTCGGGCCAGTAGCGGGTAGCGTGAGGTCTGCAGGCTGATTGGTTTGCAGCGAATGATGTCACTACACAGGGATGTAAGCAGTAATGGTTGCTGCCTCTTCAGGTCGTCTTGTCTTGCCCGACAAGACATCTTCTGATTTGTGCCGTGATTTTATTACTCATTATAAACCATAACCCGAGCAGCAGGTAAAAGGCTGCTTCACCTCCTTCCATATTGTCTCTGTCTTCTTCTGTGGTATCTCGACAATTGTTTTTTTTTTTTTAAATTGTTTATTATACAAATTAAACAATAACCTACATTAAATATCAGAGAACGTGTTGTTTTATTGTCTTGCTATCAGATGACATCGGTAACTTTCTAGAAAAAATGCGCCCGGGGAGGGTTAGAGTTAGCTATAACCCTAACCCTCCCACAATAGAGCGTCTGGACTTAGACTGGATTTGCAATGGAAAAGAATTCCCGCAGAATAGGGCGCTCCCTGGCCGGTGGAGTACGGCGGACTTAGTGATAATGGAAAAGCCCCTTTAATGAGGGTGAGAGGACGCGCCATTTATTCAAGTATTTGTTTACCTCAATATTCAACAATATGTTTTGCTAATATTATGCCCGTCCTTGCTTAATGTTGGGTATCTTTCTTTGACTGACCAAAAATCACTCCAACAACTGTTGGAGCATGGACAGCAGGACTCATAAGGATTTTAGAATCTGACAGAGGGACATTTGTTGGTTTTGGGGTGGTGTCTTTGTGTTTCAGGCCTTTTCTCTCATACATCCTACAATTGCTTGATTGGATTGGAATCTGGGGATTTGGGGTTTGCACCTCAGGGTTTTTATCATGCTCTAGCTATGCTAGTTTTTATTTTGTGGTGGAAAATATTTTGGTGCTGAGTGAGGCAGCTGATCTCTAGGCACAGTGTTTCAATGAGGTGTTGAAATATGCCTGTTAAACAGGAGCATCCTAGTGGGTCTAACAACGTATTTGTTGTTTGTCATAAATACATAACGACAATAGTTTGAGTGATTGAATAAAAACCCAAAGACATTGATATTTAATTGGTAGTCTCTAAACTTTGACAAACGAGAAATATTCAATTTATTGTTACTTTTCTTTATCCAATTAATAGATACCTTTTTCAACAAATATGTAGAAGCACTCAGAAAACCTAGACCTCCATACAGTTATTGTAATTTAATTTGGCAAATAATTTTGGGCATAATTGTTTTTAGTTGGAAGCTTAGAACCCTTTTTGGCAGAATTACCAGAATCTCTTCATTGTAAGCGATCCCAATCTAGATCCTAGATCAAGTCACATGTTCCTTATTCCATTTCTGAAATTTCCTGAAAATGTAATCCAAACCCTTTCCATAACCTTTTGAGTTATATTGCTAACAGACAGACGAGGCAGGGATCATATATTCAGTAGTGTTGGAACAGAATATTTAATGTAATATTGACTCTTAGTATAACATTCGCAATCTTCTTGCTTTTTAGAAAACGCTTGGAGCAGCAGCAGAAAATGCTGGAGGAAGACAGGAAAAGAAGGCAATTTGAGGAGCAAAAACAGAAGCTGAGGCTTCTGAGCAGTGTCAAACCCAAGGTAAGTCTCTCCATGTCCTCTTTAGCTTGCGTTTTTTCTGGCACCACTCATCTTTGTAACCCTTGGGCATTTCAATATTACTCCCAGACAGGGGAAAAGAGTCGTGATGACGCTTTAGAGGCAATCAAAGGCAACTTGGATGGATTCAGCAGAGATGCAAAAATGCATCCCACTCCATCATCACAGACCAAGAAACCAGGTATTTTCACCATCTCTTATTTAGAAATAACTTTTTTTCTACTTGTTGCTTTTTTCTGAAGTTCTGCTGAAAAGCCTTACTTAAAAATGACTAAATTAGAGACATGTCACTATAAAGATTGCCCAAAATGTGGATTTGTTTCCTGAGAGTCTGATTCCCAGATGGCCCAGATGCTTTTAATCACATTATTTTTTGAGTCATCTCCCATCTGCGATTTTGTCAGTTTCCATTGGTTTTGAGATGTATCTCATTGTCTGTGTTTAAAACCGCTTCTGTTTGATAATTTTCTTTCTGCAGTTGTGGTTTGCAATGCTGGTAGTCTATAAAAAGTCATTTTTGGAGCAGGATTAACTTGATCTTGCATGTCACAGGTCTCTGGTTGGGTTTTAATAACGCTTAGACTTCATTTGACTTTGAGATTGCTTGGACAATTAGATGACTTGCTGTATGTGGGAACCTTTTTTCTCATCAAGTTATATCAAGACTACTCAGATTTATTATTTTATTCAACTATATTCTCATAATGAAAGTCATTTCAAACAAAGCTTCTGTTTTGAAAAACTAGTTTTATAATTACGAGAATTCAGTCTGTAATTCATTCCTCATCATTGTATGTCATGTGTTGTGCCATCATCATCATTTCTTCATTTTTGCAGACTCTTCTCCATCACACCTGTCTGTCACCACTCCCCCCCACCTCCCAGCTTTATCCAAGGATAATGAAGAGTTTAGTGACTTTCAGGGGCCTGCAGATGCACCCACCTCCTTCCCTCTGTCGTCCTCCTCTTCCTTTACCTTCGGCCTCTCCTCTCAGGCTCAGGTTCAGCCTTCATCCTCTGCCCCCATAGGGTTTGCTGAGGATGATGACGAGTTTACTGACTTTGTTCAGGGGCCTGTAGATACTTTCACTTCTTCCAACCATCACCTCTCCTCTCAACGCCACATCCAGCAGTCATTCCCTTCCACACAATCCCTTCCTGCCTCTGTGTCTCATCCCACTACCACCCAACACTCTGCTGTCAACACCAGTTCCCCATCCACATTTCAAGGTAACTTTTCTGTCTTTGACATCTTCCCTCTCAACCCTGTAATTATTTCTCCCCACTTAGTCCATATAACAGTGCTTTTTTTTTTTTGCTGTTGCTTGAGAGTTTAGTAATACATCTACATATTGGTTCGCTCCTGGCCCGCACTGCAGTGTAAGAGCATGTAACCTATAAAACCTATGTTTTATAAATATAGTTGTTCAGTAGATTAACTCTTATTGTAGCAGAAACGACCACTCATTATTCAAAGGTTGAATATTTTACTACATTTCTAGTGACCAGCTGTTTTACAATGTATATCCCTGAACAGAGAAACATCACCTTCTACTCAGGCAAATGCAACAGAGAGCTTCAATATTGATTCAGCAACTAGAATAAGTAAAGTAGATTTTTGTGTAATAGATTTCTTTATACAGACGAGGAGAAATTCTGGTGCTATTTAGGGCTGTCGCGGTAAAGGGATTTCCACCGCAGTGTTGCATGTTGTCTCAACCGCAGTCAAAAAGGAAAAAAAAGGATCTTTTCTATTCTTATTATTATGAAGTTTATGCTGATTTTATTGTAAACTAAATAGGCTTATCACTTTTTAAACAACAAAGATGTCTTTTTATTGTTCCACACAGAACACATGGCAAAGAGGCGGAATAACACGTTCGTCATTTATAAACAAAATAATAGATTATAGTTTTGGCTACATTGTCAAACAACAATGAATAAACAAAATGTTTTTGTTAAATAGACTTTTTAAGTGCAAATCACAACAGAGCATCAACCGTATGCATAGAAACACAAAGGAAAAATACAGCCTATCTCAGTAATGCCGCAATACAAGTGCAATGCAAAACGGCAGGATAGGTTGAAGGAAACATTAATTTCTTTATAATAAAATATACATTCTCTTAAAGACAGACAACTTAGACTTCGGTTGTCATGTCCCAGTTGCGCGCTAGGAAAACCAACATGTTTACTTTGTGTGGTTTCGGGGCGCATCAGAGAGGGGTAACAATGTTTCCAGCGCTTAAAAACTCTCAGGTGGTGATGTACTTGTTGCGCGAATGCACATGTACTCACAGGCTACTTTAGAGAGCAGGAAAATCTACTTTGGTTGTCGCACCACCACCAGGCGAGTGGATCTGCTTTGCTGTCGATGGGCTCCTCCTGCAGGAAGCGTGTAAGTTCAGCATCTGCATGGGTGTGGCGGCTGCTTGCCACATCCTGCGGTTTGGCTTGTCAACAGCGCGATATTGCGGTTATTGCGACAGCCCTAGCGTTATTTATTATCAGGTGTTTATTTATTTTTTTCTTACTTGATCAACTCTGCAGGGCACATTAGAGATTGAACATGGTTGACTGGTCCTGTTTGCACACAAAGCAAACACAAAGCAATATAGAATACATGCAACAAATAAATGTTATTTTGCTAAACATTCCCATTTAATTATTTATCAAAACATAGATTTAATTTTTTCTCGAGCAGTTCTAAAACAGATGTGATGTTTTGCTTCTGAAGCTTACACTAAAGGAAATATCTACCTGATTAATGTCTTGAAAGCTACATAAACAGGCCATGTTAAGTTTATAATAAAGGTTTGTAAAACGTAGGCAAGGATACTTTTGTACTTCAAATCCAGTAGCTTTTTATTAGCTTACTTGTCTTCCCCATTTTCTGCATTTATGTGTTTATTGCGTTATTTGCTATCTTACTGCAACCAATTAACATTGGACATTATGTACATTCATCTGCGTCCTTTTATGAAACATATAGCAACCCTGAAAGCTTTCTAAGTGCTATTGGTGGTCTAAAACTTTATTGGGAAGCTTTAGCGGTTACTTCCAGGAACAGTGATTGTGTTATCTTATACTTTACAACTGGATTTTGCTGAAGAGCAGCTGTATTACCAAATTTGGACTGTGATAAAGAAGCTTGTTCCTCGTTCACCCCTTTAGGCCCATCACTGGAAGAGAAGCTGTTCTCCTCATGCGATCTAACTGCTGATAAAACAGCCCAGGTTAGCTTTAAACCCAAGCAGAGTTTGGCTCAAATGGCTCCTAGAGCTAAAGTTTCATCCCAGTTTCAAACCAGTCCTAAAGCAAGGAACTGGGGTGCAACCCCTGAGGACTTGAGTTCCGTCTTCATCCCAGAAAATCTACATGGAGTGCTGGCGCCGTCGCCCAACCACCCCACATCAGCTGCTGACCCGTCGTCTCAAACCAGTAGTGACAGTGGTGAGAGAAGTGCCTGTTTATTGGACTTCATAGCTAATGCTTCTGCCCCCTGCTTTGCTGCAGCATTAACATAAATAAGACAGTAGTTTTTTTTCCTTTTCCAAAGAAGTATTTGTATTCTCTCCAACCCTGAAATCAGTGTTCTTTACCAGATTCTTTACTGGGCATCACCCTGTTGTAGCTTATTAAATGAAATCATATTGACATTCTCTTCATTGCTGACATAGTAATTTGTGGCATTTTGAAGTATTCTTCCTATCATGGCTATTTTATACTTTACACCTCTGATAACAGGACCTTCTCTTTTTGCATTATGGAAATGGACTATCTGTCAAGGTCCTCCAGTGGTGCCTGATGACTACATGATCTGCCTTCTGTTCCCTTTCCTGTGTAACACCCTCTCAGAGAACGACCTCTGGCGCATGCTGACTGTTTTGGTTTAACAGGGATGTGCATGGATTTGCAGATGCCACTGGGGCCCAAGATAATCCACGGCTGATTCTGCATGCAACTCTTTTGTGCTGTTTTCTGTTTGTATGTGTCTGTCCTCCTTGTCATCAAGGGAATTAGAGAAGCTCATCTTTTAGACCGCAGAGATTTGTTATTAGATTAATTTAACTGCCTGATGAGAGTATCAAGTGCAAAGATGATGCTGAGGATACATAAGGACGGGTTATTTGCGAAAAAGAAAGAAAGAAATTGAGGTTACTGTCAGGACTTAAATTAGATTTTTTAAGTCTGTTTTGTTTTTTGTTTTTTTTACAAGGCAGTCTTTTTCTCTCTTCTCTCCTTGAAGCTGAAAATTAATCACACATGATTTATTGTTGTCTGATGTGGCAGGATGCTTATGATTCAGTGCAGGGGAGCGTTAGATCCACACCAAGCCCTCCAGACATCAGGTGTATGATTTTGTTGAGTTCAGTATAAGCGGGGCTCAGCTGCCAAGACTCTTGGACAAGACTTTAGTTGTAACAGCTAAACTGTGTGTGTGCATCTTTCTGCCTGTCACAGCAGGTGTTGGTGCATACCCACAACAAGAGCACATCCAGTCTATGTTACCAGCCTGGGTTTACAATGACAGCCTCGTTCCAGGTAAACATGAATGCATCCATTGTAATGCTTTAGTTAAAATGTTTTTTTAAGATTCAGTCAACACTGCTTTAAAACATATATGAACATTTAACAGGATATTTTCTGTTTTTGCTTGTTCGTAGAAATGTTCAAGAAGGTTCTGGAGTTCACGATGACTCCGGCAGGGATAGACACAGCCAAGCTCTACCCCATTTTAATGTCATCAGGTCTTCCCAGAGAAGCACTGGGACAAATTTGGGCATCAGCTAACCGTACAACACCTGGCATGCTGACCAAGGAGGAGCTTTACACTGTACTTGCACTCATTGGTGTGGCACAGGTAAAAGCTGGCATCATGACAAATAGTGACACCACGACATACAAGTGCATTAACATACACATTTTTTTAGATAAGAGCTGGGATTCAACCAAATTTATTGCTTGAGATACGAATAAATTTTGAAATATGAACAACCAAGCCCAACCCACCACTGAAACAAATATCCACCACCTGTAGCTCGGTTTAAGTAAAATAACATTTAAGAGTGTACAGTAGCGAGTCAGTGAATAAAAGTGTATGTACGAAACAAAATTTATCCCAACTCCTACTGTTTATGTTGCCGCAAGTCGTCTGATCTCCAAGGTAAATAATACACTGGGAAAGATTAATGGGATTTAAATCTATTTAAATTGGGAAAACTGCTTTGAGATACTGAGGTATTTTTGTGCTTAGAACATAGATGCCCAAAATTGGTCCCTGACATCTAACTTTCTGCAACTTTTAGATTCAACCCTTCTCCAACACACCTGAAATAAATACACGAATTTCCTCTTTTGCATGTTATCCAGCTCTGCAGAGGCCTGGTAACAACCCATTCATTTGATACAGGTGTGTTAGACCAGAATTGCATCTAAAAGTTGCAGGTTGGTCAATCTTGAGGTTCTAAATTGAGCACCCCTGACTTAGAATGACTTAACATATCATGGCCCTAAACTTTGATGAACAACACAAAGCCACAACTAAACTAGAAATTACGCCGTCAGAGGCAACGGCTAGGGTTATATCCACCCACTATCCAATTTCTATATTCCTCAAATACATATACAAATATAGAAACATTCAGGTATAACGTTATGTGGCACATCTTGAGGTCATGACCTTTCATTTGCGCTTGATTTGAGGTCAGTAGGATGAATATTTTCAGAGATGTATCCAAAACAGTTTTCATGTTTAAGCACCCCATGGTGGTCACCCTGAAAATGATAATCCGCTCAAAATAAAATCAGTTCATCCTCTCTATGATATTTAAGCAGTGGCGGGCCGTGCATATCACACCTAGGCCTTCAGTGTCGTGTCACTTAGCCCAGCCTACATTTATTATACACC
>JBAMHX010000010.1:11171894-11189086 GCA_037177515.1 Pseudomugil tenellus | reverse complement strand
TATGAAAACAGACAAGAGATCAAATTTGTATATATGTATTTTATTAATTAATTACTTAATTTATGTATTAATTTTCTAAGTATGGGCAGAAATACTTTTAGGCCAGCAGAGAAGGCCTTGCTGGCCCTGACGGCCCACCACTGTATTTATGCATATGCAAAGCATGAATATTCTACATTGAATATTGTTCAAGTTACCATGTTGACACGAGAGATCTGCAGCGTTTGGGCGAAACAACAATATCCCAACAGTTTAAGCTAGACACAGAAAGAACCAGCCTGATCTGAACCAGGCTATTGCTTGTGAAGCGTTTTATGCCCAATAAATGGCTGAGTCCCATCAGCTGTTTGGCATATCATCCTTGCCTGGGTCTATCATCCCCCTCTGGGACGATGCAAATCTGCAGGCAGCTCACGAAATGCTGCATGCCACTGCTTCCATGCATGGAATAATAAGACACCTTTGCTGATGTAAATCTTCCAGAGCATTAAACACGAGCCAAACAAGCTGTGTTCTGTTGAGCCTACCAGATACATCAATTCAAAAAGGAATTTGAGTGTTGGGATCATTTTTCTGTAAATACCACACTTCCTTCATTATCATGGCAGCAAATAGATAAAGGCTTGTTGCATTTAGACTTCGGATGACCTGAAATAAATAAGTTGCCACATTGTAGATAGATGATTATTCATTTTTTGTTAAAGGTACATATTTTTTCACCTCCTTATCACACTATTGACTCACATCTTAACACCATGCTTATATAACAAAGCTTAAAAGATAACACATGTTCTAAAACCTTATCACCCACTAAACACCTGTTTGAGACTGCATTGTTTTTGTTTGGGCCATTCTGGGAATAATTTAAGAAGAATAAAACCATCCTTCCTTGCTTTAGAGCGGCCTCCCCGCAATGAATGTGGAAATCCTCGGTCAGTTTCCTTCGCCACCCTTACCCAACCTGCCAGCCCTGGCTATGGCCTTGGCCCCCGTCATGCCCCAGCACCAGCAACCCATGATGACTCAACCCCCAGTCTCCATGCCCATTCCCACACCAGCACCTCCAGTCATTGCCATGGCACCTGCAACACCAGCTCAGCCTTCTGCGAAGACAAACTTCGTTGCTAGTTTCCCTCCGACACAGGTAACATGTCCAAACTAAACTTTTACACTTTGTCATACTTTATGCCGGATCTTTTACTCACCAGCAAACTGTTCTAATAGGCAACCAAAACGGATGATGATGACTTCCAGGACTTCCAGGAGGCTCCCAAGGTAGGAGCAGGAGACCAGGGCTTTTCCGACTTTAAAGGGGAGTCAGGTGGAAGTTTCCCCAGCAACAGCACACATCAACACCAAAACAGGTACAGGCTGTCACATTAGTGAAGAGACTGTGTCAGTCTTAATGATGAATCATTTCTCAAATGTAACCTCATAGACGCCTCTAATTTATCTGATAGAATATTAATGCTGAGTTTACCAACCCAGGAAGGAAAGTGTCTCTTGTTATTTCTGTCTCATGTACTCCAAACAATAAAACCTAAAGAAGTGATGTGAATATTTGCATAGATAAGTTTGTGATACTAAGCCCTGGATGGTTATTTATAGCCGAGTTCTTCTGTGTAAAAATAGTTTCTCATTGTCTTTCTTACATATCTTAATATGTTCTCATAACCTCCTCAGAATAACAATGAGTTTGGCTCAACTCTTAATAAATTCATTTTGTTGGACAGTAGAGCTCATTTCTTCATATTACTTTCCAAGAGACTTCTTCCAGTGAGGCAGAGCTGAAAGGCAATTATCTGTGGAATGACAATAAAAATGCAGAATTAAATACTCTCACATTAAGTGGCATAGACATCTTATATCTCCCCTATTCTTCATCTGAAACACACACTGCTGACTGTTTCAGCAATGTAACAAGAATTCCCCCCAGTCTGAAACTGTTGTCTTATTAAATGAATATCGAAATGTCTGGTTGCAAGACATAATTACAAAGAAGCTATAATTTACTGTTAGAGGTCCTGCAGACAAAAAGCTGTGAGAAGGAAAATACTCATTGTGAGTTCCATTATTTAATATTCTATACACATACTATAATATAATATGTGTGTTATTATCTTGCAGCCTTTTATTAAAACGGTCATCACTTTAAGGAATACTTTTTAATTTTCTGTTAAAATGAGACGATATCACTCTTATCTTTGTGTGATTAATATAAAGCCAATCCCAGCTGACATTGGGTGAGAAGCAGGATACACTCTGGACAGGTTGCCAGTCTATCACAGAGCAACACACAGACAAACAACAATGCACACACACATTCACACCGATGGGCAATTTAGAGTCTCCAATCAGCCTAATCCCCAAGGTGCATTTCTTTGGACTGTGGGAGGAAGCCGGAGATCCCAGAGAGAACCAACACTAACATGGGGAGAACATGCAAACTCCACACAGATAGGCTCAAACTAGCAACCTTCCTGCTGTGAGGCCACAGTGCTAACCAACTGCACCACCGTGCAGCACATATTTGAAAGCTTCCTGCAATTTTTAGGGGTTTTGTTTTTTTTATTTATATTTATTAGAAATATTATTATATAATAGTATTCCTAAAAACAATGGGAATAACTATGGGAAAGTATAGCTTTAAATTTTTTTTACTAGTAAACTAAATCATCATCGTATTGTCCTGCTTATTTGCTTTTTATTTTTTATTTATTCATATGTTTTTAAATCAAGTCACAAGTTACTGAAAGCCCATGGACCATGCTGGCTTGTATGGTTGAAAACATTATTTGAAACCAGCTTATCTATCTGCTGTCATTTATGTCAATAGAAGAATAAATATATAAAAAGCTGGACAGTTAATGTTTTTAAATATAGCCAGGAAGCAGTCAGGAAGCCCTATGTCTATGTTGACTGGATGTTGTTGAGAGTTGCAGCTTTTATCTTGCAGGAATACCATTAATAAACAAGGTGGAAAAGATGCATGAAAATAAAATCTGTTCATAATGGATTTTTGGTTCCTGTTTATTAAAGAGACTATAAATGTAAATGACGAGCCAAAATACAACATCTCATTTATTCCTTGAGTTGATTAAGCAACATATATTGGACAAAGAAGCTTTCTGTGACACTGTTTTACTTTTATTAACATGAATAAAATGCAATTATATAGTTTTATGTGAACACATTTTTTATAGCTGCAATGCCTAGATATTCGGGGTCGAGTTGTATACGTCATGCCGCTGAATGATGGAGGCGACCTTAATTATTATAGTCTTTTTTTTTAGGTGATATGTCTATCAACTTGTGGCTAGCCTGTTTGCAGTCAGTACTAAAGCTGTGCAGTCATCCAGTCACTTGAAGCCTGCCTGCATCTTTGCTATACCTGATGTGCAGCATCACATCACCAATCGTGAAGACAGAGTAAATCTAAAGCTGTAAACATTGAAAATAAACAAGATAAAATGTATGCTGTAAGTGAGCTTTTGGTATGCAGGGATGCTATTGTATTCCATAATTTAATCTTTTTAGTGTCCTTAATGGAACCAAGCGAGACAACAAAAACAAGTGGTTGCCTTTTAAGTTACTGTCAGCTCAAGCAGCTTATGTGGATTAAATTCTACCGTTAAACTTTTTCTTTGTCATCTCTGACCATCCCTTCTGTGTCCATGCAGCACTCCTGCCATGCTTACTCCAGTGTCCGGTTCCTCCACCTCTGTCTCTTCTTCTGACAAGTATGCTGTGTTCAAGCAGCTGTCTGTGGATCAGCCTGCAGAGCCAGCGCCTCCTGCCTCAGGTACTTTCTACACCAACTTTTTTCCACTGTCTCCTCGTGCATGCTCCGGATGTGGGATAAGATTGAAGTCAAGATTCAGTGCAATGAGTAAAGTGGCGCTATGCAAATACAGATGAATTGAATGTAAGTTGTAATTTTCGCGGCATTTTTGCCTTACATGTAATACTCTTGCCAGTGCCAGGCCAGGCTGAAATCATAAAGACAATTACAGGTAGAAAATGTTGCCATGAAATGTATAAAATCGCACCATCGATGACAGAAATTCCTGCCATTTCCCAGATATAGAAGCAAACAACTTTGATTTGAAGCAGAGAGCGATGCCTCACTGCGTTGCATCCTTTTCCTCTCTATTTTTCATGATGTGACTGAGAAATGGTGCAACCAGTTTCACAGACTGGGAAATATTTTCATAAAGCATCCTTTTTATTGCATCCAGGTATTGGACTAATATATGAAGGTCACAGCTTCACCTACAGTTATACTGAAGCTGTGATGAAGACAACATATATTGCTGTGATTTGTATAAGGGCACTGTCGGCTTAACAGAAGTCTTTTCATCTGCTTAATTATATTTTTTCTCCAACTTATTAAAAATCTAGTTTGCCAGAGGACTGTATTGAGACAACGCTTCTGTTCATAATTCCAATCTTTTTTTTTTATTTATTTTGCTGTAGACAATGGAGACAAGTACAGTGTGTTCAGACAGCTAGAGCAGCCTGCTGAGAAGAAACCAGTTGGTAAGAAACACAATTACTTTTTCTGCCACAACTGCAGTTCTTTTTGAACATTTATTTTGGTATCTCACTATGGGACACACCCTCACAGTCTGGTCCCAGAAGCCATTTTGAAAATATGTCAGTCCTGACTGAGGGAAGGACTTTATTTGGCTTCATCGCTATATAATAGCCTGATGTGGAAGTCTCCAGTCTAACACCAGTAAACTCTCAGACAGCAAGTGTAGTTAGCGTGCTAGCATTACTGTTCTCAGTGCGGGCTAACCACTCGGTTGCAGAATGCTACTTGCAACTGCACAGCTATCTCGAGAACTCAACTAGGTTGTCACAAAACCCTGGGTGCTGTAGCTGGTCGCCATGCTAGCTGCAGACTGCCTCATCTTTCCATTGGAGCTAGCTTAAACGGTACACAGACGTTTTTCTCACCATGGAAAGAAGATAAGCTGATGGTGGCAGAGGTCCACGCTGCTAGTGCTACGTGTTTGTGGCTGCAACATGCCCAGGATGTGTTAGCATCACTGGCTAATTGCGAGCACTGTGCACAGCTGCCTCTTAAAACCCAGAGACTCAGAGTAGCACGCCAAGCTAGCCTGCCGTTAACGGACCCATGAATGGGGGTAACTATCCACCCACCACAGGAGCTCACTGAGAGCCTCCAGGGACACACCGTACCCACAGCTAGATGCTTTCGCCCCATAAACTGATTTTTCATCCTCACTTAGAGGACATGACTCTGTGGGCCGAGCTCGTGAGGAGTTAAAATTGATTACCTAGATTGAGACTCTTCTAGTGGGAGGCAGCCCCTCCACCCAGAGCAGACCTCTGACTGCCAGTCAGGACTGGCGTGATGTAAAAAATGCTTCTAGACACAGCATCTCGGGGTGTGTACCACAGTGAGATACCTTATTCCATAAACTAAAGTGTCAACACGTCTTTTGCCATCAGCTGCACATAGTGAACTCCGAGACAACCTTTCTTAGTCCCCCCCTCTAAAGACTAATCTTTATCTTAGTTTGAACTTACTAAAGAGAAACAGGTCAGGGTTAGATTCCCTTTAATTAAAAATATTGTCATAACTCGGGTAAAGCTGTCTGGTCACCATTATACAAATGTGCCATGTTTACCCTGTACCTTGTTTTGTGAGGGTGCCATGTTGATGTAAGTGTGTTTCCCATCCCTGTTTCATTAGAGCAGTTTCTGGTGGGGGCAGCTCTTGCAACTCCAGTAAGTCATGCTTTGCAGTGACCTTTCTTTGGCATTGTCAGGTTTCCTCTTCCCTAATGAGCCCATTAGTTACTCCTCTGCCACCGTACACCAGCAATGCGAATAGACTCTCTTTTTCAGTCCGTGCATACATTAAACCACAGTGAATTAGTAGTTTTTGGATCTCAATGCATCCTGATTTTTTGCTGTGTGGTGTATGTTGACGTCATGTGGCATTGGCAACAAAAAGACAGAAGACGTTTTTAAAGCAGATAGTGTTTTTTCATTACAAAAAATGCCCATCTTAAGTTGTGATTTCAGCTCCTGAGACCCAGACAAAACTTGTTATGATGGACATTTTTTTCCAGCTTGACTTTCTCAGCAGTTCACTGCATGGTTGTGTAGATGCACAGTGTGTGGCTGTAGCTTTTTTGTGCAGTGATGTGTGCTGTTCTTTGGAAACTGCAGCACACAAACCTGGAAGTTTAGTATTTCTCAGTGGAGCGGAGGCATACTGTAACTAATCCAGCAGCTTCATCTTTTATATCATTTTGAATTGAGTTTTGGCTGTTGCTCCTGAGATTTTTTTGTCTCTCTGCTATGTCTTTTGCTAATCATGAATCCTTTGGTTTGCAGGGGAAGGATTTGCAGATTTCAAATCTGTCAGCGCTGATGATGGCTTCACAGACTTTAAAACCGCCGACAGCATCTCTCCACTAGAACCTCCGGATCAGGCAAAGATTTTTCAACCTGCTTTTCCTTCTGCTTTCCCAAACTCTCAGTCTCTACAACAACTTCCACAGCAGCAGCAACAGCCAGCCGTGTCTCTTACTCAGCCCAAAAATTCTCTCAACATGGCCGACCTGGACCTTTTTTCTTCTGCTCCCACTGACACAAAACCCAGCACATTCCCCGCTGTTAGCTTACCTCCCTCTTTAGTGCTACTTTCTGGTGGATCCAAACCTTCTGGAGGAGATGATTTTGGTGACTTTGCCCTCTTTGGCAATTCCTCTGAGACCACTCAAGCTTCATCAACAGGAGGGACAGCAGCAGCGCCTCAGGATGACTTTGCAGACTTCATGGCATTTGGCACTTCTGGTAGAGAGCCAAAAGGTGAAAGTGGCTCAGGGGTCAAAGGGGACAACGCGTCCAATCAGCAGCCTCAGCAGAGCTCAGACAAGTATGATGTATTTAAACAGCTGTCTCTGGAAGGAGGTCTAGCTTACGATGACACCAAGGGAAGCGGCGGAGGCTCCTTTTCTTCCCTCAAGAGCGACACGGACGACTTTGCTGACTTTCAGTCATCAAAGTTCTGCACAGCAATTGGAGCTTCTGAAAAGACTCTTGTAGACAAGGTAGCTGCTTTCAAACATGCCAAGGAGGACTCCGCCTCTGTCAAGTCACTCGACCTTCCATCCATTGGTGGGAGCAGCGTGGGAAAGGATGACTCCGAGGACGCACTCTCAGTGCAGCTGGACATGAAGCTGTCAGACATGGGTGGAGACCTAAAACACGTGATGTCGGACAGTTCCCTGGATTTGCCAGGTCTCTCGGCCCACCAGCCTCCTGCTACAGGTGAGGAACTAGTGCGTTTGCTCTGGTGAGGCTCTGTATAGTCAGACATAGGTATTTCAGAGGCTATCCAGCCTCTTCTCCTCAGTGGAGCCTCCTATGACCACAAAACAAGAGGTCAAAGAGGAAATAATGAGGTTCTTGTTAAATTGAATATCCTCAAATACTCAAGACAATACAGAAATAACATATCAGATTAAATGCATCGTTTTCATTATACATTCATCATTCATTTCAACATATTTATTTATTCATATTTATTTATTTAAATCTTCATTGTCTTCCTCGTTACTTCTTGATACATTCCCCTTGCTGCCCTGCATATGTTGTTATAGTAATGACAGACAGTTCCTGGTGCATGTCTCTATTTACAAATGACTAGCGCCTGGTTTTGATGTTTGGCAGTCATACTCCATAGACGAGGTCCTTGGCTGCTGTCTGTCTGACTCGGATAAGCCTCCTGTTTGTTGTGTCCACCCTGCAGTGGCAGACGTTGCACTTCAGTGTGTAATTCCTGTGTGCGTGAGTGTGTTGTTGACGTGTCAACGTGAACAGAAGCGTCAGTTGAATACAGATGAGTACAGGAGGACATTAGTAGTGATGAACTTATTTATTCTGATCACTGGCTTTCCCACAAAATACCACCATTTTTTAAAAGCTTTACTTGAGAGGTGTTGCCATCGTGTGCTGAGGGGACACCAGAAATGAGCATTTAATCAATTGCTAAGGAAATGGTATCATTATTAGGATATTTTGCATGCAAAACCTGAAACAAAAGCTATTTTAATAATGTTCTTGCTGGATGCGGCTCAAACTGGAACAGAGTGCTTAAATCTGAGTGCATGTGTTTCTCTCTTTATGTCTGTCAGTTCTTATGCTCTTTGCATTATTTCCACTCCAACCGTGCAGTATTATTTGGATCAAATTCAAATCTTTATCTAAGAAGGTGTTTCATGGCTTGCCTGCTTTTTCTTCCCTACCTCATGTTATAGGAAAGTGGAATTAAAGTTTACTTAATAGTCTTTGCCGAGTCATTTATCTAAAGAAAATCAACTCATTTCCTTAATAATCAGGTAGTCTTAATGTTAGCGGTTCCTCTCCTTTCCGCCTCACTTCATCATTTATTCATCAGGCATCTCGTTTCCACATCATGGCTCATGTACCATGTCATCCTACACCGTTCTGTAGTGTAACACTAGACATCATGTTATCATTATCGGGTGAATACTTTGCAGTTTAAACATTTGTGATTTTTGTTTTACTTTTAGTATTAATCTGAACGCTTTCAACAATATTCTGCAGAATAAGAGAATTAAGCAAGCAGACAGTTTATCTCACAACACTCATACAATCATTAATCATTATAGTCGCATATCCAATAAGTACAAATATGCACACCAGATCATTTCATTCAACATGTTTAGAATTATTTCCTTGAGGAAAACACAAATGTAAATGTTCCCATTGCCTTATTTCAGTTTATGTGCAGTGGTCAGATTTTGGTTAGGGCCAAACAAGCCATGCTGCACTGTGAGCAAACACAGTTTTTGGAGCTATAGTGAAGCAGTTAAGCTGCTGATGGACAACAACAATGTCTGCTTTAACATTGGTACATTCCTATGAAACTTTATGCTACTGTAACAGTTGTTTTCATTTCACTATTTACCTGTTTTTGTTTTCGAGAGCTTTTAGACTAACCTGTTAAAAGTATAGCAGGCTTAGCAGCTCAAACACCTCACCATGCTTCGCGCTGTTTCTGGAAAAGTATGCAATGTTAAAGAGACAGTATTTCTTTTAAGAGGTTCCTTTTGAATCACAAAAGGAATTAGTTTTTTCTTGTTTGTCAGTGACACGCTGCATGATTTTATCACACGTGGCTCGGTGGTCTGGCTCTCTGAGAACTTAACAAAGTTAGTTTTACCCTTCCTGCCTTGCTTTTTGCTGCAGTGTGCCTGCTTTTTCAATTTGTGAAATTGACAAGAACGTAATACAAAAAACATATTTTATGCATAGAAGTATTGCAAGCTCTTTTTATTAAAGAAAACATGTATAGATTTAATAATGTATTTTTATTACATTAGTGAATTCTTATTTTGAGGATATGGAGTTTCCTTAGTTTTAGTTGTGATTTGCAAACTATATAAAATAATTGTAGCCTACAGTATTTAGTAAGATTAAAGTATTTTAGGTCTATGTGAATGTAAACATTGATATCTTGTTTAGGGCAGCATCGCCCATTACAGATCCTCAAGGCTCACTATCCTGAGGGTATTTATTGTTTTCCTGCTGCAACACAGCTGATTTAAATTAAATGGGTCTCTGACAAGCTCCGAAGAGGTTTCCTCGTGACTCATTAATTTGATTCATTTGTCTTGCAAGCAGGGAAACAAGTGTACAGGCCACTGGGCCTTGAGGATCAGAGTTGGACATCTGTAGTTAGGGGATTATAATAGTTTTGTTCATTGGCCTGCTTCAACAAGCAATCACTGTAGCAAGAGAAAAGGGATACTGTCTCTTTAAATCTGTCCCTGAGTCTGTGATTGGATGTAATTAAGACCATTTCTGGGATGTCAGGTGTAAAATGGCCCTTATTGTTTTCTGTAACCCTTTGAGTGCTTGAAACAAGGCTGCTTTGCAGATTTAACAGCAGATAAATGAAGACACCATCCCTTAATTTATCTGTTTTCAATTATTTTACTGTAAAATTGACTAAATGTTTAAATATGGCAGCCTCCTTTCTGATCCGAAATTATTCTTCCACCTGTTTTTAAACGGGCGTTGATTTTTGCAATTCTCCACCAGTGTCCCCTCCCACCCCTTCAGGCCCTCAAAGGGTTAATTTTCCTGCCTTCTTCTCTGAAAAATCTTTTCAACCAGACTTTCCAAATGTTCTGTGTCCAAATATTTCCAGAAAACCTGTTGCTTGACATCTTAATAGTCAAACAAAGTTTTGTCATCTCCCAGAACTACTGATTCTAGTCTGTGAATGTGCCTTCTCTCTGGTTTCTGCTTCTTTATCCTCAAATTACCTTTGTTTTTAGCTTCTCGTTGTTTGTTTCCTTTTCTCTGACTGCATGCCCTTGTATTCCAAATGACTGAAATCTAATTTTACAAGTGTTAGTTTGAGAAACCTCTTGTAATGATAGACCTCTTTCAAAGTACTTTGTGACTTTCTCTCTTTCTCTCTACTCATCTTGTCGTAATAAATATTACTGTTGGTATTGCTGAAATGCGTACCGTCTTATTTTTTCCTTTTGTTTTCTTGGGAGGCGTAAAGATATCTGGTGATGTGAGGCTCACAGTAGATCCTTGTCAATTTCACAAATTGCTTTTTGTGTTTGAGGGTTCTGCCATGCAAAATACAAAGGGTTCAATATGGTGGATTTATGTGCTTGCGTTGAGGAGATCTGAATACTTAATTGTGTGCGCAGGCCGTGTAGCTATGTGTTATTATTAGTTTTATAGAAAGTGCTAAAAATACGTTATTAGAGAAAGAGCACATGAAGTGACAGGGATTTGATTGAAGTTGTTAAAGCATCCACCTTGAGATAAAATCCTTAAAGTTGCATTTTGTACAAAGAAATCAACTCCAGTTATTGTCAGCAAAGCTGTTTGCCACTATTGCAGACAACCAAGTGATATATAACCGGATAAAAGCAAAAGCACTGTGTGTGTTGCAGTAAGATGAATATGATTCACCTCAGGCATAAAAACAAGCATTCATTTATTAAACTGAGTTTTCTACGGTGTGGGGGGAGGACGTCTTTCTCCAGCATAGCGGCTGGGCATTAGTGTCAGACTTTGAAATGTACTGAAATCTAATGTATTTGATTGGCAGCGTGTTGCAGGAATGCCTTCTACATCTTTAAAGGGCATATTGGATAGAGGAAGCCATTTTTAAAATACATTTGATCTTTTAAAATGAAATGATCAGCTGTACCAGATCACTCAGGAACAAAGCTACATATTTTCTCAGTTTCTGAGTTGTTGTCTAGTTTTTATTTGCGCAACTTCTAAGATCTTTGTTAAATTTGGGTTCAGCTGAGTTCAGTTTAAACTGGTGTTAAAAAAAGAAAAATGTCCTTTTTAAGAACAGTGATGGGACTAAATAAACAGAGGAGTGTCTAGTTAGGAGCTGTCTGCTTTTTCCTTTCCTATTCTTTCATTAATCCTGTATTTCTTTTTCAATCTGGTAGGTATCAAGTAAAATTCAGTACAGTTGTTGTAAAACCACATGCCCCTGTTTGCCATCAGTAGACTTTCATGAGAAACATATCTTGTAGTGTTGGTGAAAAGGCCTTCAACAGTCTGAAACCTTTCTTGGACCTAGACAAGTGTGACATAGTTATTATCCGAAAGCATTCTCAGTCCTCCATCCAGGCTCGTTTATCTTCCTTCTATCATGACAGCATCTGTGCTATTCCTAGGAACCACTCGTATGTCTGTGTTGTCATTACAGAAGGAGAGGACATGAAATTTGACCCCTTTGGGACGTCGGCGCTCAGCTCCCTGGCCAACTATGACTGGTCAGACCGAGAGGAAAGTTTTCCCAGTGAGGTCAAAAAGGCACAGGGCTTTGAAGGAGCTTCCCTTCCATCGCTAGTGCCATCACCGAGGAAGGATCTGAGCTTCTGCAGCACTGAAAACGTCACCAGTGGTTCTGTCTCTAAGATCACTACCTCACTAACTACAGAAGATGGCTCTTCTTCAGGTGACAAGCTTGAGCTTTTTGCAGACTTTGGCTCCAGTGAACAAGGCGGTGTTGAGGAAGAGGATGATTTCGGAGACTTCGCCAGTACTGTTTCTGAAAAATCGGACTCTCCTGCTGCCACTGCCGATGCGGGCTCAGAGGGAAACCAAAACGAGGCTTCGGATGAGTTTGGCGGCTTCCAAGGGGATAAGCCAAAGTTTGGCAAGTCTGACTTCCTCAAAGCCAGCGCTCAGGCCAAAGTCAAGTCCAGTGAGGAGATGATCAAGAATGAGCTGGCAACCTTTGACTTATCTGTTCAAGGTGAGTCATCAGGAAGACCCTGAAGTACAAATTGTCTCCATAAACTATTTTCTCTATTTGATCGGCCTGTTATGGCAAATTGACAAATGCTTTGATAATTTATTTTCTTGCCAAGTTGTGATCAAACGTGATGGTTTGCAGCTTTTCTTGAATAGAAAATCTTGTGATAATGAGATATTTGAAAAGATATAATTACATTCTGGTAATTTCTACAGACATTTTTCCACTTTTAATGATTCTGAAGGATTAGATGATTATAAGAAGCCTGAAACCGCCCAAATCTCTTAAAAAAGGAGCCCGTGGCCCATGCGTTAATCTAAATTAGCCCAGTTGACACAATGCAGAGAATAAGCATAGCTGGAATAATTTAACGTGTGCTAATTTTACTGTCGGATGTTAAAGCTGCTGAATTCTGCTGGTGATCACCTACAATATTGATTTATTATTTACTGATCATTTAAACATTATTTACTGATCATGAAAACATATTGTTTGACCACCTGTAAGCCTTTTCACTCTGAAATCGAACATCTTGTGACACCCCACCTTTGCACGTTGGCCCCATCATATCTGTAATAAAGCTGTCAGACATTAGATGGTAGTGTTGGGATGACAGTCCTGCTCCAACGGCAGTGACGGCTGAAATGGATTACCAGAGGCTAAAAAAAATCCATGAGCAGAAATGAACCGTATCCACTTTAAGGCTGTTCATTCGGCTGTTTGCTAGTTTCATGTCCCACAAATAATTAATTACAGTTTCCTGCCACATGATAAAAGCCCTACAGATTAATGCCCCTGTGCTAGATTTAATTTGTGTGAAGAAGCGGGGGTTCACTAACTCCGCTTTGCCTTGTGGAGCAGTCATCTGATCTGCGGTGGGGTTTGTGCTGATTTGAGTGGACACATACGTCTTTAAGTTGGGGTGGATTAATCGTGTTTGAATGATCCTTATATTCACATACAAACACAATAACTGCAAGCCTGACTGCAGTAGTCTGGGCTTAGCATGTGTTTGTTGTGATACCATGCCAGGATTTGTCTGTCTGTGTATCCCAATGAATTATTCATACCTGTTTATTGGTGGGAGTGTTTTCTACTTAATTATTGTTTGCCACAATTTAAGCATTTACTCATGACACACTCCTCCGGGTGGAATTGGCCACCACACAATCAAAGTATACTGATTGCAAACAAACAGGTGAATTACTCAGAAAGAATCATTGTTATTTACAAATGTCTGTGCGACTCCTGTATTGCATTGTTTATGCAATTGTAATGTAATTCGTGTCCCTCTCGTCTCCTGCCTTTGCCTCAGGCTCTCACAAACGCAGTCACAGTCTGGGTGAGAAGGAAATCGGCCGGTCGCCACCATCTCCAGCTCCAGAGCAGCCTTTCCGAGACCGATCTAACACCCTGAGCGAGAGGCCTGCCTTGCCTGTCATCAGGGACAAGTACAAAGACCTGACTGGGGAGGTGGAGGTGAGTGGGGGCTTCCCATAATGCATTTGCTGTTATCAAACAACATATTACAGTGTATTTCACACTATTTCTAGTTGTTTGCCTTTATGTTTATTTGAAATAGTTTTCTTTTCTTCTGTTGCAGGAAAGTGAGCGTTATGCATATGAGTGGCAGAGGTGTCTGGAAAGTGCTTTGGAGGTGTGTACTAGTTTCTATCCAGTACTTAATCATGTATCATGATGTACCAAATGTGCAGTGATACAAATGTGTTATCATTAAAGATAGCCAATGAGCTAAACTAATTATTTGTAAAAACACACCATAATTGTTCTTATTTTGTATATCTTGCAAAGCATTGATATCATAAAGAGCAAAATTAGTGAGACTAAACAGTTTGAAACCTAATGCTGGCTTCTGTGTCTACTCATTAAGGTCATCACCAAAGCTAACAACACCCTGAACAGCATCAGCAGCTCGTCTGTCTGCACTGAGGTCATCCAGTCTGCTCAGGGCATGGAGTACCTACTGGGTGAGGAACCAGACCCTCATGCACATGCTCTGTAGATCCATAAGGAGGCTCAATCATCAAATTATTATTAGATATCATTCTAAATCTGAGAGTAAAAAGAGAAAATGAGAAATTATTCTTCCCGCATACCAGTTTCACAGATGTGGAAATCTGCATGTGTGTGACTAATGATCTGCATCAGTACACAACCATGTCAAAGATATTAAACATATGGAGTTAGTTTAAAAGAAACAAAAAATCTGAGTAATGTAAATGTTTATTTAGAACTGAAAAAAATATATTGGATATCTGCAGAGTTTAAAGTTAACAAATGAAATCACCATTTATATTAGTCCAGCACATGCCATCAACACACACTGAGCCAGGAGTTTTTTAAAGAGCTCTAGCTAGTGGCTTCGTTAAAATGAGGTAAAAACTATACCAAACATATTTCTTCTACCTCTACAGTCTGCACATCACCTGCTTCCTAAATGTGCCAATAAGGCAAGCCCATGCACTGTTTGAATTTTATGAATGTATAGGTGTGCCTTTTATGTAATTTACATCTAAACTACAAAGTAAAAAGCCCATCTTTAATCTTATTTGGCAGCTCATGTTTTGTGATGAAATGATATATAGACTGAGACTTTCCCTCCTTTCTACTATGCATACGTACAACAGTGACGGGTGTATTTGGTGCATTTTTTGCTCCCATGTGTTGTGATTCCAGTGACATTCACTGTCATTTGTAATCTCACCTTGACTGTCAATTGGTTCAGTAAGCATGCAGAATTTCTGCCAGCAGTGACAGTGGATCTGCTTACAGTTGTCTTTCCTCAAAGTGAACTTGAAGCATCTCAATCAAAGACATTGGAGACAATTTCCTTGATTTTTCTGCTGCAACAGCTTAATTCAGTAACATATTCACACTGCCGCATTTATTAGTATAGTGAGCTTAATAGCTGTACATGCTAAAAGGTTAGCACCAGCAATATCTTTTACTTGTCTGCTGTTTCAATATTAAGAAAGGGAAATTATGGCACATTTGATGCGAGCAAAACACACCACCTTTATCCAACTAAGCTGAAAACTAGAATTTTTAAATATCTTCACCCTACTTACAGGTTTTAGATGGACAGAAACATAACAGTAGTAACTACTTGTGCGGATAAGACCCAAGTGAGCCATTTATGCACGGTATGGTAATATGTGTCAGGGAATTGGTCTGGAATGATTGAAATATTCACAATTTTCTCTTGGATGGAAATCTGTGTATTAACAGTTAGCCAGTGAGGTCCCAGGATGAAATGATAAGTGGGAACAAAAGCTGGCGTCATTGTTTATGTCTGCTCGATTCAAAGTTACACGTGCCAAAAATATCAAAACTGGACTCTCTTCATCTAAAAACAAAGGTACATAATTTTGTGCTTTATATGTTTGTGTCTTGCAGGTGTGGTGGAGGTGTATCGCGTGACCAGGCGAGTGGAACTGGGCGTTAAGGCTACAGCGGTGTGCTCAGAGAAGCTGCAGCAGCTGCTGAAGGACATCAGTCGTGTGTGGAACAACCTAATCAGCTTCATGTCACTGGCCAAGCTCACTGTAAGATGATCAAAAACATCCTTGTTCAAATGTCAGAGGGCGTGGGGGGGGGGCAGATCTTTAAATATGCTCACACATATTATTATTACCGCTGCTTGTCCTGACAAGATGTCTTCACGATGTATAATGATGGAATATTGATGTGAATTCTGCCAATAACATAATGAAGCATCAGTGAATCTATTATTGTGGCTCCATTCGAGTATAATCAATGATTTATTGATTTAGATGTGGTGCAGCTGAAATCTTTGGGTTCGTTGATGTTTAGATCAGAAGGGACCACAAGGACATTATAGATTTGACCTGTTGTAGTGCGTTCAGAACCTGAATGAGAATTGACCTCAACCACATAGGAAACAAAGGGATTTTATTCTGTAGAAGATTAAAGTGATATTGTATCTCAATGAAGGTCTGAAAGAAAATGTTTACAAATATGTGATAAGATGCAAAAGTTTTGTTTTGACCTCCATAATCATGTAAACTCTTTACACAAAGGATGAGGTAGCAAGATGTTTAATGTAAGCAGACTTGCTCCCTGTGCAGTTATTACAACTGTAAAAATGTCTGCCTCGCATTTCACAGCAGGAATAAATTGTGTGTTTTTCCTGTAGCCTGATGAAAGCTCCCTCGATTTCTCCTCCTGTATTCTGAGGCCCGGCATCAAGAACGCCAAGGAGCTGGCTTGTGGAGTCTGTCTGCTCAATGTTGATGCTCGCAGCAAGGTTCGTGCACACAGACACGCATACGTTTTTACCTAAATCTTTTGTTATCAACAGCAGATGACTGACATTTCTTTGACTTTGAAACGTTTTGCAGAACAAAGAGGGAAACGCAATTGGACGTCTGTTTAAACGAGTAGGAGACAGTCATCCAAATCTCATTTCACTCTTTTCTACTTGGGGCAGCAGGAGACCTATCCTCCTCTTACAGATGGACCCTGCAGGGGGCCAAAGTGACGAGAATAATTTCTCCACACTAGCCAGATCGTAGACCAACAACTGTTTTCTGGATAAACTATAAAGGCAAACCTGTTTTATAAACGTGTTGGTTTGTTGCAGCAAACAAATTAAAAGTGCACTGATTTAATGTTGACAACCTAAAAGTTGAAAAATAGATAACATCTGAAATGTTAAAACTGAAATGATTAGTGTATTAAAACATTTTAATTGCTCCTCCTTTGTCTTTGGCGGCTGTCCATCAAATCATGACGACATATAGTAGGTGGCAATGAGCGTTTGTCTTTATGAAACAGGATTTAACAATACAATCACTAATTTCATCTGACATGCATGGAATTACATATA
>JBAMHX010000010.1:11133293-11161815 GCA_037177515.1 Pseudomugil tenellus | reverse complement strand
GTGTGTGTGTGTGTGTGTGTGTGTGTGTGTGTGTGTGTGTGTGTGTGTGTGTGTGTGTGTGTGTGTGTGTGAGAAAGGAGATCATTATGTAGTGTGCTTTTTTAAATCATCGCTTGTGTGTGAAGGGTTAATTTAATATAGACAAGTAGTTTTTATTATGTAAAGTACTTTGTGTTGCTGGTTGCATAAAAAGGGCTTTATAAGTAAAGCTGGATTGATTTGATATAAAACATAAATCTGTTTATAATTCTTTATATAATATAATTCATAATAATTTTATATAAATATATATTTCGTTTAAATGATACTGTAAAAAGATTCAGTGGGGTTTGGACTAATTACTAATTTTGTTCCTGTGATATCTTTAGACCCTGAATGAACGTGTGAGTGCCTTCGGTTCTTGCATGTTTACTGTGAAGAGCAACTCTGCTTTTTCATGTTTGTGTGAATTAGCTTTTACTTATAGATGTGAAAGTTTCCAGCATGCGGCCATTTTTGTCTCCACACAGTCAGAGATGCTTGCAGTACCTTGTAATTCAGGCATTTTAATGACTTCATTGCCAGAATGTTTTGACCTAATGAAGCTTTACCTGATAAGATACTTGTTTAAAATTAAAAACTTGAATTTGAACTATTTAAAAAGCTTTCAAATAAACCTAGATTTAGTAAGAATTTATATTTTAGTTCCATTATAAGAATGTTTCAGCTCATAATGCTGCTGTGCAAAATGTTGGCCAACACATTCAAGGTAGAAAAATTAGGTCAGCGCTGCTAGAGCCCCAAATTCATTTGTAGCGTAAAATGTAAAGCACGGCAAATTATTTATTTAACATACAAGAGAATTCAAAGTGCTTTGCACATTAGCAGTTGAATGGGATGAGATTGAATAGTTTTTTAGACACATTTGACCTAAATTTAGTGTAACCAATCTGTAAAACTTAAAAAAAGTTCCTGTAATTCTGCCTTCTTTTAAATGAAACCTGCCATTTCAGACAATTATAATACATCATTAATGGCTCCTTTAACAAGAGTAGCAAAAGGTCAAGCTGGTTTTATGAAACTGTATCACATTTAACAGCCTAGACACAAATATTACTCATTTTTTTGTCTGTTGAGATGTTTACTGCAAATTGAATACAGTTCATAGCTTGGAGTGCTGTGCCCTAGTGTCCGTCCTATCAATCATTACAGACGACTGCGGCTTTGAGGTAACAGATGAGTCACTGTTACACTACAGCGACGATACGCTCATTCAGCTGCCCACTAATGAAGAATGAATTGTTTCATGACGAACCAAATTTTTCGGCTTCAATCAAAATGAGGCTCATCTGGTTGTGAGGCTTTTTCGTTCTCTTATTCCATCTAATATGCTCAGTTATGGGTTATTTATTTAACTGCTGTTATAACAAGAGGCACAAACAGCATGGAAATCTATCCTAAGGGACTAATATTAAGGTTTCCAAGTGTTGCTGGAAGCCGTATAAACACACGTTGCTTTAATTTTTGCAGCGCCTCCCCCAATATTAAAACCAGGTGGTGAGGCTGAAACTAGACAACTCATACAGATTATAGGAAATCATTAGACGATGTATAATGTAAAGGTCAGAAAAGTCACAGTTTACTGTCGCAACACCATATTTATTATCATTACTATTATTATATATTCTTGCAACCATGGGACTCCAGTCTGGGATATCATCTCAACATGTCTCTTTTTCTTCAGGATGGATGGATGGAGGGGGTGTGCAAATAAAACGAATAGATCTAATTATGACATAGATACATTTTCAAAACATTTTAAGTATTATTACAACTTAAAAAAAAGTGTATTTAGAACTACAAAGCCTACACATTACTATTGTGAACGAGGTTTTCTGGGTCAGTGATGTAATTTAACTGGAAAACACAGCAAGTGTTCAAAGTTTTCCTTCTGATAACAGAAGAAAAAAAAAAAACCTGCTTCCTAAAGACTTGCAGAAGTTCTTGCCACGTTGCCCCAACAAATAACTTGGAAGGGAGTCAAACTCAGTAATTCAGCCAGACTTTTATTTGTGTTGCTCCTTATCCTGATCCCTCAAACTTCCAAAGAAAGACTGAATCCTCTTTGATGATTCAGATACTTCATGACTAGTCCATGAAATATAAACACACACCTTTAGGGAAGTTGTATTTGTGCCCAGCGGGACAAAAAACACAGACTAGACTGTGAACCTGGATATTTTTTTTACTGTTAAATCGACTAAAAAACGTGCAAAAAAACTTTATACTCTGCAATCAAGATTCCCACTTTCAACCCATTTTCATGTCTTTGAATAAATTGTTTTAGTTTCCTGAGTCGTATTAAGATGCCACATCACATCGTTCATTCACTTATATTATTTCACACAACTTTATACAATTGTAAAAAAATAAAATAAATGTAACTGAAATAATACAATTTGATGATTCTCATCTAATGCTGCTGTGTCCGACTGTCATGAATGAATTTTGCTGTTCATTCAGCACCGCTTGTACCGCTGAACGCTGGCTCGAGACGATGCAAATGCTTTTACTTGCTGCTTTGATAATAGATGATAATAGCCTGCTGCTGCTGAAGGATGTGTTTACTTAAGTGCTTCACTATGCCCTTGTAACCACCTGCATGTACTGGCATTGACACAGCTGGGAGGCAGAGGAGGAAAACCAAAAAGACTCATTTTTGTTCTGGGAGAAATGGTGTCTGCAGTGTATAATTTGGACCCATCAACCGAGCATCTCTGTGGCAGTCGGACTGTCATCAGACGAGCCTCGTCTCTCCGGGTAATGGAATTCATTGTGGAGACCACTCCAGAGGTCCCTCAGAAGTGTGGGCACAAGACGAATGGTGCTCATCAATTTCTGCCTGCTGCTCTGTAACCACAGCAAATGAAAATGAATGACAGAACACTTCTTTGACATCTGAAGACATCTCTTGGGGGAAAATGTTCTGTGCAGAATGAACATTGAGAGGCCTTTGGAAGCGGAAATACGGCAGTGCGTTCATGTGGAAACATCTCCTGCCTAGTTAGAAAAAGAAGAGTGCAAAATGTTTTACTGCTTATAAATAAATGCTAATTTGTGATATCTATTGAGATCAATTTGAAGACATAGCTTTAGCATTTTGCTAACAGAAAAACCCTTGAAGACGGATTTCATATGTTTTATATGCTGTAAGCAAACATTAGGCTTAACACACTGGCAGCTATTTGTAGATTCAGACCCGTGTACAAAGAAAATATCTTCAGCCTTGTTACTACGTTACAGGTTTGTAGCTTTGTTTCTTCCTCATGCATGTGCATCACTGCAGCAGGTTTAAGGACATCATTTCATTTTATTTTGTACCACTTCCAGTATGATGTCCTGGGAGCGTCTTTTTGATACACACAGCAAATAACATTTCCATATATATTACTTTTAGAAAACATTAAGTACTCAGAAATGACAGTGTGCTGACCACATTTACCCACAAGAGCAAGGAGAAAGAACTTCGACATCTTTTGAAATGATTAAACATTATATTTAGAGCTTTTCCTGTGAAATATAGGCTACTTTAATGGCATTTTGTCTGGCAATCTAATGGAAATACCGGTATCTTTAAATGAGCATAAAATCTGATATGTGGACAAAAGATGATCCACGGGAGTGTAACATGCTGGTGTGTACTGCACGGTTCAAAAATGGCTGATTTATAACCAGATAGTCTATAAAACACTATCAATGTCTGCGATTCCAGATGTGACATTGACACATGAGCTGACTGGAATGTAAAATAAAACGTGAAATACTGGTTGACAACACTGAAAGTATGAAAAAGATCTAAAAGAGATGGATGGAAATAAGCTGGACTAGACAACGTTATTTTAAGCACACAGTGATTCTGTGATTAAGAAACTAAATGATAAGTTCACACAAAGTTAACAATTTCAGGATAAACTAGATTATTTACACTGTTTGAGTTTGATGTAATAACTTCATTTTTCTAAGTTAAACCATTTTTAAGCTGCTTTCGGCACTGAATTTTGGGATATATGCGATATTATCAATTTACATGCAGAGCAGCCAACAATCTTGAACCATCATCTGTTTCATTTGATTTATTTCCAGCACCAAACTTTCATAATTGTATCTTGAGTAATATTTCTCTGTAAGCTTTTTAAAAGTTGATTGTGGAGTTAACTTGTTACTTTATAGCATTCAACAACAAAATCAGAATCTTTCAAGTATTAAAAAAGGTCACTGAAAGAGAGAGATGTAGCCTGATGTAGCAAAGAACCATATTTTTCCACTATATTAAGGCATTACGTGAAGAAAATGAGGGGTGGCTCAAGACTTTTTCATGGGATTAAATAAACAGGATGTTGCAAATAAGTTTATTTCATTCATGTGGCTTAAAAACGGTTTAAGTTATTAATCTGAGAAAAAGTCTGAGCAACCTGCAGGAAGTGACTATCTCAAGAAGCATTTTATTTTGCAGAGAAGTATTGTCATACATTATATTTTGCCTAATTAATCTAATAAAACAGCCATTCTGCTGTCAAATTGTGTTCTTAATGCCAAGTTAATAACAATTTTGACCTTGTGGTTTGGAAAAGGAGATCACACAATCACTCAAATCTGGAAAAAAAAGTTGACTTCAAGCTAGCAGGACAACTGGCTGCTGCTAATAATAAATGTAGAGCGAGTATCCACATCAACGCAGAGCAGAGAACAGTGTTTCCTTCAGGGAACGAGTCATTTGACAATTGTGTGTTCAAATAAATGCGAGACGTAGATGTTGGATGCTGCATCAGCCTCACTAGTGCACACAATCTGGTTGTAATGATTACTGTGCTCCTTTCTGACACAATTCCGTCTCACTTGTGGGTGGAAGTGGTGACACACATTATATGCAATCTGTGCTCCTATAACACACACAGAAGCAGCAAAATCACTTAATGTGATCTGATTAGTCAGATTGGATTTAATGTATTTTTATTGCACACAGTATGATGCAATTCAGAAGCTGTAGAGGTGTTGACAACTGGTTTGTCTCTGTATAGGGGACAGACTCGAAAGGCAGCAATGCACCAATTACAGCAGGACGACTGGCAAAACCTGGAATTTTGAAATAATAATTTTCCTAAAATTCAACTGAATTTAAATGATTTTTTATTTCTAAGTAGTAGTAATGAATAATGAATGCGAGGTGCCATCTATCACCGCTCAGAAAGCGGCAAAATGGCAAAAAGATGTGCCTGTTATGGAGCGCTGATCTTAACTGAATGCGACCAGAAGTCAGTAAACATGGAACAGAAAACATTCTTCATAGAGCTACCACTTCTTTGAAGCAGCAGGTGTTTTTTTTTAATACAGCATCAAATAGCACTACAATAACATAGTGTGGTCACAGGACAGAACAGTCGACCCTGTGGTACACAGGAGCCTCGCTAAACCGTCACATCAACGTTCACCTCAAGAAGATTAACATCTTCAATGTTATGTTCAAGTACTCCATTATTTTTTTCTTTCTTCCCGCCACTATCAGGGAACTCCAATAAAATAATTTGCCTATATAGTGTTTTTCTGTATACATTTTTTTAAAATGCTACCATAAATAAAGAGCATGCTGCTGCCCTTTACATTAAATATTACTGCAAAACTGACACAATACCATCACATGACACCACGTCAGGAACAGGACATCACTGTCAGTGCTGCAGAACCTCGAGTACAACCGACGCCTTCATGGAGAGTTCGCTTCCACTGAAACAGGTAAGACAGACCAGGTGACAGGGGGCAGCAACTTCTCCAGCATGGTCCCATCTGATCCATCGCTTCCACTCAAAGACAGAAAGAACTTATTGGAACAGCAGCAGCGCCATCGACAGCAAGTGCTTTGTTAAACTCTTCCTATCAGTCAATATGCTTCACACAAATGTACACACTCGCGTCACACTTCGCCTGTCCAGAACAGGCCTGCAAGCTAAAGTTTCCTCGTCTCTGTGGATGGACAGCTGGCACACGCCAGGCTCTCACAGACCCCAGTACGGAGCATAGCTCCTACGGTCCCTTTCGTAAACATCGGGCATGACCCCGTAGGGAGTCTGCACCATCTTTACAGAGTTCCTGCCGAAAAGCTTCCTTTCATACTCAATGAGCTGGCGCCAGAAGCCGCCGTTGGGGCGGATGACAGGGCGGCGGGCCTTGACCCAGGCGTGGGCCTCAGCCAGAGACACGCGGTGATACTTCATGAGGTACGCCAGGCAGAGAGAGGCTGAGCGGCTCACCCCCGCTGCACAGTGCACCAGCACTGCCCCTCGTTTGCGCCCGACATTGTGGATCTTATCAGCCACGCTGTCGAAGTACAGTGAGATGGGGGAGTGCGGCATATCGGCCAGCGGGACCTTTACGTACTCCATATGAGGCCAGTTGAAGTTGGGCAGCTCAATGGTGGCGTTAACCACACACGTGATGCCTTTAGAGAGCAACAGGCTGCGGTTGGATGCCACGTTCCCCCTGCTGAGGAAGAGGTTGGGGGTTATTTGAGCGATCCCTCCCAGTAGGCTCCCGTTTTCAGGCAGCAGCCTTGGCACCGTGGCGGGCAACATGGAGCTGCGATGGTGGTGGTGGTGGTGAAAGAAGCCTTGGCTGCGGGAACCCATCGAGGAGTCGAGTGCAAAAGGTTTTCGAAAAGAGAGAAATAAAATCTTCAGCAGCTCAGAATCATCGTAGCGCAGCAAGACACAGCAGACAGTTCCTGAAAGACAAGAAAACAGACTTCAAAGTCTTTCTGGATGACTAACATCACAGCAGTTTGCAAACATTACAAAATGAGGCCAATGAAACAATGTTTAGAAGGTGCTGCGCTGAAGACGGCTCTTTCCAGGAAATCAGCCCATCTTTAAATTTAAACCGACACTAAAACTCTTAGTGTCAGTTCAGATTTCTGTGAAAAAGCAGCTGTTGTGAGGCTGCGGCACGCTGCTCCACACGCATTACTTTACAATTATATCTAAATGTTTTCATGAATCCTCAGCATTCATGTTTCAATTCGTCCCTACATTCAGGTGGAATGGCCTCAGAGCTTCACACCGAGTCATCACCCCCCTTCTGTCATGAGAGCGCCTCCACCCTGCAGGCAAACACTCACCTCATCTCATGTTCATCCATCCACAGCTCTCACATACACATCACATCTTGTGTCTCTGGTTATTGCTGCTGTGAATGTCATTTTTGCTTTGCACCAACCAGCAGGGTGGAAACTAATCATACGCGGCGTAACATACTTCATTTAAGTTCACAATTTGACTAAATGTATCGGCATAATTTCCTTTTACCTGTTTTTTACGGGTGAAAATGAGCTTCATTAGCTGTTTTAGTGAGTTGGAAGGTGAAGCTGCAAGACAAATAAAGAGAATGATGGAAGCTCTAATGTGACACATATACGGATGAGGGAAATATTTTCCTACGTTAATGCTTATCAACAGAGAGCCCACAGCTCCGTGCCCTCCTTCACACACCGTTGCACTTCTCGTGCGTCATCCACACCTTGTGCTCCGGTCTGGGCCACCAGGTATTTTGCTTTCATTTATAGCTACAGTCTGTTTATCAAGACGTACAGGTCAACCACTCGGAAATAAAATTCAGCCTGTAGAAAAAACAAGAAGCACCTGCTGTGCCCTGTTGTCTGGAAATCTTATCACTTATTAATAATTCAAAATGTACACAGACTTTATGATGATGCTGTAATATCAGTAAGTTCATGACAGAAGTCAGTTTTCCAAATGATACAAAGGCCACACTAAAACTTTTGCAGTTCAATCATTTATTAATTTATTCTCCCTCCAACAAGTTTCAAGGTTGTCATTCCACTTTTAATGGCTTTATTGCCCGAAGCTTACACAAAAATAGCAGAGTCAGTGTAGAATAGTCATCGTCTCCCTGAGGGCAGGAGCTGCTTCACTTCACCACCTTCCAGCTGTAAAATAAAAAAAAAAGCCTGTCCTCCTATCCATCACAGCTTTGCCATCTCAGCACGGTCTGCCTCCCTTTAAACATAACACAAAGGCTAAAATAACACCCCCTCCCTGTACAGGCAGAGTTTATGCCAGGTTAGCGGTCACTGAGGAAGCGTTTGCCATTACGGTGCTGTTGTTGCAGCTGATTTCACCCTGCTCCCCAACCGTCGCCATCGGTGATGAGACAAACAAGGTTTCTCACTTTAGAGCAGTTAAAAAAACTCCCAGATCGCATCCGCAGGACATCACGGCAACATCAGAGCAGCTCTGAATCACTTCTGAAGCTCTATCAACACAATACAAGTATTTAAACTGGTTAATAAACATTGAATCAGATTAATCAATCAAGTCCATCTTCCCTTCACAAATTAAGTTTTTTAATTTCTCAAAAGATCATTCAGAGCCAATTGTCATGTCATTGTTCGTTCACCTCACCTCTGATATTTTCTCTTACATACGGGGGGTAATCTTGCTGCCATCAGCTTGGAAGAAAAATGGATTTTAGAGACCAAGCTATGAAGATGTTTCTGGTACAAGCTGGAAAATCACCAACTGGTAGAAAAGGCAGGGTATCGCTGAAATCTACAAAGCAGCTTTTACTAACCTTCATTCCAGCTGTTTCTGATAAAAACTAGTGAAGTTGAGGAATAAGAGCTGCTGCAGATGCGCTGAAGAGCTGGGTTAAACAATGCAACCAGACTACAAGCAACAAAAGGTTAGCACGAGCTCTGAAACTCATTGCATCACCATGAAAAAACTTCTCTTAACTTTCTCACTCAGCAAGTGCAGAACTTCACATGGATATGACTACAAACAGATTCACTTCATTTTTTCCATCTTTATTGTTACAGTTTAACACGACTGATATCTATGAGGATAAAAACTGAACTGCTGTATCTAATTACTGCTAAATCTGCATTTCTAGTCTTATTACCTATGAATGAACTATTAGTATTTGTTTGCAATCAAAGGTTCTCGGAGACGGTTTGAAGGCGAACTACAGATTTGCAGTTTTTCTCAATGACACGACCCGATATCGACGGCTAACTCAGGATCAATCTTACACCCAACCTGTGCTGGGACCTCGGTGCATTTCTCACTAATGTCTTAAAAATGATTATTCATGTAATGATGATGCTGAAGCCAAAAAAAGCACATTTATTTAACAATTATTTATTCTAATTGTCTTTTCCAGTCAACCATTAAAAGGTCCCAAATTATGCTAAATTGACTTTTATGAACTTTTAACCTTCTATTAGTGTTATTTGTACCTTTATTTTTCATCCATGTGTTTAGTAGCTTTATTCCTTTGAAAAGAAGAGTGCGGCTTAGGCAGAGCACTGCTCCGACTCCACCTTCCTGAAAATCTTAGCGCTCCACCTAAACCACATCACGGGGTAGGCGGGGGAGACTCAATCTGTCTGAGGCGGTGTCACTGGTTGGGCGGGGACATGGGAACTGGGAGCAAGTCACAGTAAGCCGTGCCCAGTTCGGGGAAGAGACTTCGCAGCAATAAATGAAAAGCATGGCAAAACTATAGTATGGTGTATGTTGCAAAATGCATAATATTATCATAAATGTGTTTAAATAGACTGTGAATGGCAAATATAGCAAAGTTTAGGACATTTAGGGCCAATAATTGTGTTTTTGATGAAATGATTGAGTCGCAGTATTCTGCTGTAATGTAAGAAGTGTTCTCTCTGTGGTTCCAGCTGTTTTTTATATGACCATCATTAAGGTTTTCTTTCTTTTCAGACTATAAATAATCGACAAATGTCTTTTTACTCCAATGTTTTTTTTTCAATTAGTTCTTTCTAACGTGGAAACTCTTTAAATAAACTCAGAGTATACTTGGAGAAGAAAGACAAAGAACTTTTTAATTGTCATTTATATTTTCATCACTTTTTATCTGCAGCAAGATTACTGATCGGTCAGTAAGTAAGAATTGAACACATCTTAATATTTTATTTCAAATATCATTTGCTTAAGAACAGGGGGGCATGATAATTACCATGGCAATGCCTCCCCTTATGTTGTTCAAATTTGTGTCAAAATTAATGGTATTTCTTAAAATCGCAGCATCTTCGCTGCTTGCCATTTGTATCTCCAACATTCTTCTCTTATTTCTTGTTTCTCCAACTTTGCTTCCATAAGCCACCGCTGAACGCGACATCTTGTTAAAATAAAAAATGGAAAATCTGAACTTTGTGTCTCTGCTTTGCACCGCTGATGCATTAATTCACAGAGGCAGATAAAAACAGCGCTGCTGGGGCGGCCCGCTGACCAGAAGCATAAAGCAGTAGCAGCAGCATCAACAGAAAGATGAAGCAGATAAAAGGAGCAAATAATCCTCCACTGGCCTTCTTCGAAGTGCTGATGTACCACAGCGCTGCGCTTTGCTGAGATTTGCTCCGTCCACATGGTTATTTATACTCCAAGCTGGGCAGGAGTGAGGCTGCAGAGCGGAGGAGGGAGAATTATGCACAAGCTGTCGCCACAGAGAAATCTACTGTAGATAGTGCAGCTCACTCCCAATCAAATTAACACCACGACGACTCATTTTCTAAAGACAGTAACAGTGAGAGGAGCACAAAGTTACTGTATATCCTGATTTCATTCCAGCTGGTAGTAAAATTCCTTTATTCTGGGAATCTTTTCTATGTAACGCACAAAGGTTTCCTCTCTATCACCTGGATGGATCTGTCAACAGGTGCTCCCTGATCGCAAATCTCCTGATGCTACTCCCACGTTGGTAGGATTCCTCTGGGGTCCGATTCCCCCTCCACTAACACAAAGTGGAAATGTGACCCGCCTGCTGGAAAACTAGAGCAGCAGCTCTGACGGAAGCCTCACAACACCGGATCTTAGCTGAACTTCCTGAATGACACTCCCTGAGCTCAAAGAACGAGATGACTGAAAACAGTGAAATAACTGCAGCTCTCTAACGCAGGCAATCTGTTTATTCAGGCTGAGTGACGTCTGAAAGTGGCTGCACACAGGAGCAACATAATCACAAATCCGTCTGCTAGAGAGAGAAGATGATGCTTGAGATACAGCTGCAGGGTTCAGAAACTTCAGGAGCAGAGGGAGGACAGGGATCTCTTTTAGCTCAGCGGCTGCTTCTCAACATGTCACACAAATGCACGAAACACTGAGACAGCTTCATGTCATGTAATAAAAGATGTTAAAAGCAGCAGAGCGGAGATGATTTCCTTTTGCCAGGCGGGTATTTTATACAAAGTGACTTTAAAAGCAAAGTTTACAGAATGTGTGATTACGATTCATTTAAAAAGTCAAACACTAGACAGATAAATGGAGTTTGGCCTTTTAAACTTATAATAATCACTAATTGATGTGAGCCTGACATCAAATAGTGTGCATGTGTGTCCATGACCAGAAAATACTTGTTATGCATAATCAGAGGGGAAACAAACTCTTTATAGCATCTTATAGGTGATGTGTTGCCTTTCTTTGTATTTTTTAAAAGTAGCTACTCTGAACATGCTCACAAACAAGCTTCAAGACATTTTATATGGTATAAATATCATATTTTAGCTAATTTGCTTTTTGAAAGTAAAGATATTTCAGCCTTATCAGCTGTTTCAGCTCCACAGAGCGTGAAAACGTTCAGCTGAAAGTGAATGACTCCACAAGTTCAATAATTTACGCTTCAGCAGTGAATGAGGACCGCTCCTTTGCTCACGCGCTGCTCGCTCACGTTGACGCGAGATGCGCGTGCGTTTTTAAGTTAAGATGTTTGGAAGAGATAACAGTGAGTGGAATTTTTTTTAAAAAAGCAAAACTGAGGAGTCAGACGCATTTCAATAAATAAATAAATAAAAATAAAAAAGACTAATAGCGCCTATGTTTTTAAACAAACCTTAGCTGTTCGTGCATTCATATTAAAAACAATCCTAACTGAGGTCAATATAGTGTCATTAAACTGCTTATGAAACTTACCGGGAAGGAGATGGAGGCTTTCAAAGCGCCTTTACCGCCTGCACCAAACCGGCGCGCACAGCTCTGCTGCTCTCACACATCTACCAACAGTCCGATCATACACACGTCCAGAAGGATGACGTGAGGCCAGACGGTGGCAAACAAGCCGCAACACACACCAACATCATGAGGAAAGTCAACAGAAATGCGAACCATCGGTACATCCGCCTGCTGCTGGTTGGCAGGGCGGCGTTGCCTCTGGTATGAGGGGTGATTAGTGCCACCCAGAGGAAAAGGAGGAAGAGGATGTTGGGTTATTAACATGATTCCAGGCTTTTCTATTGGGTAATATATTTCAAAAAGAGGTGAGACACAATTAAAAACATACTACAATTAATTAGAGGCTTTTTAATTGATTTATGTAGAATAATCATGTTTTAATCACATAACAATATTAGCTCCAAAACACCTTTTCATTACCTCCGCCAAGGAGGTTATGTTATTGCTGGCGTTCGTCTGTCTGTTTGTATGTCTGTTTACAACATAACTCAAAAAGTTATGGACAAATTCTCATGAAATTTTCAGGATGTATCCACAATAAGAAGATGAAGAAGTGAATACATTTTGGAATTGATCCGGATCACCGTCTGGATCTGTTTTGAAAGATTCGTTAACATTGCGAGATAGCTACTCATGTTATTGCACATAATGCCATCTGCTGGTTTTTTTTTTTTTGGGGGGGGGGGGGGGGAACCAAGTGCATCCCTGGAACACTGCTGGATATCACTGGTCAGATGTGACAAAAGAACAAGCAAACCTCTGGAATTACATGATATAATTGCCAGTATATCATGCTTTATTCTCTTTTTTTTGCTTTTGTGAATGAATATATTTGTATAAACCCACATTAAACAAAACCTTCTCCAGATTCTCAGTGAAGGTCTGAACTCTGTGGTGAATGATCCATGTGAAAATGATGTCTCATGCTCCCCAAACCACTCTTTCACAATTTGAGCCTGATTAATGTGAGCAGTGTGATCTTGCAATACGCCTGTGCCATCATGGAGGAGAAGATCTATGGATGGAATAACCTGTGCACCAGATATGATAGAGGCATCACTTTATCTACTTCTTCTTACCAGTATGCTCCCATCATTCTTGAACTGGGTAAATCTGGACTCATCAAACCACATGGCTTCAGAGTTGAATCTTTATACAGCTATGTAAAGTGAAGCTTTTTATGGTTTGCGTTACTGATAAGTGTTTTTCTTATGGCTACACAGCTGACCAGTACCTTACCCTGTTAAGCTTCCTTTACTTTGCGCATGTGGAAATGTTCTTCCTTTCACTGTTAGACATATAGCACTGAATTGTAGAGATACTTTTCATCAAACATTTAAGTTGACAATCACCATCATTCATATCTTCCTCAAAGATAATTTGTTAGTTCTTTCGACGATTTTAGTCATTTCCTCCTCAGATGTTTTCTCTGCTCTGTGAATCATTTTGACCCGTTTAAACTGATGAACATCTTATCAGTTCTTTGCTCTAATAGAAGCACTTCTGTATGACTTCTCATTTTCACAAATCTCTTCCAAAAAGTGGGTGTACCACCAAAAGAAATACAAAGATGATGGAAACAACACAACATACTGAAATGAGTCCTTAAAAAATGTTGACTTCCTATTTTTGCAAATAGACACATTCCCCACTGTCTGAAGAGAAAAAGAAAGCATTGCTTTATTGCTAAGCAGAGAAATACCGATGCCTGAATAGGACTCTGGTGCAGGAAATATGAATATAAACCTATGAATTTGCACTTTGTTGATAATAAATGAGGCATGTTTTATGCATGAAACACTGTAAACATACAAATGCCAAAGCACAGCTGGTGCAGATCTAAAACTGTCCTAAAACTGGTATGATACATGAGCATTACTCTGATGGTTACTATAATCTCATTATACACTACAACAGATCCGCTAATCAGCCTATAAATAATACACAACACATTTGTAAATACCCGTCTAAAAACACACGTTTCCACTTTGCACTGCAGACCTTCAGCTTTTGAAAGTCTAAACTTTGGTTAATATAAAGTTGTTTCAGGTGACACCATCATTCCAGGCTGCTCTGCAATTAAAGCCTCCAGCTCGCAGCTACAACTTATCTGCTAATTGAATCTACAGTTTCTTTTCCTACAGCTTTGCACCCCGTACTGTACAGACAGCTGCGCCACACAGGAGTAACACCTGATAGCTTCACATTCATCTGTTTATTTGTCCGCCTGCAGGGACCTGTGTGATCCTGTTGCAGGTCTTGACGTTACAAAACCCGCAAAGCAAATGCAGTTGAAATAAACAATGTAGGACCACACTCCAGATCGGCTCAGGCAATATGTATTCTGTATGCTGCAGACTTGCGTACATTACCAATTTAAATGTTTCCTTGGAATAGTGGGCTACAGGCATACAGAGAAAACAAATACTCTGACAGTTCTTTAGGTCTGTTGTTTTAAATCTCATTATCCCCAGCCTGGAAGAAACGGCCACAACTCTGAGACCTTCAAAATTGCAGCTGCATCTGTAGGGCTCTATGTGAAACCCTTAGTGAATATCTCTGTGTGCAGAGCCATAATTAGACATGCCTTCCAAAGTCAATCCCATTTCAAAAGGCTCCTGGAGGACATATTATACCACCCGTAAACCTATGGCCCCTGCCTTAGTCACTTCTAATTACATTTCTCGATTGGAAACAAACAGCAGCAATAAAAAAGGAAAAACGAAGGTTTCAGAGTGACTCTTCCTGCTGTGTGACGTGGATTTGTGGCTACCTTTTCACCTGATGAAGACGCGGTGACAGAATATCTGAATGAAACTGAGTCAGAACAGTGAAGAGCAAGAAATAAAATATGGATGGACTTATGGCGAGAGTGATCAAATTCATGCTGAAATGTCAGATGAGTCAGAGGTATTCCGGGAAAATGATCCTGTGCAAAACAGCCTGCCTAAAATTTACAATGTCACTATCGGCGTAATAAGAAACACCTGCAGCCCAGTTGAGGAGGAGCAGTCTGGTCTGAATGAGCAGGAAGTGACATTGATTAACCCCGATCGACTGTAACACCAGATAACTGATGGGCTCCACAATGCAGAGGGTACCATGGTGATTTCACCATAAAATCCTACAAACGTCTTTTAAAAATCTACACACTTATTAACTTTCGCTGCTGAGTTATGGCTACTTATTAACACTTTCTGGCAATCTTAAATTATGAGCATGGCTGCTACAAGTCAACTAGGGGAAAAGCTTCAGACTGCGTACGCAGACGTAGGAAAACACAAAGCTGAGCTTCACCTCGTGCTGCCAACATCTTTACCACTTGATGAGTGTGCTGTCAGAGCGTTAGCAAATTATCAAATTAGCTACATCCTCTCCTGATAAGACTGATTATACCTGAGAAAGCAAACCCAAGTGATGCGATGATCCCGGCTGGTTTGTAACACTAGAGAGGTTTATTTTTGTCTTCGCTGGTGTGTGTGCGCCGCAGTGGGCTGAGGGTGGTAAGATGAGGAGAATGGAAACTGTTTTGTGGTCAGCAGAGGTGGAGATGCAAGAGTACGTGGGGGAAATGGGAGGAGGTAGGGGGGAGTTGGAGGTCTAAATAAAGTTATTGCTGATCCCCCTCCCAACACACACACACACTCCACTTGTTGCAACCCTATTGTTGCAGCTGTGATGGTGGGATCTAAGTGTTTGCTGTGTTAACATGTGACTGCATTGAGGTGGCTGAGCTCAGCATGCCACCTCCCAGTCGCTCTGATCAGAACTGCTCTGACATCAAACACACACATTTACTGCTGTGCAGATGGAACAAGACCTGAATGCCTCTGCAGTGTCGCACACATCTTGTTTCCACCCGAACAGTGGAAACAGCTCATCCTATTCCAATAATATTATTTTATGGAGTTCTAGCTGGCTTGCTTCTTTTTGCCTCACTGAGGAAAAGCCCCCCCTACACACACACACACACACACACACACACAAATGGGTTGGGGGTGGGTGGGGGTTAGGTATGGCAGATTTCACCGCTCTGGTTAGTCACGACTCTTCTGCCCAGCAGATGAGCATGAGCAACAGGGTGAACGCGTCTCCACTTTGCTGCCCCTCCCCTCCTCCTTTCAGACTCCAGTGTGCCTGAGACCTGGTTGGCATGGTAACCTATTGTGTTGATAGGTTCACCTCTGTGTTCATCAGCAGCCAGCTGTAATGCCCAGAGAAGGGGAAGGGTGTGTGTGTTTGTGTGTCTTTGTGAAGAACCGATTTAGAGTTAGAGTCATGGTAAGAGCAAATGTATTTATCCGCGATGGTCGAGGGAAGGGACCGGGGTCCTCACAGAGACAGAGGTAGAAACAGTGTGCGTGTACGTGGTTGTGTATGTGCGTGTATTTGCCCTTTAAAAGGCCTTAGAACAACACAGAGCAAAGATGTGGGAGACATCTTTCTCCCTTTTCCCTGAATAGCAGCAAAGTTAAAAATCAATGAGACACCAGCAGAGCAGAAGCCTCAGAACCAATCGATCAATTTCTCTGCACAGCTTGTGGTTTTCTTTTCTCATTTCCCAAAACAAAGTAGCCTACTCTCAGTACTCTAAGAGAAAAAAGGAAAAGCCGCAGGATAATATGAAAATGTCAGTGTTAAAAAATAAAAAAACAGTAATCTTATCTCGCGTATATTATCGTTATGTTTCAGATTTCAACAAGTTTAACAATAAAAAGTAGAAAGAAAAATAGGTGGTGGTTTTAATTCCCAGGGTTAAGAAGACTTTATTTAAACTTAACAAAGCAAATCTGAACCAAACTTAGCATAGCAAACCTGTTGCTATGATCCTTTTCTTGACTCAACTCATAGTTTATTAGTTTACAGCTTCGTTGTAAACTCATTATTACACAAAAAGACATTTATACGCAAGATGCTGATATTTCTATGAGACATAAAAGCAGCAATCCAGGATGATTCCTTTTAAATTTAGATTTTCTCAGTTATTAGTAGAAAATTAACAACAGTAGCCTCGATATTTAACTGGAGAAGTCAGCGCAACCTACCAACACCTCAACTGGAATAAAATCATGTTAGCTTGTCCCAGCCGTCATTATCCATCATGGATGTGCTGACTCTCACAAGGCCTGGTGATTATTTAATTAGCAATGATACAAGAGTTTTCCTCCATCATTCCACCTTACTGAGAAGTCTGAATCAAGCAGGAGGCAGTGTGAGAAGTGCGTGGGTGGTTTGAGAAATGCAGCATCTCAGCACACATGCAGGGTGTTGACACTGACATCTGCTCCATCTGCTTCCCCCCCCCCCTTCAGCACAGACTCTACTGTGATGAAGAGGAGGCTGAGCTGCTACACATGTTGAAGGACCAGGTGAGGATCTGCTTTTAGTTTTTAACAGATTTTGCACAAAGAATGAATATGTCATTATGCAACAACATAAAAAAACACGACGCTGGCTGGATTGTCTTATTTCAGTGCTCGGATGAATATCGGTCCCCCTTTTCCTGAAAATATGTTCCTTCTTTCTTTGTTGGCACAAATAAATTTTTGTCTTATGTGTAATTTTGAAACCATAAAAGACTGAATCACCATTTCTGTGTGGAGGTTAATCTATAATCCCAATGTTTACTGATGTGAAAAGGTGTTGCTTCCATATTCAGAATAAATGCTCAGCTTCATTTCATGACTCTTTTTTTAAGACTTTCACATTTGCAGCTGTGAAGGTTTGAGCTTTACAAAGAAAATGAAAAGTGAGATCCTTCTAGTTTTTAAAGCTGTCTGGAAAACAGTTTCAAGAAAATAAAAAAACAAAAACACAAAGCTTGACAAGAAGCAAAATGTTTCCTGTTTCATTCTGCAGCATCGTGTTTATTCAGGAGAGATTTGATGAGACACATGGAGAATAGAAATACCTCACAAATGCAGCTCAGATCCTTCAGTATTTCAGTTCAGCAGCCTCCTTGCTCGTTCCGCTGTTATCATCAAAGGTTGAATCTGCCGTTATAATCAGGCTGTTAGCTGAGGTTGATGTGTCGGCTGCGCTCTGCTCTGATAAGCTCGTCAGAGGCTGCTGGCCTCCTGCCTGTCTCCGTTACATTCGTCACACTTTTTCCACATTACACCACAAACAGACAGAAGGAATCAATATTCCTCTGACTATCTGTGTCACAGACGTGCGACGTTCAGCTCAACTCAGCAGTAATCAAGCTTGAGTTGACATCTAAACAGGGATACAGGAGATCATGTCAAATCATGTCGTCATTCAGTGAAGCTTATTATAAATTTGTTAAAAATAAAATCAAGCTTTCTCAGTTACTTTTGCCCCCCACCTCCAAAAACCCCATCATGGTCCAATACAGATGTCTGATTAGGGTATCAACTCACACCACCTTTAAAATGACCTTTTCCTCCCTTTTGTTGCACTAGTTATGTGTATTAAGGTGTCAGTTTATTTATATATATATATATATATATATATATATATATATATATATGGCGTTTTTCATATATAAAAAGGGTTAATGTAAAGAGAACTCCAAATAATAATAATCCAAATAACTTTTATTAAGATTAATGAAAGAAGAAATAGCTTAAGATGAGCTCCTGTTTTTTCAGACAGAATTATACACATTATTTTATTACAGAACTATTTTTCTACAGTTTATCTTAAAAAGAATAAACAAGACACAACATGACTGTTACCATGTTGAAATACTGTTAAAAAAGCAGGAACAACCTGAACTTCTTACAAAACACCAATAAATGTTACAAAACTCCATTAAAAACAAATGATCGTAATGATCCTCTGCTGTGCTCGGACGCTCCTACGCCTTGGTGATGTAACCCTCTTTGATGAGGAAATCGTAGATCTTTCTTGTCTTGTTGACGTCGATCTTGATGAGGGCTCGAGCCTGGGCGAGTCGCAGCCCACCCTGCCGCCTGCACTCGTTGATTAAGGCCTGCTTATATTCCAGGTAAGCCCCCGGCACCAGCCGAACCACCTGACACAACTACACACAACACACAAGGCTCAGACACAAGCTTTTAATCCTTCACCATATCTCATTTAAGATTTTACTCCACTACAAGTGCTCCTCATATCACTGGCGACACCTGATTCAATCTGTGCCATTTTATTCGTATGAAGGCAATTAATTGAAAACACAAAAGCCTTCAAGGACAGACTGTTTATTTCTGTGTTGGAACAGCAAACAATACAAAGACGAGCTAAAGACTCACTGGGTTGTATTTTCAAAGAAAATGCTGCAGCTGCGAGGCTTGAAGAATGTCACATTTTTCTGGAGCACTTGCTGCTTTCGCATGTTTGTGTAAACATCTCTTTAAATTGATTTTCAGACGTGAGAATTTTCCACACAAACTGACTGCAATAAAACCCGAGTAAACAAGTTATGTTTGACCATGAAGACACAATTCAGACCATATGCAAACCTGTTTAGTGTTTCTTCTCTTGACGAAACCGGCACCGTTACTGTAACGCTTGGTGCACACAGCGGTCATATAGTCAGAGTGCCAGCTTCTTGTAAAGCCATATTCGTGAATGGTACAGCAGCACACATGGGAAATGACACCTGTTAGTATTCGATTAATTCTCCATGAGAACTTGGCAGGCACAGGGGCTGCTAGAAAGGCAGGCGGGATTGGTCTCATGGGACGTGCTTGTGTGCATGATTCAGGAACATGGTCAGCCAAAGCGTTTACAATGTCAAACACGTCAACGCTAACACAACTGCTTACACTAAAAGAAGAAAATAGAAATTGCCCCTAGGGGGCAATAAGAGAAAAGACTTGGGATGTTTTTTAAAAACAGCTGCAGCTAATGTTTATATAATTTATATAAGAAGCAACATGAGGTAAGACACTACAGAGGCTTTACGCATTAGATGACTACAAACTTATGAAAAGTTGTATATAAGTATGTTATGTTTTGGCTTATTTTATTATCTACATTGACTTGATGCTAACAGCTTTTCAAATGTTAGTTGTAGGTCTAAAACATCAGAACAGCATGGATAAAACAAAATGTTTAAAGAGACAAATACACCTGTCCCTTGGTGCAGCTGCTGCATTAGCTTCAGAAAATTGGTGAAGTCAGGGAGGTCACCAGACAGGTGCGTCAGAAAAACAATAGAAAACAATCATGTGCAACATGGTGAATAATGGATCTACCTCTTTCTCTCGGTCGTTGAGCTTCTCCGTTCCCGGAAGTCCGGTCAGGTTAAGAGGAGGTGCGCTTCGTCTACCTGTAGCTGTGCAGCAGAAATTCAATAACGTTAATTCATTCTGGCTTGGATAACATGCAGTTCATGTACAAGGTGCTAACTAGCCATTGCATGAATAAAATACAGCTGTTTATTCAATTTGATGAAAGTTAGGGACAGGCAGCCATCTTTAGAGGGAAAAACAGCTAAATAAATATGCAGTTATGAGCCGATTTGGCGAGTATTTATGGGAGGCTGTCAGCCTTGATGCGACTGTGCCCGAGGCCATGCCGAGATGACAGAGAGGATGGAGCACATAGTGAGAGAAGCATCGTACCTGACACTGTGATTGTTGTGACAGCTGGAGTGACGCCAGCATCTCTGTAATCAGAAAGAAAAGCGTTATCTCCATTGCCTTGTTTATACAAACACATACACACTTGCACGTACTCATACACACCACTTCTGAGCTTTGTTGACTATTTTCTCTCCAAAATGTCATCCAAAAACAGATCAATAACCACATATGAGATTTTTTTCCTTCCTTTCCCTTAGTAGGTGGAACTTGGACAACATCCAAACAAAGCAGATAAAAACAAAACGAGAGCGGCTACAGGCAACTTTAAGAGCAGCAGCAGAATCTGAGTATATAAGATACACAGATACACAAACTTCTGCTTGATTCATCTATGAAAGAGGTCAGCATCTGGATTTCAGATATTCTATATTAGGTGCAGAGCAACACACGGGCAGCACAGAAGCTCACATTGCGGCCTGTTTGCTGAGCCACTGCTGACAGGCTCGGCCATCCTGGATGTACTGCAGGACGTCACACAGCATGGTCCTCTTCCTGCGCTCGTCTTCTCGCATTCGCTTCACCCGCTCATACACCTTGGCACCTGATATGATGACACAGATGTTAGGAGGGGTCTGAATTAATATAGAAAGTAAGCACATTTTATTTTCTGTCGTTTTCTTTAAAAACAAACTACTTTTTTACTCTCCTACATTCAGACCTGCATTTAAGCATCTGATTATCACTATTCTGCTGCACATAAAACAATTCAAGCTGATCTAAAAATAAAGCCTGAACACAAACTTGTCCTCCTGCTTTTTCATGCACCTTTGAAATAAAGTACTGCTGCGAAAAGAAGTGAAAAGGTCAAAGTTGACTCACTGCAGAAAGACTTGATCCCTGCTTTCCGGTACTCCTGCAGCCTGCGGATCTCTCTCCTCAACTCAAACTCCACTGCAAAAACAAGGAGACAAATGCAGTTAGAAGCAACTCTGCTCTTTCCTGAACCGCCTGAACTCTCCCTGCTGCAGCTAAAAGCTTCATACAGCACAATGAACACACACACAGATTGTTTCACGGGTAAAGCTGGATTTAAAAAAAAAAAAGCAAAAAAAAAAAAAAAAACCCCAGGAAAAACATATTAACCACTTAAAAAAAACAATTCAAACTCGATCAATCCAATATCGATGAATAAATCTCAGAGACTTTATAAATACATTTCCATTGACAACGGCGGCTCTACTCCTGCATGACTTAAATGATGCTTGGTGAGATCTTATCCTATATTCACAATTCAACGTCCAAGCTCATCACGCAGATATAATACAGAATTCTGACTTTTTAAAATGCCACTCGAAATACTTTTATTTCTAATATACGGAGGATAAAAATTGTAAATATGTAGCCTGAAAAATATCAGAAATTTTATAAATAAAAGGAGGATAAATATTTTTGATGGATTATGTTCACAGCTGTGACAGAGCACCTATATACAATAAAATCTGTAACATCAGATTTTTTTTACAATTTTATTCACTAGTGAATTACTTTCACCTATAAAATAATTAGCAGCTTATTACGTCTCACATTAGCAGCGAAGGCTACAACCATGGGCTCTGCCAGGTTCAAGCAACGTCATCACACACCTACTACTCAAATGAATCTGAAAACACATCTTAGAAATCCAATTAAACACATCATATCAGATTATTACATTTGTCTGATCACTCCTGATATCTGATTATGATGGTCATGTAAATGGATCATTATTGAATCAAATTTAGCAAAAATTGAATCAGACAGTTCAATCAAATCAATTCAGGAAATCAATAGTAACAAAGCCTTAATTATGAGTCTGGATCAAAATCTACAACTTTAATGTCAGTTTATTTATAGGCATTTTTTTTTAATGTGGCTTCTCGCTAGACGTCATCTGAAAATTTATCACAGACTGTTGAATTGTTTTAGAGGGGATTGTAGTCACGACTGTCAGACGGTTAAAAAAAAAATCTACCAGTCTACATTTATACAATTTGTAAACTGCAAAAGGTTAACTTTCTTTTAAATAAAGTGCATGAACCTGAGTGTAGAGGTTATATACAGGACTCTTCATAAGCAAACTTTCTGGAGTCTCCACCAGTTGCTTAGCAACTGCTTAAAGTCTAGAAACATTCTCAACACCATCTGTGAAATAATGAACTATTTATCTGGAGAACTGGAAATAAAGTAACGTCACATAGAAAACTGAATGATGAAAAATCCCTTTCAGATGTGCAACATCTGTTGCAGTAACGGTGCCTTAATTCCACATCACTGCTCTGTCTGAAACGTAGAGAGAAATATTTGAAGGCCACCACAGAGAGACATTATATTTCAGTTCAGGCATCCATCTATGCAAATAACCCTGTAAAAAAAGGGGATTATAATCAAGTGCAACAAAAACCTTCTTTTGGGGCAGAACAGGCTAACAATACTAAAGGTGGGCTGGTAGGAGACCTCCCACAGTCTCCATGTAAACACAAGTAGTTGGATAAATACTTACAGGCATGACTTTCTATAAATTTGTCATGTTCAGTTGGTCCAACTACTCTGGCAAATCGTCTCATGACGTCATACAGCTCCTGTACCTCCTTTGGGTAGCATCGTTCCAGCACTAAGAGAAAAATAAGAGAAAAAAGTGGGCAGCAGGTACAAGCAAATCAAAATGAGGAACAGAAAGAAATTTCCAGCCACAAATTTTAAACCCAGAGACATTTTGCATCACTGTATGGTAGAAGTTTTATTCAAAGCCCTGTTGTACACCATATGCTACTGGATAGCAGAAGGCAGAAGATTACACTACAATAAATTTGACATATCACATGGTAATAAATATTAAAAATAACATTTTCTTCTGTTTTTCAGATTTTGTTACAAGGGTAAAAAAAATGTTAGATTACATTAAATGGGATTTTTCTGCCTAGTCGTTTTGAGTTTGGCCTTTAAAAGGTTAACTGGGCAGTTTATAACAAAGCTGAGTCTGATTGGTCAAAGTTGAGGTCTTGAAGAAGAAAAAAACCCCCACACACCTATGATTTCCAGAAATCGAAATCCATCAGGAAGTTTATCAAACTCTTGAGTAGTTGTGTACTTCTTTACTGTACAGCAAGATTTACACCTTTGTTGAATAAAATGATTCCTATGTGCAACTGTGTCTAGTATCTGTTATGACAGGCTCTCTGTGGGTGTGCTGAGGAGATCAAGGCTGATGTATAAAGATGTATTTTCTGTAGCAACTAAAGAGGTTAGCACACAACTAGACTCTCGACACGCCCGGTGACTTTTACGCTAAAATTTAACACTCAGGTTTGTTTTTTGCAAGAATATCTATAAGTTTTACTTTCAGAGTATAAAAATTAAATAGGAGTGGGGTATTTAAATGAATCATACTATGCGATTAAGGACTGCAGCAGGTAATTTAATGCTGATTGCGATGGCCTTCACTGCAAAACAAAAAAAGCTGATTTTTCATGACATTTTGCCAGGAGATCATTTTCTCCACTCATGTTAATTTACTGGGAATGTCACTGGAAGATGTGTGAGAAAATAGTAATTAAGTAGCAAAATATGCTCAGCTGCTTGAGGAAATCGAAAGACAACCTGAAGTCACCAGCTGGAAGTTACTCACTACAGAAAAATCCTCCCCGACCTTGAAGTTAGGGAGGATCAGAAACATGTTGCAGCAGGACTGCCTACTACAGCCAAACATGTTTCTACATAAGTATTATTACGGTTCATGGCATCCTTCATCAATAAAAGTAAATATAAACTAAATATAAATATATAGGTATGCTAAAATGCAAAACCTAAAGTTGCAGAGCCAAGCTGTGTCTGATTTGTTAGCAGAATAAACTTTCCATCCCAGGTTGTCGGGGCCGACTGGCCTGGATGTTTCAGATGTCTTCCAAGCTGCAACACACCTGACTGGATCAACTCATCTACTTGTCAACAACTTCTGAAAAGGCTTCTTTCATCTGAGCCTCATGCGTTGAAGCAGCGAACATATAAACCAGGAATATTCTCATTATATATATATATACAGTTTTATATATTACCTAAAAATTTGTTAAAACATTTCTTTTTTGTACAACTATACTTTGTTTTTGCATTTTCTAAGATCAGGTAGAGGAGGAAATGACTAATATTAATATAATATAGCAGCATTTTCTTATGTACATTTCTAACACAAATAATTGTGGCTGAAATAAAAAGCATCAGCTTGGAGAGCTTAATGCCTTATTAAAGGAGGAGTTAAAAAATTATTTTAACTCCTTGTGGTAATTAAACTTTACTACCCCAAAAAATAAATAATATTTTTATATATAATAATAATATTTATATTTTTTCTTGCAATGGGTTATAATAATTTGTTCTTTAAAGTTATATAATAACCAAACTAGGGAGAGATCAAAGTTAAATCTTATGCCATAGCTCTTTTGATGTAATATATTCTTTCCTCCAACAATTTAAATTCGAGTTTGAGGAAAACAAATGGCAACAATCAGAAGACCCAGCAACCTCGCAGCATCAAAAAACATCACTGCGATTGTCACGGCAACATTCTGGTAATGTGTACTCACCACACTTAACTCACTCAACAAGCATAGACACGCTGAAGCTTGTTGTGTTCGTCCATGTTGCCGAGTAACAGACTAATGTGCTGTGTGTGTGTGTGTGTGTGTGTGTGTGTGTGTGTGTGTGCGCGCGCATCGGTCAAGTTCCATCATCACAATTCAAAAACATAAGAGCACTAATTAGGAGCTGCCATCTCAGACTGAACACGCAAAGACACCTGCTCTTAACAAAAAACAGTGGACGCAAAGAACTATGTTGTTTACATCTCCAAGGAGATGCCAGAGCTGGACCTCCATGAGGTTGCATACCAGAATACAAAGTATGATTGGTAACAGAAACAACCTGAATCATCTGGTCATTCTGCCTCCAGCAGCTCTGAGACATGACACTGTGAGCCTCCTGGGCTCTGATACCGCTTCCATTATTGCATGTGACATACGCAAGAACACACACATCCTTTGTCAGTCTCCATGACAACCGGTCTGCAGCTCTACAGCTACTCCGACATTCCCCTTTTGTCTTGAAAGACTGAAGAGATAAGGGAGAGGAGGGAAAAGAGGAGGAGGGCTAACTGGAGGCTGAAAGAAACATAAATAAAACATGAGGAGAACTCTTTGACTTTCAAACCACAAACAGCTTCACGTAGATGTGTCACAGCGGACCGAGTGGGTGGACGTAGTTATGAGATGCTATAATTGGGCGAATCCTTTCATAGCATCTCTTTGCGGTTAATGAAAAATCCACAACATGCAAAGCATCATATTACAGAGCTCGCTGAAACCTGTAACAGGTGGATCATTAAACCCAATCCCCATGTTTCAGTTATTACAATAGCAAAGCTCATCAAATGGCGGCTTCGCCTCCCCCTCCCCTATACTAGTCCTAGCTTTGATCGTAAATACAAGCTCTGCCAGTTGCCACACTCGAGCAGCCCAATGGGTCACAGAGGTTAACGTTGCTTATTACTGCAAAGTTGTTTGTGTGCAACCATAGAAACGCTCTGCAGCAATTTGACTGCCACATATCCCCCCCCCTTACGCTGCTATGAATACCGTCACAGGCGAGAGTGTGTGCGAGTTTCAGGAGGGAGCTTACTCTGGAATTTTCTCAGGTTGATCAATCCATGGTCTCGTATGATCCTGAAAGACAAAAAACATTTTATGTATGATTTCTAATCTAAAAATGAAGAATTACTGTAGCTGAAATTCAATCATTTTTACCAATTATGTGGTTAATAGTAATGTTGCACTTTACAGTGTTACACCCACATGTGTTTGTACAATTATTCCCACTATATTCTCATGACTAATTAAAAATAATATTTTATGGGTATTGTAGTTTAGTGGCAGGATAAACTATAGTTTGTCTTTTATCATTATTAAAAAAAAACAGAGCCAATTATTCAATAGAGCAACGGTTTCAATGAAATACTTAAAAATGTATTATTTGCTGCAGATTATTAAATCTTCTACAAATTATAAAAGAACAAAAAACCTATAAACTACAGATCTTAAAAATATTCTTATCTTCTCAGAATCAAAGAGTCATGTCGACTAGTCCAGACCAGAGTCCAGACTGAAGACGGAGAAGCAGCATTTAGCTGTTAAGCTGCAAACAAGTGGAACAAACTACCAGCAGAGATAAATGCACGTTCAAAACTTTTTTTCCTTATGCAGCTATGAATAAAATTTAATTATTTTAAATTCATTTACATTCTATAGATTGTAAAGCTTTTATTGTTTTAAGTGAAGCATTTTGACTTGTCTTGTACAAGAAATGAACTGCACAAATAAACAATTACTGCAAACAACAATGATTTAAAATACTGCCTGCCCATCTCTCTTGGCCACAAAAGTCCTGCCCCGTTCGCTGCTGTATTATTTCTTACATCCAGACCAGTAAAGAGTTGGTGCTGGTCTGAAAGCTACTTTCATGACCAAAGAACACACACAGTAAAGAAACACAGATTCATGTTTAAACCATTCTCTCGAATGTAATCAATATTTGCAAGACTATTTAAACCTTCTAAAATTTGTTTTAAGGGTACTGAAGGCACGGCTTCTGTAGAACTTCTTAAATGTGAGCTCTAAGTTCAGCAGCAGGGTGCAACGTCTGAACCTGCACGTTTTTGACGAGTTAGTAAAGATAAAAAAGGAAGGACTGGACATTGTAGCTGCAGCCATACATACCAGCTGATTTAGAGACAGAATGGGTTGTCTTGTGTCTGCCCAATAATGTTAACTAGCAAGCTCATGATTGAAAAAAAATCCCTTTTTTCCCATATATTTATATTTAATTAGTTGTAATATCAGTGTACAAAAATATTTTCTTTGAATTGTTTAGTAAGATTCTCTGATCTGCATGAAAAATCTGCATGCTTTGGTCATGATCAAACTGCAACGTCAGTGTCATTTACCGTGGTTCCTGAGACACAGCTGAGTCACTGCAGTCCTCATCTTTAACAGCAGATAGTGAAAAAAATAATGCTGCAGTGCAGATATAATATTATTTGAAGTTGTACAAGACTTAACTACAGATACACATTTAAATTTTTCTACTTTTATTTTGTCTTAATGTATGTCTTTTGCATATTATTACCTTATGTTTAAAATAGCCTAAAGTATGTTAGTAGACAAATATGTGCTCTTACATCCTTTACTTAAGCTCTCCTCGTTTTACACAACATTCCCTTGCTGAGTGTGCAACAAGTTAAAAGGTTTGGAGTGTGTATAACTGGCCAAAACAGCACAATAGTACTGCACGTGGCAGTTATTAGGATGTAAACATTTCAGTAGGTGAGAGAGGAAACCTAATCTTAAAATGCTACAAGAAAAACATGAGGAGCAATTGCTCTATGAAAACTGCAAAAAACACTAATTTTATGGAATTCAAAACACTTTCTTTCTTGAGAGAAAAGGTTCCCTTTGCCAGTCAAAAACTGGGCAAAATGTCAAACAATCTGGCACGCATGCTGTTCACGGGGGACAGACACTTTTTCCACAATCTCAAAAATATTCAGTGTTCGGATAGAGGTTTCCAGAGCTTGTAAATTCAACCTAAATGGCTACACCAAGCTGGACACAGGTGGGAAAACACACCCACACAAAAACCAAACAACACAATTTAAAAGGTGCAATTCAGATCAGGCGTTGCCTCTGAAACACTTCCAGTCTTGCTGTAGGACTTTGTTGAAAGTGCTTATAAAACAAGTCAAGTTCATATTAAACGATACAAATAAATCAGAACTGCGATTTGAAATTGTTTCCTTTGTTGATTTGATCAAATTTATTCAATGTGTGGGAATTGAGACTCTGGAAGGTCCATAATGAAGTTTATGATGCCATCTGGTGACAGACTGGTGTGAGTGCAGAATGAATTATA
>JBAMHX010000010.1:11116911-11132215 GCA_037177515.1 Pseudomugil tenellus | reverse complement strand
TTTCAGTTTGTTAATGTAAATGATGAGTCTTCCTCACACACCAGAGTAAGTCATGGTGTTCCTCAGGGTTCAGTACTTGGACCAATAATTTTTACACAATACATGCTTCACTTAGGTAACATCATCAAAGAAGATGATATAAACTTTCTTTGCTATGCAGATGATACTCAGATTTACTTATCCATGAAGCCCAATGAAACCAATCAGTCCATTAGATTACAAAAATGTCTTAAAGACACAAAGACCTGGATGACTCTGAATTTTCTCGTTTTAAACTCAGACAAGACAGTGGTCGTTCTCTTTGGGCCCCAGAAACTTAGGACAAAATTGTGTAGCTTTGTAATTAATCTGGATGACATCAATTAGGCTTCCAGTACTAAAATGAGGAACCTAGGAGTTATTCCTCACCAGGATTTGTCCTTTAGCTCACATTTAAAACAAGTTTCCACTGTCTTTGTAATATAGCAAAAAATTATGGACATGCTGTCTCAGAGTGATTAGGAAAAATGAGTCCACGCCTTTGTTACTTCAAGATTGGACTACTGCAATTCCTTATTCTGGGCTATATTTCCTGAAAAGTCTCCAGCTGATCCAAAATGCTGCAGCGAAGTTTCTGGTGAGAACTAGCAGAAGAGATCATGTTCCTCCAGTTTTAGACTACTTTCATCATACCCCTCTCTTATGGAACCAGTCTCAGTGTGGGTACGGGTGACAGACACTCCAACTTTTAAAATCAAGCTTATGACCTTCATTTTCGATAAATCTTATAGTGAGGAGTAATCTAGCCGTCCATTAGCGTACATCCATACGCTCGACAGCTGAAAGACATCTTATTATGCACTGAGCTCTTCCTTTTTATTTCTTCGTTATGCATGTTTATCTGTCTTTCCTGTTCTCTCCACTCCAACCAGTAGAGGCAGATGGCTGCCCTCTCTGAACCGGGTTCTGCGAGAGGTTTTGACTTCCTGTTAAAAAGCAGTTTTCGTTTCCACTGCCGCCTCATGCAGCTCAGGATGTGAGACTGAATCAAAGTTCGATGCTATATAATGTTTTTTTTTAAACTGGGCTTAACCATTTTTCTTAACTATTATGAAATGGATCGAATTTGTGTCTGTAAAGTGCCCTGAGATGACGTTGGTGTGAAGTGGAGCTATACAAATAAAACTGAATTGAATTTCTTTGAACAAATAAAGTAGAATTTAAAGTTCATTTGATTCATACATGTTGACAGGCAAAGTTAGCGCATGTTATTAAGCAGAGGGTAAATGTATGCACTCACTTCCATGAAGTCTGCTCTAGCTGGCATGTATCCCGCCATGTCCCGAGACAGCACAGAGTCAAATGTTGGCCGAGGGGGATCGTCAGAAGCTGTATCACAGGAATATATGCACGAATAAAATATGATACACTGAAAATGTAAAACGGCCTCAAAAAGTCTCCTGATAAGATCTGAATATAAAAGATTTGCAACCAAATGTGTAACGATTTTGATCACTGAATGAACAAATTAGATTTTTTTTCTTTTGTATTTTTAATATTAAAATACATATCACCCCTTTGAATAATCAGTTTAATTGTCAATAGAGATCTTTTAATTAAACCTTCAGACGCCTTGTTAAAAAAAAGTTCTGTTTAAAAACAACCAAATGAAAACTTGACAGAATTGTCAGCATTCACTTTATGCTGGTGAGACAAATACAAATAACAACTAGCTTGGAGCAACATTAAGCGTCTTCGATCATGAATTGTTTTTTTTGCCTTTACTATCCACACAGGTTGCACTCGGAGGAAAGAGTTACTGACAAAACCTAGTGATACTGAAGCACTGATGCTGTGAGTCAGAGAGGAAGATGTGCAACAGCATGATACATACGTTTAAAAGGAATAGCTCCTTCTGCAAAGCGAGAGTCTTTTGTTTTCCGCAAGCTGAGCAACGTAGAGGAGAAGAGTGGGTTATTGATAAAATTCTTCATGTAGTGGTTCTCACATTCTTCTTTTGTTTTGGTGCGCATCTGATATGCCACATCCTGCCTGTAGAAAAGATATGGGAAACAAATAAATGCAACATGTTAGACAAGAGGAGGAGAAATACATTAAACACAGTATTCGTTGCAAGTCATCATGTACTGTAATCAGTTTAGCTGAAATTGTCACATCCTATCGTGACATAAGTGACACTTTGTGTGTTATGTTAAAGCCTAAGACTTACGTTTAAATAAACGTTTATGTTGCAAGTAAAGAGGCGCCTCTATGTACACTGTGAAGCAGTTTCAAACCTCTTTCAAAAACACACTGAAACCTTGAGTATTGACACAGTGAGTGTGGGAAAAACAAAACAACCAATGTTATGAGAGCATTCAGGAGGTCTTCTGTTCACAAAAAGCAAAATTAAAAACCTCCTCACCAGTTCCCAAACCCACAGTCCATAACTGCCTCCAGTAGCGCCATCTCCTCTTGCGCTGTCCATCCAGGCTCTAGCACTGGGAAGTCTGAGGTCTGAGGAGGCGATGCACAAAAAAATGAGCTGAAAAAGTGCCTTTATGCAACAGAAAAAGAACATCACAACATTTCACTCACCATGATTTCATATTTGTGGTCGCTCTGATGTTTCTTGTATTCAAAACCCCTGGTGAAACACTAGAACAAAACAATATGTTTAAGATAAGATGTTGCTTTCAAAACTATTGATTTGTTTGTGAAGAGATCCGATTTGACATTTTGGTCTCAATGGTTGCATAAACATGTCTATTTTAGAAATTAACTGGTATATCTAAAAATCAACCTAAGCTTCTTAGGTTGATTTATTACATTTGCTGATTATTTAGACACACCTTTAACTCTACAGATGAGTCTTCCCTAAGTGGCAGCCGTCCATTGTTGACATTGTTTTCAATACCATCTGCAAGCAGCAGCATTTAATTTTCCTCGTACAGCGGTCACATTGGGCTTTAAGGTTGCATTGAGGCACAGCTGTTGAGATCCAATCTAATCTGATTTTAAACCACTTCCACAAGTGGTATGGACCTAATTTACAAATTTGGTTTTCCATGTTTTCAAATTTCCCAAAAATCAATATAAAAACAATTTGGACCTAACAAATTATACTCAAACAGATTGGGACTGGCATTCAGATAAAGACATTTATTCAATTAGAAACTACATTTGATGGAAAATAAGATACTGTCTTACTAGCATACTTAAAACATATAATTCTACAAAACCTTACATTTTCAACAAAAGAAATAGGTATTTGCAATACCAAAGTATCTGACTTTAAATGTTTCTCAGCATTTTCTTATAATTATTGTCAACTTCCCTTTAATTCATTATCAGAAACACATACTTTATAAGAAAATAACTTGTATTTCAATGGAAATTCTCATTACATTGTCTTAACAAGCAGAGATACCTCTGAACTGTGTTAAGTTTCCATACTTTTTATAGATAAGGTTAGGGTGAAAATCAATACTAGTATGTTGTGTTTGACATCTACAGACCTGGAGGCAAAGTAAAAAAGGTGATGGTCCACATTCTGCACACTTGATGTATGGTTCAGTCAGATAGGATGAACAACCTCTGCATGGTGGCTTATCAAAGGGATCATCTGGAATTAATAGCATGCAATTACATTTTATTTAAAGTAATTAGAAAATGAAAAAAAAAGTAGCCGACATGACTTCACGTATAAAACCATCCATAATTAGCTTTGGTGTTTTAAAGAGACTGACTGAGTTAAATGATATCTGGCTGGTCAATATTACAGCTATCTGAGCGATTGCTCCTTTTAAACTAGCATAGCTTTAGCTATGAGGGTCATATCACATAAAATTAAGCTTTAACGTATTAAAAAATTACTTAAGCTATACATTTTTTACACCAAATCTCAAAATGCCATTGAACAGTTAGCTTTGTTCGCTATAACGTCGGTATTTTCTACATGCTATCGCTTAAATTAGCCAAAGCTAGCTTTGTGGGTATGAAACGGCTAAACAGAATATCAACAATAGGCATAGTCACAGTAAAGCTGCAGGAGTTATATACATCATATACTTATCATACTCACTTGCAAAAGATGCTAGACGATCCATTCGATTAGGTTTTTATCAAAAATAAAAACCAGGCTCGATGTTTTGAATTGATCTATTTATCCAAGCTCGCCAGGAACCGTCATAAAGACAAAGCTAGTCGAGATCACACGGATCGATGTTCATTCATACAGTCTCTGTCATACTAGTAAAATATGGGGGGAAAAGATAATAAATGACCAAATACTATTAGAATTAAGAAAAAAGAGACAAGTATAATCCTTATTTGACATGAACCGTTTATAATCAAATTAACAGTTGAAATACAAGTCAACCCAGATAATCTGATAAACAGCAATAATATTTTGACAATGTGATATTTAGAAAAATGTTTTAACGTAAGCTTTGTTGTCTCTTCAGCTATTTAAAGGATTATGTGATGACTGATTAGTTTTAAACCGGTTCATAGCACTTTGTACTACATTTGTTCTAGTCATTTAAAGTAATCAAGAATAGTTTAAAAGTCTTGATGGATAAAAAAAAAATTATATAAAATGAAAAACAACATTAACAAAGCTGCAGTCCAGCAAACAAAGGAAACATTTTTTGTATTAATAATTTGGTATCCTCTTGTTTGATGGTAAAGTTTGCTTATGATTAGTGTTTGCTTGTATTCTTAAAGCAGCAGCATCACAGCAACTTCTTGCAGACCTTGATGTGACTTAACTTTTTTCATTGGCTCTTATAGATAAAACTGATAATAAACACTATTTTTCTTCTTGCAATGTAAGACTTGCAGGTTGGTGAGCAGGGCGACTTTCAGAGTAATGGACTGTATCTCCATTTAAAGGATTAGGAATCAAATAAATACTTAGTCAGATTACTGAGATTTATTTATTTCTTCTTCTTTTTTTGTTTGTTAGTAGTGTAGAAATGTATGCATATAATATGTTTTGTGGAAAACATATAAAACATGTGGAATTCAAATGGTAGCAGAAAATATATTATGCCAGCTTTGACTCTTTATCATTGCATTTTGTAGTTAAGTTGTGTGTCATCTTTCCTTTCAGCCAGAAGTAAGTTTACTTATACAAGTCCTAGTAAGAGAGACAATTGTGTCTCATAAGATTATATGAAACCTTATGTTTGCTTCCCAAATACTTATTTGTCTCATTACCAAAAGAAAAGGCTTAGGGGCCTGTGTGTTTCTGACAATGCCTCAGGGAATCCAAGAACTGCAGTCATTCTCCATTTTACCACAGGGTGTTGATCTTGCACCATTTCCTAAATCAAAACTATTATTGCATTGCAAGTCTTTGTCTTCCTCTCAGTATAAGCCCCCACCTGATCTTTGTATATGTTGCATGTGGCAGTCTGAGGAAAGACAGATGATAACAATTCTGCTTCACATCACAACAACTCCATTTTATATGCAGTCCTCCATGAAGTTCATCCAGAAGTGCTGCTTGCTTAAAGCAACTCACTTTAATAAAAAAATGCAATAAATATCCATCAGTCCTGATATTTTCCAGCACCCCTTTCCAACTTTGGCTGCTGAATAAAATAACGACTCCAGCACCTCAAGGACGCCCCAATGGCTGCACATTAGAAAAACTGGCAAAATGGATATCTGAAAACTCTGATGCATAAAATTGCAGCTCTGCATGACTCAAATCCACTAAAGAAAAGAGGGAATAATATATTTGAAATGTGAGAAAAATGACCCTCTGATTCAGTACAGATGTGACAGCTGCAGTCAGCTGAAAACACTGCTGTTTATCTGTGCCGATCACTTTTCTGATACTCCTTTTGGGATTTGATCTCTCTTCTTTGACAAACAAAAAAATAGTGTCCTTGCATTGTTTACAGAGTAAACTCATTCGGAAGGAGCTGAAAAGCCATTAATGTTCTGAAATAAGTTCTTATAGTGCACATTGGGTTCATTCTGAATATTTCCTCTCCTCTTGCTACCCTGAATCCTTTCTGTGAATATGATCTACAGTGACAAGTGTATTCATTTGCAACATAGCCTCCGTCCCATGTCCTGACTCTCTGGGACAGCATTAGACCTCCAGGGAAAGAGTCAGTCAGGAGGAGTTCCCTGAGCATCGCAGATACATGAGTAAAGAAGTGGCGACCCAATGGACTGTGCATAATAAAGGAACAGTCACACTTCCCCTCGCAACGGAATTTCCAACTCACTGCTAAAACCGTTTGTTTAACAATCCAGTGAAAGCATAATGATTTATTTATCTTTGAAGAGGAACTTCTTGTTTCCGTGTGACAGTTTACACTTTAAGTTACGTATAGATGAAGCCAAGTTTCACCCTGTGTTTTATCAAAATGACGGCTTCTTTTGTTGCTGCACAATTAACAGTTTATGACCAAAAGTATGTGGATGTCTAAATATTTGGCAGCTTTTGGGAATCAAGGAGATTACCTATAGTAGTTAAACCATATGAAGCCAAATGTGTCATATTTGATACATACAGTTTATGAGACATTTTGCATCATTTTATGGTAGAAACTTTACTCATAAACCAGTTAAACACCATATGTTACTGGTCTCCTGCCCCTTGGTGAACACCAGAAAGCAGAATATTACACTACAAAAATTTTGACCTATCACATGGTAATAAAAAGTGAAAATACCAAAAAAATAAATAGTTAATTTTTTTCAGATTTTGTCAAATGGTCATATAAAGACTTCAGATTTTAAAAAATCAGCCCAGTTCTTCTTAGGTTGGGCTTTAAAGGGTTAAAGTAAAAATATCAGTACATTCACTTTAACGCTTTAATAGTTACCATATTTTTCATTTTATGTGTAAAGTTTTTTTTAAAGATCTAAAATACAAACAGCGCAAAGTAGCACTCTTTTTTTTTAGTCATGCTGTTGTTGTTGCCACTGTCTTTCATTTTTTCAATGACATTTCCAAGTAGATTTAGAATTATTGGCATCATAGTTTTTTTATACATTTATACATTTGACATACACATGTTTTGCTAAATGGTTAAATGATATGCCTGACTGTCTTCTTTCACAGAGATCTCCTTTCATTTTTTTATATTTCAGAGACTTAGCTCATGTCCATCTTTGACCATTTTAAACAGATATTTCTCTTTGCATTGTTTTACACATTTCTTACACCTGATCCAAAATAGTTGTTTAACGGGTTAAACATTAACCTCATATGATACTGCATTATGGTACCATCTTTCTATAATCATTACAGTAAATACAATGGATGAACCCAATGTGATATAACGTGCTGTTGTATCAGCCGTCTCCATACAAGATCAATAAATGATCATTACACTTTGTTTGGAAATTGTTTTGCTTTGTTTTTGAGGAATATATATATATATATTTTTATTCAAAACATGTCCATCAGTACTTCTCAATATTTTAAAAACAGTATTTTCAATTTTCCATCTGATATGAATGTGACAGGATTCAAATATTGCAAAATATCTGTAAACAGTTGCTGTGAAGCTGCCATAGCACGGTGACTCAATGTGTGGACTGCGCTTTGGCCTGCAAATGAATTTAATCAAGCATAATTCTCAATGCAAGCCAATTGGAAATGCTTGGGTCAGCATATGTGGGAGCATACTGTATAAAATCACATCTTGGCAGTGAATACAGGCAGAATTCATTACCCACATGGACACTAACAAAGAAAATAGTGTCAGCCTCGGGGAGTGACATGTGTGGCCCCCTATGACGGCCCCATCGCAGCATCACTGCCTGTGGGCAGACGACCTGCTATCTCTCAGGCCAACCCCCCTTTCTATTCCTTTTCTCCCTCCTGCTTTTACCTCACTTGAAGCCTCAAAAGACCAGGAACCCCCTTGCCTCCAAAGTCTCCAAACCTCACACTGCTCAAGTGGATCAAAGACTCAGAGCCTTGGGGTTCCTGTGTTACAGACATGTGCCAAATTATACAGCAGCCAACCAAACACATGCTCCCACCCCATTAAATCCTTAAAAACTCCCCCCTTTTTCTGCCCACCGCTTTTTCTCTTACCAAAGCACTTCCCAGCTGCTGTGATTTGAATATGAGGGCCTCCCGGAAGAAAAGAGGGCATCTGGCACACGCCGTAGAGAAAAAGAAAGTGTCAAACTGCTCCTGTCATGAAAATGTCCTGAAACATGATTAAATCTCACAGTTCAAGGAGGTAAAATTGACATGAGTTCTTTAAAGAAAAACCTGGACCAAGCTCTCTGAGGAGGCACCTGGAAGATGGCAGTATGCAGCTACAGTCAGCACAGTTGTGCTTTATATCACCTGAACTCAGAAAATAGCTTATTTAATTATTTAGTCAACAGATGTCAGGATGCAGCTTATTTAGTTGTTCGTAATCACAAACTGATTTATATCTGTCAGGATATCTGGCTCCATCTGTTCACTGTAGTTGCTGAAAGTGTTCACAGGAGCAGGTCCGGTTACGAGTTAAAAGTAGCATGTTTGAACATGCAGAATGTTTGTGTTGCATATATTTATAAGAATACATAAACTCTGTTCACATTGTGACGGTGTTGCTTCTACTTGTGTGATATGAGCACTCCTGCACTTCTCCAGACGATCAGATTTTAACTCTGAACCTTGTGGCTGCTGCCGAATCCTTGTTCATGTTTATGCAGCAATTTTTCATTTTAATTTAAAAGCTCCACTACTTTCTATGTGTGTTTTAATGAGCTCCTATTCTAAAAATTTTTTTTCTTATGTCTGCTTTGGGTTCAGCTTAGAAGTGAAACAGGATAAAGTCTTGGATCATACCTGAGGGAACAGTGCATGCATTGTTCATGCGAATGATTTAGCTGCTCCTCAGACCCGTCCCTTCCTCTTTTCTCTTCTCAATTCATTCCTGTTTATCTTGACTTTGACCCTTACTGTACCAGTGTGCTAAAGTTTAACTTTTTTTACAAGCACTTCTACAAATACATTTCTAATCATTTAGATTTATTTGTGGATACAAATTGCCCCCTTGTTGCATGGAAATCCTCTGGTGTACACATTTCTTCTTCAGATAACTGTATTTCAGGAGAATCACCTACAGACAACCTCATATGTATTTTTTTTTCTCCAGACAGCCATGTTTGTCTTTCCTGTAAAAGAGATTAACCCCAAAGTTAGCAAACAGCCCGAATGCCTGGCCATGCTGTAGAAAAGATCAGAGATTTCAGGCTCCCAAATGCTGCTCTGACTGATCAAAGTCAAACATTAACATTCACACATTTATGAAGATCTACATCGTTTCTAGCTGCACAGAAGTTTCAGTGATGGGGTTATGTTTTGCGTTGTCAAATAAATAAATAAATAAATGGTGCAAAATTACTCTATAATTGATAAGAAATGTATGGTTGTATTAAAGATGCTGATGCTAATAATGTTGATGCATCAAGAAATATGCTTACTATTGTTTAAGTTTTAATGTATCTATATGGAGGAAAAAGATTTAATATTTTTTGGATACTTTTTTGTGCATTCAGAATATTTTGTTATTATTAATAAAAAAACAGCACATTGCAGCTTCAAGGTGTTTTCATACTTTAGAAAGTAAACTTTAGATGCATATTGACTGTGTTGAACAACTGAATAAAATACATTTCAGCTCTTCTCGATGAGCCTCAAAAGGTTTAAGTTTGCATAGAAATTGTGTTCATTTCTATCAACATATCGGGTTTGAAAAAACATAAAAATCAGGGAAAAACAAATGACATCGTAAGATCTTTCCACAGTCCTAGAAAAAGTGTTTCATTTTACATTATGAAGACATTTAGGAACCATAAACTATTGGTGATTCATGCCCATGTGGAAAGAGGAAGCTTTTATCCTCACCTTGCCTTTTGAGTTACATCCTGTGAGAAGTGTTTCATTATTAATCGCAATGAAAAAGCAACACGCAGATCTTGCGATGGAAATTTGATTTGAGCTTTTCAAATTTGATTAATTTAATCTCTCACTACTAGGCTGAAGGCAGAAATCTCAGACAGGAAGTAGGTGTAGAAGATTGTTTACAGCGGTAACCATGACAATGCTGTAAAGACAACATGGCGGCGGTCAATGTCTGCAAAATACTTTTTTGTATTGCTTTATTCAGGGGTCATTTCCAACTTTTATATCGTAAAAGCAGAATAGTTAAAGTGATTCGTATGTTTAAAATACACAACATGCTTTATCAGTGGTTTTATTTTTACCTGGGACACAAGTAACACCCATGTTTTTTTTTCTAGTTGTACATGTTTATCTCTCAGAACATTATGCACAGCATGTTGACATCAATATATACTAAAAAAAGGACCTAAAAATAACCACATATTTCCTCCCAGGTAAACATCCCCCAGTACATTCTCATTAACACCTTGCAAGAACTCTTCGCTGTTTACATTCCCAACATGTAAACCTCTCAGTCTTTGACACCATTGCTAGTTTAATCAATACATCTACACTGATATCTGCTGTTGTTTCATGTTCGGTAGTTATTTTTCCATCATGCTCATCCTTATTGTCAATAGGCTCGCATCTTTGATGCTAGAGAAAGGTGCCCGTCAGTTGCAGAATCATATATCACAGTTTTGCTCAGCCAAGTAGAATAAAATGCTGACAGAAAATAGGACCAGACAAATGACTGCACTGTTATCAAATTGCTACACCAGTCAGACCATTTTTACACGTGATCAACACAACAATGTGACTTAATGTCACACAAAAGTTGACTTCTTGTTACTGCACAATCTAAGAGTAGCAAATACTCATCCAATAAACTATTCTCAATAGTATCTAAAAAGTCACCAAGTCACCTCAAGTTGCACAACAAGCATCCATAAATTATGTTGTCACAGTGGGCATAGCCAATCACACATCTACAATAGAAAACCACCTAATGGTTCTTTGTGTTAATATCATCTTCCAACACGAGGCCACCAGGACAAAATGATTCTGAGGAGTTCAGGCTACACAACGAAAGATCACCACAAGCCCCACTCACACCCAGAAAGCGTCCATTACAGGACAGGTTAAAAACACTGAACACGATGATTGATTGGCTCACTGAAAACCTTTACTAATCCTTACATCACAGGTTCCAACAAATGTTGTGGTTAAGACCACATCTTGTCTTTGTAATACAGTTTTATTCGTAGCTTTAAGTGGGGGCAAGTAGTTTTTGACACAGCACTTCATGATGCTGATTATTTATATACAACTATAAAGATTATTCTCTTGTGAAAATATTAAAAATCCAAACTAAACTCATTTCTCCTCAAGTAGAAAATGTAAAATGTAAAAGAATTATTTCATAATAACTGATTGCACCCCTACAAAAAAGTTTATTTTCAGATGAGGACACCACATTCCTCTGTTCTTCCACTGTGTGTTTGGTGGACATCCTTTGTATGATTCTTTGACATTGCGAGATAGCCACTTATGTTATTGCAACTTACGCATCCTGTAGGCCGAAAAAGAAAACCCCAGCAGACAGAAACGGCTCACTACTAAGTCACACAAAAACACTTAAACCTGTAAAGCCGAAAAGTATCATATCTGATTCATGAGGTTTCTGAGACATTTTGTATCACTTTATCGTAGACATGTCACTCAAAACTCTGTTTTGCACCAGATGATAATAGTCTCCTGCTCCCTGGTTGACACCCGTAAGCAGAAGACCACACTATAAAAAAACGTATCAATAACATTGTATATTGTAAAAATAACCAAAAATAAAATTGTACAACATTTTTTTAAATTTTTTAGGAGGCCTAAATAAAAACTTCAAATTTGAAGAGAAAATGGACTTTCCTCCCCATGTGTTTATAGGTCAGGAACTAAAGGGTTAATATATGCTATTTCAACTTGTACTGTATTGCTTTTACGTCACACCACCGCAGGATAAATTACAACAAGGCAAGACTGGGAGCTGGAGAACTGACATGTTGGTAGAAGAAATTTGTGTGGCTAAAATACATGGTCTCCCACACACACATTAATGATATATCCCGCTGAGACCTAGCTGTGTATGTTAGTAAGAACTCCCCGTGTGAACCACCGTGTTTCCTATGTACCCCTTACAGCAGAGCGAATCTACCACAACACTGTCAGAACAGATCAGCTGCTGGAGCCTTGATGGCTTCCACGTTCGGCACTCTCAGCACAACCCTGGGGAGACACTACAGGCCTGTTGCTTTAGTCCTGCTCCCAGCCTGCCTGTGTCTCAGCACACTGGAGAAAATACCCCCTTCATCCTAATCTGGGGGATGAATGATTGTGTGCATTATGCATTATCAGTGCTAGCATTTGAGAGAATGGACAGAAATAACAGTGAGGGGTCACGCAGGACAATGCAGAAAGCATTTATAAAAGGCTGATCTGTTAATGGAATTGAGCCCTGAAGCCACAACTCCGGCTGCTCTGAGAAGAAAAATATTCTCAGAGCATGACTGGTGACCTCATTGGATTGAGAACCGCGTGATAATCTATACTGTCTTCTGTTCAGTCGATGGCTAAATGTGTTTAATGTTGTCACTATGGTTGCCTGTCACAGTGGTATGCAGCCTGTCAACAGAGTCAAAGTATTCTTGGTTGTCACCTGCTCTTCAGGAGTGAAAGTGCAGTGAGAGCAGTGAATGGCTGTCAGGGTCAGAGCAGGAATTTAATGGCAACGGCGTGAGACGGAGAGATAAGACCATAGGATAAGACACATGCTTCTTACTCAGATGCCCAGCAGTTCTGGGTTTTGACCTGTCTGCTTTGCCACTTCCTATCAAACTGCAGTAAACCATTTTTCAGTGTACATCATTACTGCAGCATTGTTAAATGTTAGCTGGGGGAATTTTATCGTCTCTTTTTTTCCACCAGAAAACAGTCAATAAGAGCACAAAGTTTGCTGTTAGCAGCCAGTCTCTACTCAGTTGATGCAGCTTGATGACACTAAACAGTGGAGTGACAGAGATCACACATAGCTGCTAAACTGAAGACATCACAGGCCTGGTGGGGGTAAAGAGAGTAAATTTGCAAGTACATTTCAGTGGGATGGTCAGTGGGAAGGCGTGCTGAGTCAGGCGACATCAATAACCTAAAGTAGTAGGAGGTTTTGGGAAGTGAACTCATCCATAGATATGATTTGAGAAAGCATTCAAATCTGAGTTAGTTCATTACGGCAAAGTGTATTTTCACAAGGATGCAAAAAATTGTTCTTGATATTTTAAATACTAGATTTTCATTTAAGTACATTTTAGTAATGTTGGAAAAACTTTCAGTTTCAGATGTCAGGATGCAAGCGAGCTCTTATCTGAGGCTGTATGAACATAAAAATGAAAAAAAAAAAGATTTTTCAACTAAGCTGGTACCAACAGCTGAGATTTTTTTCATCTATGTAAAATTTTCCTCAAGTTTCACATGACCGCAACTTCTGTACCAGTACACTTATGTGGTGATGCAAACTGTGTCAACATATCTTCTCTGGATTGAAGAGACAGTGTCAATGGGAGCTTTCTTAGTTGCTGTCTGAATTCCTGGAAAAAGTACAATCACAAACCCAAACTAAAGGGCTGGAGGGAATCATGGAAAAGCAAATTATAATTAAATAAGTCTAAACTGAAGTACAAATGTCTCTTTTGGCAATTGTGAGTTAATTACCAGTCCCTATAAAGTAATCATTAATTAATAACAGATTAAAGTTGGCTGGCCATCATCACAATAAACAGAGTACAGTAGTTAATGATAATATCAATGTGTTAAATGACAATGAACAAAGAAACACACTGATTATCCCAGAAAGAAGTGTAAAAATCTGCAACCCTCTTGGATTTAGATTAAGTCTACAAAGTAAATGGCGGCAGTATCTGTGACTCACACAACCTATTGGCTATAAGATTACTAGAATCTGATCTGGAAGTAGGTTACACTGAGGTGTAAGCTGGTACAGGACCGCCATGTTTGTCAGGAATGGTTCAGGTAATGGACTCAAACACAGGACACAGAATGAAGATTAAACAGGTCTTTAATGTGAAGGTCGGGAACAGGTGATCAGTCCGTAACAGTGCGAAGGTACCCAAAAAGGGCCAGGCAAAACTCAGGAACCAGGAAGTGAAACTTTGGGGTCATACACAAGTAGATCTGATCACTAGGAAGAAACTGCTGGAACGCTCGGGATAGACAACAAGACGATCTGGCAAAGAAAGACAGTGAGCAAGCTCCAGATAAAGGCTGGGGAGACAATCAGACACAGGTGAAACAAATTAAGTAGTAATTGCAGTTTCTCTTCAACTCTTGGGTGTAAGACAACTCTGGGAGTTGTCTTACAGTAATGGTAAAGGATTGTTTAGGAGAACTTGCATGGTCCCACAACAACCTGAAAATTTGAATGAATACAGAGCCTTTGTTTCCACACTTGGAAACGAAGCTCCCGGAGGACAGGATGTGACGTTGGGTTTAAACTGACATGTGGTTCTCATTGCTGCAGTTTAGCGAGTAATGGCTGTATACTGGAGCCTTAACTGGCCTCGGCCTTGCATGTGAGCAATAAAAACCACATGTTCCAGTGTGATTGTGTCTGTGGGCTCATAAAGATGAAAATCTGGCTAAGAAGCTGACCCTGGCTTACACAGCCTCAAAGTCTTTTTTTGCATGTTAAAAAACTTTTTTTTCCACTCTCTTAGCTGATGCAACATAATACAGCTTTCACATGGAGTGTATTTTCCCTGACTAAGGAGTTTGGGATCTGATTTACCGAGCAGCCTTGTTGCTAAAATGACTAGAAGTGTGGGGCTCTGTTTTTCTAAGAGCACTAAATGGTAAACTCAAAGCCCCTCAAAGAAGTGAATGTTTGGAAGTGTGAAAGATTATCTATAGACCCAAACTTTAAAAGGCTTTACACGACATCACTCTTTCTGCACAATTAACTAAATGTAGTCTTGTTTTGCTCCTCATAGTTTCTGCTTAAGGGTCAACTTGCAGACTGTTGGTCTACATCTGGTTTACATTTCCATCAATCTTTTTTCTGAAGTGGTGTGTGAATATGTGAATTATAAAAAGAAAAGCACCAACAAAACCAACAACACACACATACATACACACACACGTACACACACAAAAGAATCAAAGAGCTTTATGAGTGTTTTAAGTGTTTTAATGGGTGAACGCAAAAGACTCTGAGTAGTGAAAAAAACTATAAAGGCGCAATATATATATATATATATATATATATATCTATATATATATATATATATATATATATCTGGTGCTGGCAACGGCAGATATATCTCACTGTGTCGAACG
>JBAMHX010000010.1:11084510-11103319 GCA_037177515.1 Pseudomugil tenellus | reverse complement strand
TGTGTTGGAGTAGGGACATGCCTAAGACATGCAGGGCAGGGGGGCCTGAGGACTGGAATTGAGAAGCACTGAATTAGTACATTATGCAGTGCTGGATTACTAAACATCACTGTTGATAAAAGACTAATAATTTCAGAGTCCTATCAAAATGTGGGAATTTGGTATATTAAAGTCAGAATACTTTGATTTTCACTGTTCTTTGCAGACTAATTAGACCATACCTCAGTTTAAGTCTTCTCTGATGTATAAATGTATGTAATTATGTACTACTTAGAGGTCAAAACAACATTACTGTTACTTATTTCTCCCCTTTATTTTGTGGTTTTGTGGATTACATTTTGATTAAGGTATAGCATCATCTAACTCTACATAGTGGATGGACTTGTTTTTTCTTAGATTAATAAATAGATTAATAAAGTGATTAATAAAATCTGCACCTATGCAGAGTAAATACAGTCATTATAGTGTTACTATAGTAACACATTGATCTGCAGATACTCGATGTTTTCATAGGACAGGAATTAGTCATCTTACTATAAATATGTGTTTATAGCATAATGAAAATGTTGACTTCTTACACTGAAATGTACATTTGTTTATTTCTTTCCAATGTTTTTACAAATTAACCTTTTGGTCTAGTGATATGTGCTTTGTACTAATGCACATCCTCCATCGGAGCCTGGACAACACAAATGCAACAAAACAACTATAATATATGGTATTTTATTTTAGTTAAGAAATTGACAAGCACTCATCAATCAACATATTAAAACATTTGTGCCATCTGTACAAAGTCACATGATGGCGCCTTAAAATAAATACTTTTAAGAGGAAATAATACAGAGTACATGAGGTTCAAACCACACAGACAAACATATTATCAAATGTCCAAGAGATGTAAGGATCTCAAAATCCCAAAGTCAACCCCGACTCTCCAACAAAAAGAGCTTTTATAAAACAGCTAAGTATTTTTAAAAATACAGAATCTTACAAAAACTTATTTTCTTGCTTCTTTAGATCACTGTAAAATATCAGCTGGTATTATGACAAGAAATGAGGACTTTTCCATGTAATAATAAAAAGAGAGAATGTGCTTCTGCATTTTTACATTAGTATTCACATAAATCATGAGCGAACTGTATCATCAAAGTCCTTCACATCCCTGATGGTGCTGCGGTGAAGACGGCTGTATAGCACAGAGCTGTTCATCATCGATGCACTGTGTATCAAGCTGGAGATAGTTCCAGGTGACCATGGTAACAACAAAGGTACAGTCAGCCCCAAGACACCCACCTCTATGCAGAGATCACGGCTCCAAACTCCATAAAAAATGATAACATTTCACTCTGGTGTGTGTTTTTTTTTTTTTTGGTCTTTATAAGATATATAACAAGGAGTGTTCACATTTTATGTATATAAAAACAGAAACTTATAAACTAATCTTTCCGACAGTTTGTCAACTTTCATATGGTCCAAAAAGAAAGATAAAATAGTCATCAACAGGAGAGGATTTCAAGAATACAGGTTACAGTACAAAAAGCGAGATCCAGGTGTTAGCACATGAAGCATGCATGTGTTTGATGCCCTGCTCACCCCTAAAACCCTCATGCGAAGACATACTGTATAAAAAGGCCACATGGCTTTTCCTTCACTATTAAATGCACATGTTCTCCAACAATTGGCCGATTTGTCTGCTCTGCTCATTCAGAGACAGACAAAAGGCTTTTTCTTGTCTTATTGACCGACTTCACAATAAATATGAAGCCTCTCAGGGTCCCTATGAACCGTGTTTGGTACATCAAAAACACTCCTGCCGCTATCTATGTCCTAGTCAGCTACTCAAAAACACAAGTCACAGAGAAATGCTGCAACTGGAAGGAAACACAGATCCGCAACATCAACATTGGCAGGTCAATTAGTAAAACAAAAAGAAAAGAAATGAAAACAAGCCTTGGCTTTTTCCCCTTTTGTCTAACTTGGTTGATGGTTGATGGAAAATGGAAAATTAGATATTTGACAGCTGGTTAGCATAAAGAGCTAAAACCAAATCAAATAGCAAGTTGGCTCCACTTAAAAGTTTTTGTTTGGATCAATAGTGGAGCTTTACAGCTGCTGGTCAGTGGATTTAGTTCATTCAGCCTGGCAGTTTGAACCCATTTCCAGTCTTTTAGCTTAGTAAAACTGGCTATTTTGACATTAAGCACATAGTAATAGCTAACAAAAGTCAAACTATTATCTCAAAACATGTCAAATCCAATTGTTTGAGCTGTAAGTCTTTCAGCTGTTTGTTTTTCTTTAGATAAACCTCAAGAGAAGTTCTTACCAGGAACTGTTTGCTAAAGGATCGATAGATCGTATGCACGTGTAAACAGAAGGCAGTTGGGGACTGAGCTTGAGCTCTCTGAACTCCCTCCACTTTAGATTAGCCATGATGAAAACGGAGTGCCCCTACACAACTCGCTCTTTTGACTCCAAGTCCAGCAAAGCCCTTCACCCTTGCTTTTTACAACTTTTTCATAATCTTAAACATCTGTACTGCAAAAAACAATGACACAAGTATAACTTATGGTGAACTCTCTAGGCACTGTTTGATTTCCAAGGCTTTTAGTTGTAGACTGTGAGAAAATGTTAGCAAACAGATAGAAAAAAATATTTAAAAAACAAACAAAAATAAACAAAACAAACAGAGAGTGATGGTTCTGCAGACCAAACACTTTCTCTTCTGCAATTCATTACGGTCCTACAAGCCAGCTTGCTCAGCCAATCAGACTCATTTCAAGCTCTGTGGTGAAGAGGCTGTCAGGGCAGAAAGTGTCTAAAGGGTAAATGTGTAGAATTTCCAATGTTAAGTATTAGTTTCAGTCTTTACCCCTCTTTCTCCTTCATGAACAGAGAAAAAAATCCATTAACCCATTATCTTCTGGGGAATCTCTATAGAAGCTTTGATGAAGATGCAGTTGTCTCGGATGTAGTTCCTCTTCTTGATCTCTTCATGCGAGATGAATTTGGGGTAACCAAAGCCAAGGGTGCTCTCGTCCAGCGAGTTGCGGCTGCTGCAGGGCTTCTGGAAGTTCTTCCAGTTGGGGTCAGGGTTGAAGGTCTCTGTGATGTGCTGGGGTTTGGAAAGCGATGGGTCGCTCTGGTCCAAGATGGAGAACGTCACCTTGTAGGAGAAGGGCCATTCCAGCAGGTTGTCGTACTCTCCCGGGAGCACACGGATGTAGACGGAGAGGTGGGAGCCTTCCCCACTGCCATTTCCGTTCAAAAAGGCCGACACCTGCAGCTTGTAGCCGTAGCGGTGAGTGTAGAATGGCGGGCTGAAGAACTCATGGTTGCTCCGGAGTTTGGCTTCCTGGAGTTTACGCGAGTAGTCACTCAGTTTCCAGATGAGAACGCCATCGTGACTGACAGATAGCTCTTCCATCTCTCTCCGCAGCTCCAGGATCTCCTGCCGCTGACGCCCCACCAGGTTGCACATCATGGTCAGGTGAGACTTAGTGGTGTCTTCTAAATGACGACCAAGAGCCAGTTTGGGGCACTGGATTGAAAGAACAGTTAAAAAAAATATTATTTTAAAAATAGGTTACTGATTAGCAAAATTGAGATAATAATTTACACTGAATATGATACCAATGAAAACACTTGAGCTGTTAAAGTGAATCACTCAGTGTTGTGTTTTAATTTTGCATCAAGGTTTCCAGATGCTCTAAATGTCAGCAGAGCACTGAGCCAACAGTTCAGTGCTCATCTGCTGCTTTTCCTTGAGTGTGTCCACATTTTCACAGGTTGATGAGTTTTAAAAATAGAAAGAAATGTGCTGTTAGAATGTAGAGGTGTTGCTCTCATTAAAATATACCCTACAGGTCCAGTTCTGGGTGTTTGAAAACCCCTTTTGACATAGCGATAAAGGACATAAAGAAATGTTTACCAAAAAAAAGCCAGCCAGTGAATGATTAACACTTAAAAAACATTCCTTCTGAAGCAGATGATGCCAGTGAGTCTTACTCTGTGTTTGCAGCCAGCCTCTTTGAAGGGACAGAGGATGAGTGCACTGCCGCAGTTGTCCTTCACATGGTTAGCCAGGTCCTCCCGGGCGATGTTGGGAGTACCGCACTGGTTTGGGCACTGGACAGGAAAGCGAGGGCAGTGATACTGGTGGTTCTGCAGAGGACAGGGTAAATGATAAGCTCACAGACGGCACAGAGGGGTTGCAAAATGATGATTGCGCAACGAAAACTGTCCTTGAAAGTTCAAAAATGAGACTGCAGAAATAAAGTAACAGCAGATAAATAATTCTGTAGCTTAAAACTGTTGTTTTCAATAACAGTAAAAGTCTTCAAATCCTAGCAAGCCAAAAATAAAATCATATAAAAAGTTAGAAAAATAGAACATCTTAATATGAAAGGCTGAGGTTCTGTCTTATTTTGATTTAAAATGATGATGAATATGATGTAGGAATCCCTAAAACTCTCAGGAGGACTCACTAATGATGCTGTAAATAAGACTGAGTTACAAAAGGGGTATGTGGGGAAGAAGAGCGCGACAAAGGTTGCTCAACCTCTGGCCAGATATGTGCTGCAGCAGGTGCATTCACATTAAAGTCCAAATGGCTAAACATCAGCTCACACCAACATCCAGCTGCCACTGGACAAACACACCTGCAGCTATAGCTGGTTTTATGTGTGGAGACTTGCTTTACTGAAGCCAGTACCCGTCCATGAGGCACTCCAAAGAGACAAAATGAGTGTCCCTTTGGCGTGACAGATAGAATAGAAATTTTGGGAAAATGTAAGCATTCAACTTGTGAAAAATAAGAGCGTCTGGTTATTGACCAACCTGGATTGTGTCAAACACAAACTCTTTGCCGCAGTACTTGCAGGGCTGGGTGCGTTTGGGACACTCTGCCATCCCGTGCTGGGACAACAGACGACGCATCATCCTCGCTCCACACTTGTTCTCACAGTAAACACTCTCCTGAGGACACACACCCTGGTGATTCTGTGACAGAAAGAAAGCAAAAGCTTTTAAATTCAGTACATACAATAAAATATGTAGGTTGGCTTAATTGAAACATTTGAATGAAAAACATAGCAATTAATGTATATGCATCCAACTTTAGGGTCCATTTACTGGCTATTTGATGTTTTGAAGCTTATGGCAACATTATTTTATCTCTGGCAGCTAAAGTTCCCAAAAAAAGGTGTAAAAGCATTTAAAAGGTGTCCAACACAGTATCTCGAATCTCTGTTGGACTATCTGAATAGTCTCCAAAGTTAGCATCAACTATTTTGTATATTGCTGTAATAGTGTATTAGCTTACATTCTTTTTTACATTTAAAACTTAAACCAGCTTAAAACTGTTTTCAGAAAACAGAAGCTTTACAAGGTGAGTGAAAACTTTGATGAAAGGATCCTGGAACTGTGTGTAGAGGGTAGTCCAGAGTAAACAGAGGAGGGGCAGGAATAGGTGAGGGTGTTAGCGGGGCACTATGAGGTACCTCAGTTCGCTTGCTTAGGAAAATTTTCTCAGTATGAAAGACTTAGTCAGAGGTTATTTCCTTCTGCTATTTATTTCCTTGTGTTATTTTAAAAACTCCCGTAAACGGCTGACATTTTTCCAATGAAAAGCATTTTCATAAATACACCTTTCATCAAACTGGAGCTCATGAGTCATTATGACAAGTTGTTTGCATCAGAAATGTGCTGAGTTGTACAGGAACCGGTTTGGAGTGTTTACCTCGTAGGCTTCGCCCGTGAACTCACTGCCACAAAACTCGCACTTGACCTTGCGCTTGGGGCAGTCATGTTGCAGGTGATCGGTTAAGTCGCGGCGCGTCAGCTTGACAGAGCAGCGATTGGGACACGGTATCACATTGAACGCACAGGTGGAGAAGTGGCCCTGAGGGAGACGCCATGACAGGTTAGCAGACTTGCCCAAATGTTGGGCGCTGAGCCATGTGAAGAGGTGAAAGGAGGGAGGGATAAAAGGAGGCAAGAGCTTCTCACCTGCAGCTGCTTCATCTGGCCGGTCCAACGGCAGCCCTCCTCGCTGTGGATACAGCGGATGGGCAGCGCGAGGATCTGCTGCTCCAGCTCGGGATCTGGATAGATCTGAGGAAGAAAAGGGAATGAGGTCAGCGAAACGGATACGGCAACACCTGAAACCATGAAAGTCAGAGAAAAACTGTTTCCAGTATCTTAACTAATCAATACGTTACTGCCTCAGTAATGTGTTTCCACAGGTTTTATGAAAACTGAAGGATTAGACTCAAAATAGCTAAAAGAATACAGGCAAAGCCTTAAGTGATTAAGCTGAAGACAAGGTTCGATACCTGTCAGATCACTTGTGAGCAGCTGTTTTCACAAAAGGCACACACTTTTCAAAAATTTGACTAGTTTAGTTCCCGTATAAATAAACACATCAAATGCACAAACAAAGAAACATTCTTATCATTAAGTAAATGATAAAGTTGAAGTTTCTTTTTTCTAATCAACATAATCTAGAAAACAAACATGTATCAGTATTTTCTTTGTAGTTAAATTATTCCTGAGAGCCATAACCTTTAGTTTTTATGATTAAACTGTGAAAAACAAATCAAATTCAGTTCACAAATGCTCCTTCGCTATGATGAAATGGGCACGCTTGCTATTGTAAAATGCCATTTGAAAGGTCTGATTTGCTGAGAAAAGAAAAGGTAGTGTCCATCTTTCAGTAACATAAGCTACTAAAGGTAACTTGTATGTGATGTATGTATAAATCACTGCAGCCAAATTCTTCCATCAAGTGGCTCACATTCACAATATTTTGGGAGGGAACTAAATGAGTTAGACGAGTCTGCGAACAAGCTTCATCAAGAGTCATTCAAAGCATTTCCATAGCATCACTGCTCTATCAAAATGCATGGTCCTGTGATGGACTGTCCAGGGTGTACACCATCTCTTGCCCAGTGACTGCTGGGATAGGTGCCAGCCAGCTGCTATCCTTCATCACAACAAGTAGTTCAGATAATGGATGAATAGATAATTACTGCAAATTTGACAAATTTGACCTTTGAAATTTACTTAATAACAAAATCTGAATTGACTTCTATCATATTTACACAACGTCCCACAGAAAGGTTACACATTTTTCTCTACATTTTTAATGATACAGAACATGCTTTGATCCAATCATGGATTTTGCTTCTGTGCATCTGTACGGGGACAAAATAGAGCAAAGGACCATTCAAGTGCCAACAGTAGCTCGACTTAATCGTACATGTACATAAACTGAACGTGTCAGCCTGAAGTGAACACCTCCAATTCCCAAAAAACCAAACATTTAATTATTTTCCAGGCAAAACATTAAAAGGAACATACTGCAAATAAACTATTCTTCTTCTAGCCTCTCTCAGTCACTCAAAGTTGAGGCTGATACTAAAAAGAGGAACAATAAGCATATTTTCCAGGAAGAAACGCTCATTACACTGCAGCGCAGCCTATCGAGCCGCAGCCACTGCAGTGATAATGACTAAGTTTATGGGTTTAGAGGACCTTTGAGAGACATTGAAAGAGAGATGTGGAGCAGAGGAAAATATGTACTTATCCTCAGTCACTGAGTGATGGGCTGAGTCAGTTTTTTCCCCAAACCCTAAATTCTGCCTATCAGGTCACAGTCCTGAGGATTACAGCTGTCATACAAGCAGAATTCTGGTCGAACAAGAAAAGTCACATCCTCAAAATATCACAAAACCCTCTAAACAAATCACAGCTCACTAGGAGTCAGACCAAGCACACGTGTATCTGCGTCAAAACGAGATGCTGGGTTAGAAATTGCTTCAATAAAACAATTATTTCTCTCAGTTTGCAGCTACTTTCTGAAGATTGAGAAGCCACTGTCAGACTAAACAAGTGGACTTGTTAAAAGTGCTGAAATGCTATAAAGTGAAACGTATATATATTTGTGACGCCCTCATTTGCACTAAATGAGCAGGAAATATTTTGCTGCCATGATGTCATTTTCTGAGAACAAACAAAGAGGGAAAAAAACCTCTCTGGCAAAATTAAACACTCTTATTGTTCCAGTCTTGGAATCTGCAGGAGGATGGTTATAATGACCTTTTAATAACTTAGTCCCTGGCTGATGGAAGGGGTGGGGTGGAAGCGGGGTTAAGCTCTTTGGAGCTGCCAGTTGGGGGTTTATTCTGTCTGCCGCAGCATTTGCAACCCCTCACTACTTCAACAGCAGCAGTACAATCCTTTAATGACTGAAACACTGTTGTTCTGCAGTCAAAAGGTTGGGCTTGTGCACGTCTTCGAAGGACAACAAGCACATTACAATAACCACTGACAGGAGACCACCTGGATGGGGTAATTTGCAGGCGACTGGGAGCCTGTGAGAGCCTTGGTAAATAACAACGTCTGACAGGTGTGCCATGAGCACATCCTTCCCATGGGGAGTCCCTGCCGCTGCAGGCGCCTTCATCGCTTGCAGCACAGCATGCAGACTCACTCTGCTGCTGCCGTGATCCTGCAGAAGCTCTGTTTAACCCCTAAACATAAACATCACCCCTCTCCTCTACTTTTAAGAAGCTTTGTTAAAATCATCTTATACTTTGCTGCGTGACAGCATTTGCTTGTTCCAGCACTTCATTACTTCATTGTGAGTCCTTGAATTTAAATATCATGTTTTTAATTTCAGCTATGGCTGTGAATGAGGTTTGCTCGCACTGCTTAATATCCGGCCCAGAAATGTGCCACTGCTTGAGCTGTTTAAGCCTTAAGGGCTAAACCGGGCTAAAGCTAACAGTGTGCATGGAAGACATATAAGTCGATGCCAAAAGCGCAGCAGAAGTGGAGATGATCCTTTCCTTTTTCTTATCCTTGTGGTGCCATCTCTCACTTTGAAATGTGGATATCACACGTGCAAGAGCTCTGACTTGGAATACGACTAGTCCTTATCTCTTCACCCCTCGAGCACAATGTGATTAAATGCATTTAGACTGCAGCTGAAATGCATTTTTTCTGGATGGAGGGAGATTCAGTGCAGGGGTTTAAATAAATGATTCTGTGTAATGAAATGAGATGTAGCTTCTGACTTTTGGTTAAGATAAGTTTTACTGCCTTTATGTTTTAAAGGATTTCATCAAAATAAATATCCAGTTTTTATTTTATTATAATGAGGTCAAAGTCAGATCTTAAACTGTAGTTTCCTGTTTTAGAGCAGATGCAACATAAACAGGGGAATAATTCTCATTGATGAAGGCCACCTCAAGTTTTTATAAGTCAAAATCTGGCAATGTACAGTACCAGTCATAAGTTTGGACACGCTTTCCTTTTAAAGCCAGTACAAAAGTGTGTCCAAACCTGACTGGTAGTGCATAACCTGACTAAATTCAATCAGCTTTGTTTGTATACTGTAGTTCCAGTTTGCAACAAAGTCATCCCAAGACACTTTACAGACACATTACACTAAAACAATTATAATCCAATGAATACACAAAAGTCCAGTTTACTAGTTCCATTTGTAAAAAGCTGTTCAAATAAAATAACTGCTTAGCCAAGGGAACCAATGTCATCACATTTTCTCTTTGATTCAATCACCAATCTGAATAAATAAAATCTCACAGGTTACAGGCAGAGAAAAACCTAAACAAAACTAAAGTAAAAAAAAAAAATACTAGACGGACTCAGACACCGCACACCTTCGCCAAACCATTTCCATGTGTTTGTTGCTAATGGCCATTATGTTTTAATTTAGAAAGAATCTTTAAAAAGATCCTGAATCCAGGCAACGATTTGGTTCTAATCACTTATTTCTTATTCAATTTCTGAGCTTCCCTAAAAATGTAATCAAAATCCATCTATTAACATACAGAACATACAGAAGGACAAACAAACACTGCTAAATATATGACCTTTGCCTTGGTGAAAGTAACTCTCCCTTCAAACAGAAAGGAAAACTAACAGCAGAACCAGCCATCTGACTCCATCTAATGCATCTGCTCGTCTCTTGCCTAATTTGCATCACTATTATTTTTCGAGTTGGTCCATCACACCAACGTTTATTTGAATATTGCAGTTTCTGCATGTTAAACTTGTTTTCTACTAAATATGCAAAAGTAAAGCTCTCTCCATTTGTTTCTTAAGCTATATTTTAAATCCATGTTGGTTTTACGTTTTATTTTCCTCACTGCCATCCCAGTTATTTCATACTTCTTCATTAAGAGTTAGCAAGTAGCATGTTGTTGCTATATGCTAATTAGCATCAGGTGAATGGCATCTTTAAAATAAACAAATGCCAGTAACCTAGCAGGTTTAGCAATAATGACAAAATGGTCCTCTTTACATGTGCTACATGCCAGTGTGTTGGGGTTATGATTATGAGCGTCAGAGTAAAGCTGTGTCATTCTGTGTTCAAAGTAAGCTACTTCTTGCATGCTAACAAGCTTTTATCTGACATCTGACTATAATGACTTGATACGAGTTTCTCCCGGAACCAAGTTCCAATAGATTATGATAGAGTTTTATTGTGTTTGCAGCTCAAACTTATGTTCTATTAGCACCCAAGCTGCTCGAAAAGCCAGCAGAATAGCTGTTGTCATCTTGTTGACTGTTTCCTTTTGGTTTGTGATCAGCTGTGAATGAAAGTGTGCTGTGTTGGAGTGTTATTCGTACCTTGGCATAGTCTAACGGAAGTTGATCTTCTGGACATTTGAAGACACCCTCACTGCAACAAAACAGAGAAAAGGCTAAAATTATTAAAACAACCACAATAAATAAAACAAGATACATTTAAAGGCATAAAAAAGAGCAAACATTTTCAAAATGACACAGAGTCCGACAACGAGCCCTGACTGTCAAGCAGAAAAAATGATCTTCTTTGACTCTTTGTGTAAGCAGTGCTTTGCAGCCTTTAGTTTTCCTCTCTTCAAACTGTTAATCTAAGAAGTTCTCTGACTCATCGTGCTGCGTGACGTACAAAAACACACTCACATGCACAATGAAGGCAGATGTGTGAGCCACTGACTTTAATGACACTGGCTCTTTTATCCTTCCCGCTCAGAGGATCTGTCTGCACAGATTTATTATTGCAGCAGAAAGAAACCGCAACTTGGAGCCTGTTCTGTTAATCTATAATACATAAAGAGACAAATGAGGATTCTGAGTTTTAGCTTAGTTTACTTTTCACTTGCTATATTTTGCACTTGTTTCGCATTCTGGATAACAAAAGCACTGCTTTGAGCAGGGCTCCCGTTCCTCTTAGAGTAACCTTCGCCTTCATGCTGGAGGACCTTCCTCAAGAAAAACAGAGAATTTGCTGATCCAGTACAGCGGTAGAGCAAGTTTTGTATGTTAGCTAAAACCAAAAATAAGACTTTGACTCTTCTTTTACTATCCTGTACACTTCACGGCAAAATTTCACCAACTCAAATTAGGACCAAGCGAAGAATTACTACAGCTCATTAGGGCAGCCTCCTTTCCAAAATCTCAATCATGATGTTATCATGAAATATTCAGACTTGTTAATAATAAAAGGAAACCACCACAAGGGGTGAGCTGCTGCACAGTACTGAGGCTCAGAGCAAAAACATCCAGACAGATTCTTTATATATGAAGATGATTCATACCAAACACAAGCCTGTGGCGCTTTCTGAGCCAAAGAGACCTCTTCTGACCCAGATTGTGTCTAAATTATACTTAAACTAATTAGAGGACAACAGTACTCAAACATTTAGTGTTCGCCTTTTGGTGCTTTAATTTAGTTGGCAATGTCACCTGATTGCAGCTCCCAAAGGCACAGTAACATGTGACAAGACGGGAGTGCATGTGCACTTCACCCCCTCTGACCAGCTGTGAAACGAGTGAACTAATTCGGGGGATGTGAGCAGAGGTCTGGCCTAAGTGCGAGGGATGGTTTATGAAAAGGGGGGGAGGAAGGTTAATGCATGATGAGACAGGAGTAATTCTCCTCCATTAGGGTTACTGTGTCAGCAGGGAGCTGGAGACCAATTAACAAGTCACAACGGGCTGCAAAACAGGGTCAATCGATTAGAGGCTGGGTGAGCCTAGTCAGCATCTCATGTGTGAAATTACACTACTCATTGCCATCACAAAGGAATTACTACAGAGAGCACTGTCTGTCCCACAAACGTAAGGAAGAGGAGATGGGAAGCGACAGGCTCTGCTCTGGACATGGATGATGCAGGCGCATGCGGGGGACAGCCCGAGGCCCTGTACAGCTCAGACCCTGCATTTCACACAAAGAGGCAGATAGGCGAAAAGAGCCTAGTCACAGACTGTCAGCACAATTCCTTCCCTGGTCCCGGAGAGCGCCACAGCCGCGCATTTATATCTTCAGCCCTTCTCGTGATACTGTAATACCGCATGACTCTCTTGAATCGGGCTTCATGCGACTGACCATGACAACGCATTAGCAGTGAAAGGCAGAGCTGATGTGTTGCACAGCCCTCTTTCTAGGAGGACAAAATTCGTAAACAGCTTGCAAATGATTAAAATTTCCAGAAACATCAGAAAATACAAATGTTTTAGGAAAAATTTGCTTTTAGGATGCAGCAAAAGAGAATATTAAGTAATTCTATGTTACTCTTTACCATAAGAAGCTGTGAAACTAAAAACTCTTGACAGCTTAACTTTTAGAATATGGGAAAACGTACTTCTCACATTCATTATCACTTCATACACAACAGATTCATCTCTATCATTTTACTTGTCATTGTTTGGATTAGCTATTAGCTGTAGTTGCAATGAAGCAATTAAAGGGAAAACATTTCAGAGAAAATTTCTGTCCACCCATGAAAGTAAGAGCATTTATCTCACAAAGCTCAGATAAAACAGGTTTCCATAGACCGTTTATAACAGCTCTTCGACCACAGTTCACAGCTAAGTCAATGAGCATCCAGGGAGGAATCTATAAACAATGATTCAGTGTGGTGATGGGGTGTCACATGGGAGCAGCTTAAGATTTAACAACATACAATATAACAAAATCACCTCATTAAAATTTCATCACCTCCCTCTGTCTGTTCAGCTGCTCTGCTGCAGTGATGATCATGTTTAAATCAACTCAAAATCATTGCCAGCCAATGTTATTACAGTACGGAGAAAACACGCAGGTGAAATGCACCCACCAGACCCCTCTAACCCTCTTCTCCTCTAACTGCCCCCTCTCATCCTCATCCCTCCTCAAATCTTCTTTTGAGGCACAGATTAACCCTTCATCCATTCATTTAGCTGATACCACGAGGACAGCCTTCACTACATGGTTTGTCACTCTGTGCACGGCTCCTGACAAGCAGACGGTGGGAAGTACAAATCCCTCAGGTTTAATCTCACCGGTGCAGCGTGGAGGCTTGTTTTTCTAGTGACAGTAACCAGCTTGCAGACCACACATTGTGGACATGTTGGTGACAGCCTGCATTGCTTACCAGGAAAAGCAAAACGACCTTGAGACCTGCTGCACTGACTAACAAAGACACTCCTAAACAAACCCCCCTGTGTTTGCCAGGGCGGAAGGCATGGCTGGTGGGAAACTAAACAAACTAAATCGAAAGTACAGAGGCTTTGAAGAACATATGTCTGTAGCACATTAACACCCTAAGTACACTTCTATCATTGACTCAGATGGTATCAAGAGACTTAACTGAACTGCCCATTTATCTCCTAGAAGAGCTCACTGCCAGTTTTCGTGTTAAACCTCAAGTTAAACTTTGTCTTTTCACATTACAACCAGGATTAACTTAAATATCCACAAACAGGACCTTAAATTCCAACTGCCTGTCTGCAGGCTTTTGTGAATGCCCATAGAAAACAGGACGTCCGCTTTATCTCATCTACAGTTACTATAATCCTCCAACTGCATCTGCTTTCGAGTGTTAGTGTGAGAAGCCTGGATTTCCTTTGTCTGAGCTTCCGTTTTGAAAAAATCAATGCTCAGATTTCAGACACTGTGGTGTGTGGTGTTTTAGAAATCAAATTAAAACTATTCTAAAAAAGCAATCTTTATTATGTGTACTTTCCATGCAGAATAAGGATCTAAAATTTAACTACTATCATGTTTAACTTTAAAACTTTAAATCTAAGCTTGAATGCATATGAGTAAAAGTGTGTGTGGTACTGTAAACTGGCGGGAATTGTTAAAGTCTGAGTTAATGTCACGTGTGGCTTCGGCAGTTTGAATATGCAAACTTCACAAAGAGAAAGCTGAATGTTTTTCCAAAGATTTAACAGTTTATTCTCATGTTTTTGCAGCTGTCTTTGAGGCTTTCTTGCCACAAACCACATTTTCTTTTAACTTTTTCCAAATGAGGAGAGAAGAGCTACTTAAATGCTGCTTTTTGCAGCCGGATCAACAGTCCACTTAAAATCCACCATATTTCCAGCTATCACTCAATTTTTTGCTCACAAAAAAACTCAAAAGCTGCATTTGTGTTGTTAATACAGCAGCCCAGAGGTTTTCTAATAGCCCCTGGAGTTTATTTTACTTATTTCACCCATTGTTCTAAACAAAGTTTTCACCCTACGGTCCCTATACTCTTTATATGCCTGATTCGTGACTGAAATGTCCCTTTTGGAAGCAAACATGAAGTTGGGTGGTGTTTTCACCTGCGGAACCTGATAGGTTTCGCCCACGGCATATTTGGCTTTAAGCCGAGCACTCAGCAGCCTTCTCATTTGTCTAAAAAGGGAGGAGCAGAATATACTTTCACAGGAGTGTGATGACACACCTGCCCACAGGTAGCAGGACAGCCTCTTTACAGGCTCTCTGTGTGGGACACAAACACAGAATGATGATGTGACAGCTCCTTGTGTGGGATTTAATGCCTACATGATAAGCTGTCCACACCGCTAGTGTGTCACCGCATTATGCTTTGTAATAACTCTGAAGCTACCAGGAAGGGAAAGCTAATAACGTTAGTAACCAGTCTGTTCCCATCGAATAAAGACACAAAATATGTATAAAACTCAGACGTGCCAATGCTGCAAAACACAATGCGTTAAGTTAGATGGTATGAAGAGAAGAACTGCAGGTAACACACTTTCTTATAATCTTTTAAAGTGGTCCAGAGCAAAAGTTCATCAGGTTTTCTGAGCATTCTGAAGCTTTTCTTTGGATTTTGGCCGCTTTTCTGTCATTTTTTAAATCAGTACTTGAAAAAGTGGAAAATAAAAGCAACAGCATGCTTAAAAAGCATCTACAACATATGGATGTTATCTATGGCTGTCAAGAAGCTATTCTTCAGGAAGGAAGGCAGAAGAAAGCCAAACAACGGGATAGAAAATTAGTGGAAACTCTTATTGATCCATACATCTTATCCAGAGATCTTAACTTTACTGAAGCAGTGTGGGATCATCTTGAAAGAGGAGGAAACAAACCAACACAACATTCTAAAAAAAAAACACAAAAAAAACTTAGAACCCACAGGAAGCCCAGAAAACTTTTCTATGACTACTTGAAGAATTTACAAGAAAGCCCCCCCCCCCCCCAAACATTCCCCCTTATTCATGTTGTTTAAAAAAAGTGGTCTTATCATCCTCGCCGTGATTCAAACCTTTATTGTTTATTTGACCATATATTTACAGTTCCATGTATGTAAATTGGTCTACTTGCTCTGTTTTCCCCCAAAAATGAGGAGTAACTCAAAACGTTTGCAAAGCACTCTAAAATAAATCAAATAATTCTTAGTTCAGCACCTTAAACACCAGCTAGACTTATCATTAATCATTCACCATCCAAGCAATTTTTATCAAAGACTGACTTCACCTTCTGATCTGATACAATTTCATTTCATTTCTAAGCATTGTGTAGGACACTCAATCATCCTCTCATCTGTTCTATTGTTCCTTTTAATTTCACTGACAATATTATCCTAAAATGTGTAGTGAATTTTATTCCACTAAGATTAAGTGGTTAAGTGAAGACATAGGATGAGTCCAATTTGGTGCAAATAGGAGCAGAAAGACTGTGTTTAGTACAGTTTTTGACATAGGAGAGTATAAGTTCAGTATATCCATGCCTGGAGTGCATGACTATGTGGAATAGGACACCTGTAAAATCCCGTCTGACTTCTTCTGTTGGCCCCTAACACCCTCTGGCATCCGTTTTATGTGAAGTAACAATGGCTGACAGTCTTTAGTTCACGCTCATCAGCAAGACAGAAATAAATCACATTTGACTCAGTGTCACACTAGCCTAAAACGACAGGCAGAAAATTATACCTTTCATAGCAAATATTCATGTAAATTATACCATTGTAGTAGCTGGATCTCTCTATTTTATGCTACTGGGAGGGGAAAAAATACTATTTTTGTTGTTCTGCTTTGCCAAAGCAGGAAAAAAGTGATGCAAGTGAAAGAAAGGCATTACTACTAGAGCATGTGTGTGTGTGTGTGTGTATGTGTGTGGGGGTGGATGTCTGGCGTCCTTCCCTGGCTTCGTCTCCTGCACTTCATGTAACACACTCAGTGAGACCAAATGTGGACAAAGATAGAAAAACCATTAAAGGAAGGTTTTACTACAAGAATCATGAACACCGCCTACAAGAACTAGACAAAAGACGGGGTTTTTATGTTTCTAGGATTTTGTTTCATGCCTGTAGAGAGACAATGTTCTGACCACACAAACACTGTAGATCAGGACACCTGGGGCCATCCATGCCGTCATCGCTTATGTAATGATATTTATATCTATGTGCAATTTACCTCACCGTGTTGACACTGGTGAGCACAAGCTATCTATGATCCAGTTGACACAGTGTTAGCAAAATCTCAGTTTGCTGTCCTTAAAATGTCAGCTTTGCAGCAGCAGATAATAGACTAATATTACTCCATATTCAACGTGGCATACACACTTCATCTGAGCTTGTTTATACTCTGTCTCAACAACATTACTGTATGTTTCTGGGGTGACCTTTAGATTTCACTGTCTTGACAAGAACTTGCTTATTTTTGGCTTCATATTGAAACAAAAATACAACATACTTGTCTTTTGGGTATATAATCATTGCAATATCATCACGCATCGTACTCTCACTTCACAAGATAGGGTTCTTTCCTTAAGGCAGATCTACATTTCCTGGATAGAAATCAGTCAGTTTCTTTGCACTTTAACTGATGATGACTCATAATGTTGCCAGAAGTGCAGCTTAGACATGGCCGTGATTGCAAACACTAGATAAAAAGCCACCTGCCTGAGAGTAAGTTGGCTGCAAAAGCTTTAGATGTGCAGAGAAAGGAAGGATGAGTATATACAGATGGTCAGAGGACATCTATAGGTTAAAAGAAAGGCTGTGAGACTATAATCTACCCTTAATTGTAAGAGCAATGTAGACAGCAATTTCAACAAGTTCAAATCCGCCTGCACTGCCTCCCTTCATCACCATGATTGGGTTGTGACATGAAGTCTGTTTCACTGAACAGTTAGTTACAACGGAAGGTGCTAATCCAGCTCTCCAGCTCAGCTCTGCTGACTTTATGAATTTATAACCATCATAACTCCAAACTTCCTCCTAACTCACACCTGGGAAATTCAGGCAAATGTGAGTAATAGATTGGAAAAAAAACATAAGGCTAAAACAAAAGTTAATTAGCTTCACTTAAGGTCAAGGTCACTTAAATACTCTAGTTCACAGAGGAATGTTTTTGCTTGATTTTTATAAATGGTAAAACTTCATTGGAGGACAATTACTCATAATAAATCCTTATGTATCTCACAGAGGTTATTTATGCCACCCTTTGGCTTATTCTCTCCTCAAGTTAAAACCGTAAATGTGAGGACTCGTCTCTTTAAGAATCTCCCTCCCCAGAAAGCCCTTTGTCCCCAATTTGCTACCTTATGGAAGGCAAAAAGAGTCACTGTTGTAAGCTGCATTGCCGGAACTTCATTCATATTTTATTCGACATTGCATGTCGTGCATGTTGAACGGTATGCGGAAAAGCTTTAACAGGTCCCAAAAAGCTTAAATAAACATTTTCAGAAGGTTTAGGTACAGGTAACTAAAACAGAGAATAAAAACGAATGCTAGAGAAGCTTTGGTCAATTTCAGCCCCCAGGATTATATGTAGGGTGCACAAAAAAAGAAAATCAATCCACTTTCATTAACTGCTGCTGATCTCATGGTGCAGGTTGGCAGGAGAGAGAAGGTCCATTAATTGCATTAGGGGCTTAGCTTTTGCATTCATGAATGCAGCAGTCACTCATTCCCTCACATACACTGTGATAAAAAAGGATAGACCACCATAACGGAAGCATACCCACACAGCCAAGGTCCTGCGCCGCACACATCAAAGGAAAGGAGAGCTTGAAAAGAGACTCTTTGCGTTTGATCTGCTGAAGGGAGGTTTGTACCCAGCCTTGGTGGGTGGAGGGCTTTATCTGGAGATCAAGGGAAGTTCTGAGCTTTAACATGTCGCACTTGTGAGGAAGACCTACAGGTCTGTGGAAGAGCTGCTTTCATAGATGCAGAAGGTGGAAAACATCCCACTCGCTATTTAACTACTCGCTGTCACAAAAATGTCAGGATTTACAAGTTGCAAAAGAGCAACAGAAGGCAACAGATAATACTATCATTCTTTTTCCATGCACATGCAAATTCTGGATGCTTTAATCACAGATGGCTGGTCTAATTTTAACTCCATGATAGAGGCAAATTTACACTGAAAAGAATGATCTGCAGCAATGAAGACGGACTTTGAGGAGTTGGAGTACTGCAACACTAATCTCATGAACACCTGCAATAAATGAGCAGATTCAAGATGGCTAAAACATTGCAAGGCTTCTTGGAAGAAGTAGCCTTCTGACTATAAAATAT
>JBAMHX010000010.1:11064555-11084258 GCA_037177515.1 Pseudomugil tenellus | reverse complement strand
TATATATATCCCGAGTTGGATTAGCAGACTCAGGCCCCTAAATTCAAGCAGCATTAATGAATCAGCTACTGGAGTCACAATCATCAAGACGTGCAGCATGAAACCCGCACTAATGTAAATTAAGTGTAGAGGAGTCGCGTCCGCCAGCTATTGTACAAAGTGTCTGTTAAAATCACTGTGATTTCTGCAGTAATAAAGTGCACAACAGAATAAAATCTGCTAATTTAGAGAAGATTGAGGTTGTGTCTCTTATCCTGTTTGAATTTACACACTTGACCACACTAATGACCAGAAAAATTTCAAAAACTTGAAAAGGATGCTGATCATTTCATTCATAAACTTTCAAGCTTATTTTTCCACAAAGACTTGAAACAAGAGAAGTAACGAGATTGAATCATTGTTTCTTTAGTATATTTTTACTTCAATGTTACTTAAGTATGTCAGACTAAAAACCGGGAGCTACTTGGGCTTAGTATTCAACCTGTTTTCTAACACCTGTAATACTCAAAAACTAACCACTCAACTCAAATCCGTACACAAGCTTTTGGTCAAAGCCAGGCTGGTTGTTTACGTTCTCCAGTGAACAAAGGTGCGAGCTGTAATGCTACTCCATACTTAGCCAAAGTGATATCAATCTTCCAGTGTAACTCAAACCCATCTCATATTTTCTTATAAGCATCCACGTGAGTTTTTTTTTATTGCTGTTTAGAACATCTGACCAGCAAAAGAGCATCTAACAGATGCAAGGAGTTTAATGCTCAGTAAACTGTATCTGATTGGTTTAAATATTAGATGTAGAATCAGCTCTTTAAATAAACCATGGATTAACCCAAGACTGAAAGTTTCTTCTAATGTTCAACGGTAAAGAGTTTTAATTAAAACATCTCAGTCATATCGTACTTCTTCCTAGTCTATTAGAATAAGTAAAAAAAAAAGTGGCTTAGGTGCCACCAGTTTTTTAATGTCTCAATGTGAACAGACAGAAATATACTACAGTTTGTGACCCGACACTAAAACAACATTGGTCCTGCATAACAAACTCTTTTTAAGAGTTTAAGATCTATTAAATCAGTTTCACCCAGACCAGAAGCCAAGGTGGACAGTTCAACTTTAAAGAGAATTTATTTTGGCCACCAGAGGAGAGGCATTAATCAAAGCCCACTTAGAACTTAAGGTTTTAGTATCACCTACACATGTATGAGCTCATAGGAGCAGACGAAGGCAGGATGGGCCATTAACATCATCATAAATCTCATTTTATAGCGATATGTTAAATACATCTTTGGGACAAAGTGTTACGGAGTCAGTTCTCAATGCCAAATCCCGTAGCAGACAAAGAGGACAGTTGTTTTTACTGCATGCAGATCTGCTGTCTGCCCAAGAGGAAAGTGCCTCAGAGAAAAACAGCTCTCATCGCCCTTCAATTAAAACTATTCTTTTACTGCAGACTGATTGACGCTCTTTCAAAATATGGAGAGCCGAGTCATTAACAAGCTGAGAGAGAAACAGTCTGCAGTCAGATTGAAATACAGACTACAGTCATTTCTTGCAACAGATCGTGAAGCACTATTGTTGCTTCATTACGTCATAGTGCCTCCAGAAGGCTACACCAGCATGCAGATAATTCTTCTTATGGACAAGAGATCTATACATTGCTCTGTGCACCAGTAAAGGAAATGAAGCAACAATCTGCAGTCAAATAGTTGCCGCATCAATTTCTGACCCTATGAATCGGAGTGCCGTCCCGCCTACCTTTCTTGACAGATTAATGCCACTACTGACGATAAATAAATAAACAATTGAAAAAATAAAATAAATATGAGCTGTGAAAGCATTCATAACATGAATATTTGAATATCACTGACCTGTAAAAATTTCTTATGGTGTAATAAATAAAATTAAAATTGGTTGTAATGAACTATTTGAACAGAAGAAGCCCTAATTGTCATAAAAACGTACCAGTACTTCCCTATACGGAACCAGAGGAAAGATGTATACGCATTAGCTGATGTGCAGATGACCTAAAACATGAATGACGCATCTGAGGTCAAAAAGCACCCACAGCTGTGTTTCTGCTAAAGAGCTGAGGACACAGTGGGACAGTTCGAAGGGACTTCTGTCACCTTGAGATTTGTCATTTGGAAAGTTGTTAGTCATTGTGCATCTCTCAGACTGTGAATTAGCGCCAATCCAGGCAGAAGATATTTAGAGTATTAATGCAAATCCTGAGTCACAGAGTAGAATCTGTGTCTGTGGATGAAAACACGTGAAGTTTAAAACCAAGTATGATTTATTGATTTACTTCACATTAACCAAAACGTCATAAATAAAACAAGGATATAATCTAAAAGACATCAAATCATTGTACATTTAAAAGTTTGGTGCAAACATACACCCTGCAAAGGGCAGATTTAAACATTTTGTGTTGGAAAAAATTCCACAATTGTTTCTTCTCAGCAGGTCAGTCACTCACAGGGATTTTTGCAGCACATAAACTGTCACACTGTTGCCAACACCAAACAGAGTGGCTCTGCCATCATTTATCAGACGTCTCTGGTCCTGTCCCTCAGACATTTCCACTCAACACACAAATAAGCATGCACACACACACGCACACACACTTTTCAGCCAGAAGTGCCAAGCGTCTGAAATGACAGGCGTTGGTTTTCCATTATCAGCTTTTCTGAGAGAGGAAGTTATTTTGGGTGGATCCCACGCACATACACACAAAACCATCTTTTAAAATAATGAGAAACTCCCTGCGTGACACATCTATTAATTAGCCCAGGCTGGGGAGTCCCATCCTACAGGATCACTTTGACACAAAGATTTAGCGCCTCAACTTGACTAACTTTATGGAGGGAAACTGATAAGAATATTTACACATTAGCTTTTCTGGGAAGTGCAGGGAGAGGTGACTGAGAAAGGTGCAGACAATACAGCAAATGATCTGGATTTTCCCTTGTCAGAGTGCAACCTGCCGCTCTATGATTCAGCGTTATCGCACCAGCCAGGTGCAGGAGGCACAGACGTGAATCTGGTGTGTCATAAATAACTCCAGTTCCCGTCAGTCAGAAAAACTAAAAACTTTACTTCTCATACTCATCTCAGGTCTTTCCTCCATGCTGCCAACCTTCATCCTGCTTTTCCTAATGCATCCCTGAGCAGAAAACAGGCCTGCGAGGTGTGCAGCAACAACTCTGTACTTTAGTGTCCATGGAAACTGGGAGGGAAAGTGAGGGCTTTTAATGTGTGTAAATGAGGTGTGTGAGCGCATGCAGGCACAAAATCCAATTCACAAATATGATGAAGTCCTGTTCACTGTATGTTTTATCGGCTGGTGTAGTAGTATTCCAGACATACTGTGCCTCCAGGGTTTCCTTATCAGTCTGAGTTTTAAGATCAGATATGCTGAAGCCAAAAGCAATATAAAGCCACCCCCAGGTGCACGTGCCCTCTTGTGATTGTGTTCACTGAGCAACACCTCCTCGAGTTTCTGCACTGTGGATGCAGCGTCTTTGTTCAGCAAGCTGAGGTGCTGACGTCGAACCGTCTCCTTTGTTTCAAAGCGCCTCAGCTGCATTGTTTGCTGAGCATGAATTCTGCAACCTGCCCCTGTTGCTAGGAGCAACAATGAGATAAATGACAAGATTTTTCCACAGTTGAATAAAAGAGCTACGGGAGTATTTAGAAACAAATAGAGATGTCATGCATCTATTACAATGATAAATGCTCGCTGTGGAGAAAAAAAAAATGTTTACTTTCTGTAAGATGAATCACAAGTTGCTCCGCTGTAATTGCTATACAACTAAATCATTTGCTGTCTAATGCTTTTATGGTACTTTATGTAACAAGTTAGCTGCATGAGAAAAGATGCACTTGAAGGGCTACTGTGATTGGTCAGGGGCAGGAAAACATTTTTTGAAGTAAGAATGGAAAAGTTTTTTTTTTGTTTGGTTACTGTTTTGCTTTGTGTTCTGTGATTTAATATTCAAACAGCTGGCGATATAAAGCAGTAAGTTAAGGACAGATCTTAATTAAGAAAGTCAACTGCTGTATTAAACAAAAATACGAATTAGTTCTAAAGGGAAATTACTCCTTTATCAGTCTACATCCTCACTCAGTTGATCCGGTTTCATTTCCTTGGTTGGTCAGTTGAGAAAGTCTTGAAAACAAGTGCTCCTTCATACTCGGCGAGGTGACCGGCCCATCCGGAGGTGCACCTGACAGAGCAACATCCTGTGCGCTCCTTTCAAGGGATCGGTAGCTCAGAGGGAGGAAGAAGGCGGTTCAGAGAATCAATGCTGCGTTGACATGTCAGAAAATGACCTGAGTGAGATCCGAAGGCACAACAAGAGAGTCATTGAGCTGCTTGGTTAAAAGACCAACACAATAAACACCAGCTGAGGAGGAAGATGGAGGAACCTTGGCAGGAAGGAGGCCTCCTTCACGGTGAAAAAATACAAAATAAGTAAAAAGGAAGGCAGAAAGCCAACTGACCTTAACATTGACGAAGGCCTCTGTGGATAAATGAGCATAATTCAGAGAGTGTTCTCTTCAAGTAAAGGGCTTAAATGCTCTGTCGACACCTGTTTGGCTTCACAGAGGAGCCTTTCAGTCGGCCAATTCCCTGCGTTCTCCGCTCCAGCTGCCCTGCTGTCAGACCTCGGACACAGATTCCTCACATGCTCAACTGTCATCTTAGAAACCTCTGCAGGACCCAGACAGCTCGCCGATACAAAGAGAGCATCAAGCTGAAGTGCGTGCTCAAGTATACAGGTAGATAAATAATTTCCTTTACATTAGAACACTTTCCCACTTTGAGCTAAATGGTACTAAAGTTCCTTAAAATGAGTCGGCGTAATTTCCATTTCATGTCAGAATGAAATGAAATTAAAAATCTAAGTTTTTAGACATTCAGCTCCTGACTGTAAATTCAAGTCAATATCATAAATGTGGTTATTGTATAGTCACTATAACTAAATTCACTTTCTAATTAAATTAACCTACCACTTTTTTATATTTAAATCATTTCAGCTATAAAATAGTGAGTAATACCGTTTACAAATTTCTTAAAGTCCAAGGTGATGCCTGAAAGGAGCTTTCAACTTTCTGGTTACTTAACTAATACTGAAACATGTTAATCTTACTATCATATATGGCAGAAATGTGGGGAATAATCACATCTGAGAAGCTTACCTTTAAATTGCTTAATCTATGCTAACCAGTGCCCCAAATCAAACCGGACTTCCACATGCCACAAATAAAAAGCAAGAAAACATCAGGAGCTGCAGCTGGGATGCGTTTCTGCATTTTATCAAGTAATCAGTATCAAGTGTGCCATCTGACAGGACTGACCATGTGTGATTTTTAGTTTTGAAGCTTTAATCAGAAAGATGGAATAATTTATGTGGGAGTTGAAACATGTGTGCTGCTGCGTGTGCATTGGTTCTGCTCAGTGACCTGTGTACAAGACAAACATGCGCTAAAGGGAGGAGTCAATTAGTACAATAGGGAGCAGATGTTTGCAGGCTGAGTGCTGAAAACTTAAACTATAAAATATCTGCTGCTGAACCCTAAAATCAGCCGTTAACAACACAAACACAGTGTGCACTACAAGCCTCTGCTCACATGTTTGTTGGAACAGGCAGAGCATGCGTGCATTATGATAAACATACTTTTATCTGAGCTGCTTCACATAACATGCATACCCGAGCACGTGTGAGCACTAGCCATGCTTCCCAGATCTGGGCCAACTGGCTGTGTACCAGCAGCAGGGCTGGGCTGAGAAGCTCAGTCCCAGCATGCTCACTGAGCCATGGGTAAGGTGCTTCGCTGCATAGCTGGAATGCTTCTCGTCTTTGTTCGGCCCAAATTCCCTCAAAATTCATAACCCTAACCCATAGACGGGGACAAGTCGAGACATGTCCACAACTCACTCATATAAGGCTGCACAAATTAAAGCTGCCATGTTATTCAGACATAAATCTGCTGTCAAACTCAAATTTGCAATAATTTCTGATCAAAATGAAGCTGAAGAGGAATTACATTTTTAGGAGCTGCTGTATTGTCTGTCTTTACAGCTGAAATTTGTTTGAATTGTGATTTTTCCAGGATGGATTCTTTCATATCTTTTTCACAAGAACCTAGCTTTTTTCCAGTGTAAAGTTCCCATGTTCTTATAGCAATATGTCTTGTTCTCACAGCTGCTCTGTTGACTGTGTTTCACTGGAAGATATGAAAAACTATCGGGGACACAGGTGGATAAAGATGGTGATCACAAAAAAAAAGAAACCACATACTTCTAAACTTCAATATATAAAGGAAAGGTGGTAACATGCCTGCATATGATTCTTACATATTCTGCAGGTTAATTTAAACATCCAGAGGACATTGTTCTATGAGATGGAGCACTGATCAGATACATAAAATCAAAAACCAATTTGTCTTTATAGATCAATATAATGCACTGTATGTAATGTAAACTCAAGTTGTTGCAATTGCAGACTGAAGTCGTGTAAATTGAGTCACCGTCTGCGAACCACAAATTACCTTCATCTTAAGTCGGACAAGCTACAAACAGAAAGAGTAGAACGCTGTGCATTGAGTCAGATATCATCAGAGTGCATCCACATTGCTGTACGAACTCTCCTGGATGCTTCACTAAGCTAAGGTTTCTAGAGTCTGTACCAGATGAGGAGTGAAACCTGAGTTGGCTGTCGCTAACAAATCCCCTGTGGCTGCAGATGATGCCACCTGAAGTCGCAGCAGTGAGAGCGTGAGAAGCTAATGCACATTAGGGTCGGAAGTGGGCCTCCATTTCCTCCAAGTTTCTATCTGACACAAGCGTTCTTTACATCCAAACAGCTGTTGCAAAATAAGTCTGGAAATGCCATTTTTTAGAGTAGGCGAGCCCTCTGCAGCTGTGTGAACCAGTCAGGGCGATGCCGTCATCACAGCTGCATCTCTAAAACCTCTCAGGATTCAATCCTCTAATACCGAAACAAGCTGGCCGACATCTATCTGCGTCTCTGAGACGGAAAGTACAGAACTGTACGGTTCTTCATCACTCCCCTGCACTTAACTTTACCTCGAAGCAGACTGGGAAAAGTTTTCTTTACAAGAAAATTAAGGCAAGTAAACAAACAAAAAATAAAATAAGATGCAGCCAATTGAGGCCATAGTTAGAAATACAGTCAGCCTTATTTAACCCATCCCGCCTGCTGTTAAGTAACAAGTAAAGAAAAAAAATTCAGTAAGACATGCAAGTCTAAGCTGAGGTTCGGGTTCTCCTGTCTAAACATGTAATTGCTGCAAACACTCGCTTCCTTTCTCGTTAAATATACCCGAGGGTGTTCCATGTTGTTCAAATCACATTCTCAAACTTTCTCTTGATAAAATTAACTTTAAGGTTTACACATTAGATCAAATGAATATGTCAAGAAATTACAACCTTCATTCCTCATTATTGATAACACCCCCACATAAAAGGTTGAACAAAGCACAGAAATAAGCCCCCTCACCAGAAAAGCTCAAAGTGAAGCAAACTAAGTCCATATTCTTCCTCTGGCTGCATGTGATCTTTATTTCTGCTGTACATGTAATAAACATCTCTGATGTTAAACTTTAAAGATCAGTAACTTCTCATTTAATGATTATTTCAAAGTCCAGCAGTGCGATGATGTTCAAAGTTCAGTAACATTTGGTAACTGAGTGATTTTACCCTCAGCAAGAGAGGAAAGTGACTAACACAATACTACAGTAGATGTTTTTCATAACTTAACAGGTAAAATCAGTCCATGTAAAGAACTTTTAAGACAAACGCTCCTCTATGCTGCTGCATCTTTCATCTCAGCATGTGTCTTCCTCCTAGCGGTGAGCTGTCTTTTCTTTGCATTGATGTGTTGAGATTTACTGGGCTGTTTCCAGCTCTGCCACCCCAAGTGTGCCGGCTTCAGCAGCCTCTGAAAGGCCTTCACAGATCGCAAAGTGCAGAGCAGAGGCCTGAGGGTTTTCACACAACATCTCTCTGTGTCAGAGAAGGATGGCGTGCTGAAGTGCCCCCCCAAAGTCTCCGGATCTGGACTCAGGACGCCTGTGCAGCGTTGGGACACCTGCGGGGTTTGTGAATGTCTCTGTGATGGGGCAGAGGGGCAGGAATGGCAGTAAGAGTGCAGTCATTCATGAGCCATCCATGGCTTTGCTCCTATTTAGATACAGATACTCACAGAGACACAAAGCCGCAGCTGCCTCAAGTGGCAGACTTATACGCAACATTGAGAGCTAATGCAACACAGCTCCATTTAGCTCTTTAAGAACACCCTGAGAGCCTTTCTATACATCACCCTGATCCGCAAAAGCAGGGCTGCTCTTGTCCCTTGTTTTCAGTCTTTATTTGCGGATTAAGTTGCTTTGTGTAGCTGTAGCTTCATATGCAAACATCAGACAAATCATAGTTTTCTTGTTACTCTGTAAGAAAAGGCAAAAACTATATCTGCTTCAAAATGTCCATTAACTCAATTAAAATGACAAGAACTTCCAACAAGCAGTTTCTGTGAGAAAAACCGGCAGAGAAATACAAAATAGACGGATGCTTTCCCAACACATGTATTAAACAGATCTTTTGATTTAAGTGATGAAATAGTTTATTCTTTTGTCAACTATCAGTCATTAAATCTCCAATAAAACAGCTAAGTGTCTGAGTAGTCGACTCTACACTGGGAATGTCTTGTTTCCGTCCCTGTTTTTAGACAGTGCAACATTTTAAAAGCTCCTTTTATGTTGTGCTCACATTAATAAATGAGAAATATTTTAATAAAAGAGCAACAAATGTGACATTTAACATTTCTTCTAAATATCTCCTACAAACTGAAACAGACAGAAGCTGGTGGACAAACCGGAAGGAGAGGCGTTCGGCTGCAGAGCTTCTGCATTAGACAGTAAACGTGTGGGAGAGCAGGAAAAGTGAGTAACACCTAAATCAGTGATGGGAGGAAAACTTGCATCGCACACACAAGATGTGTCAAAGTTGAAATGAATAATGGCCCATTATGACAACAAAAAAAAAATCATCCCCCTGGTTTTGGGACAGCGAATAATCGAGCAGTGAAAAATTGTCACATTAGCCCAGTTTGGAGCTCTTCGTGACTCCAGGGAGGTTAGCAGTCACACTGTAGCACTGCGTGGAAGCCTGTAGGAAGAGGCTCCTGAGCCGAACAAACCAATTACACCCCTGTCATGGCCATGAAGCTGCACTGCATCATCCCCACAGAGGCACCACTGACACACTGTGGCTCAGGAGAGCCAAGGCTGACAAGCTTGGAGTATGCGGGACAAATCTAAGCCCTGCTAAGTATTAACATTGATTGTCCTTTATTAGAGAAGCAGAGAAGGTAAAACAAAGGCCTGGCCTTATCAGTAAGCACTGAGCTGCTGAAGCATGTGACTCATATTTGACTGCAGAGAGTGTTGCGACTGCAGGGCAGGCCTGCTTTTACCCCATGACTCTCCCTTAGAGAGAGGGCAGCCTACAGGACTGCTGCTGCTGCACATTCCTCCCCAGGCGGAAACACAGCCTATCAGCATCACACGGCAACAGAAGCGGTCGACATGGTAAAGCAAGAACAAGTCATGCATCTCCTTGCGTGCTGCTCAGACACCTTTGAAGCAAAACTACAAGATTAACCCTTAAAAACACTTAAAGTCCCCTTGTTTGGCATTTAAATTTAGCAAATAAAACCCTGCATGCATATACTCACCGGGATTAATGAAACAGAAACTCTTGAGCCAATCAAAACATAATTTCTATCACCACTTGGGATAAACAAAGTTCTTTCTAACTAATTATATATAATATAAAGGGCAGATTATCTAAAAATAAACGAAAGTTGCCTTATGAACAGATAAATTACATAATCAAAAGGTTTCAACCTCTAAATGTGTGTTTATGCTTATGTATTATGTTGGATTGTGATACTTCCAGGAAACCAGCTGATAACTTGGAAATACAATACCAAAAACTGCGTCTTGAGAAAGAAGGACTCACGCTGTATTGTAACTCAACAGGATTTGTGTGTATGACACAGAAACAAATGCCAGTTCTGCAAATATGGGCCCACTGGGTGGGCATGCCTTAACTGTATACGACTCAATAGTAACTGAAAAAAAGAGGCTCAACCTAGTTACACAATGGGCAAGGCATTAGCAAACTATTTTCTGTCAGTTTCAATAAACTTAAACTCTGCTTACAATAGATGTGCTTGATGGCCTCAACTGGCACACTCTGCTAATTAAAGAGGCGAGAACACAGCCGGCCAATTGTTTCTGTCAGCATCCACGGCGGTAGAAGAGCTGCTGAAATGCACTCGGCTGCTGATTTTAATGCTCATTTATGCTTTTATCAACAATAATAAAAACTTATTTACATAAGTAAACATTTCAAGCAATAATTAGAATTTCATTATCACGTAAATCGCATTAGAAAAAAATCTCTTAAAAGTAATCTTGTCTTCATTTATAGATGTTAACAAATCATTCAAACATTTTAACTAGTTTATAGTTAAAGATGTTACGTTTTAAATAATAATGTTGACTATATAGTCTAAAGATGTATGTTGAAAAGTGATAAAATAACTTCAACCATTTAATGTGACAGTATAAAATGGAAATGACTTTTTATAAAGTTATAGATATAATATAGATGTTAGATATAAATGAATAATCAATAAGTTACAAAATATAGTTTGACAACCCAAACGCTGCCTTTATCATTGATCCATATGACCTATAAGACCTGCAAAGTGTTATATTGATGAGCCCAGAGGTTGGAACTATGCTTTATTATGTAAAAACCGTCGCAAACGTCCTGTGAGACGTTTTCATGTCATCTTCAGATCCTGCACAATCAGATGAGGAAAAACAGTTCTCACATCTGTTGTTAACTCCCTACTACGCACAAACATGAAGTTATTCAACTCAAAACTTTGAGAAGTTATGAAACTGTAAATTCAGTTAGTGTGTGTGGGAGTGAAAAAAGGAGCGCTAACTAGAGGAAGAGCACGGAGGCGGCTGGGATGAGGCAGACAAAGCGTCGGACCGAACTCATTGATCAGCAGGGAGCACTGTTCCTCCCTCGCTCTTTTTCTACATCAGTCTTTTCATTTCATCCAGATGCAATTTGCGGCTGTTTAGTAAGCCAGAGGAGGCTTCCTGATGACTCAAAACACTGCAAACCAGGAACTCACGACTAACTAACGTATTCAAAGCATGTATCCACCAGCAGACTTTCTCTGACGCAGGAAAGCAGAGAGGAAAATTAATAAGAAAGAAAGCCCTCTTTCAATAAAGCAGCTAAAGTTTTTTATGAAAACCATTCAGTGAATTTATGCTGCAACATGTGAAGCTGAAGATATTTTAAGACCTTTTTCTGAGCTTGTTAAAGTTTAAAAACTAATTTGTTAAATGAAAATATCAGATGCGTCAGACTTGAGATAAATTTAATGTAGTAAAAACAACAAATCAAGAAACTGAAGCCTTTATATGACTCATAAAATGTATTTTAACTATTAAGATGTGACATTAAACTACATTTAAAAGTTAAGCTCTTTTAGATTCTGCAACAGGTCAACGCTTGGTTGTTTTTATTCCTTTTTCCATGTTAACACTGAACCTTAGATGCAAGTAAACACATGTGATGCGTAAAACTAAGAAGTAGTTTCTTCCGGATGTGAACTCCATGATATAAACTCAACAGTTTGTGTTTTGTGGGGCATAACAAGGATAACAATATTCTTAGAAATCCTATATCATATACTTCACCTGCACTTAATAAAGATTTGCATTGACTGACTTGGACTTTAACATACTAGATAACATTAGGTAACCTTCATAAAATCATTACACTTAAAAAAACAAGAAAAAAAACAGAAAAGTAGCAAATCTTCATGGTTGAAAGAAAACATCGGAAATCACTTTGTTGTCCGGGAATCAACGCATCAAACTACCACATCTTGTTTCGGTTTCATTGTGACATAAATCAAAACGGATCCTTGTAGAACAAAAAAGCACAAACAACACAAACTTGATTGTCAACATGATTTTAAAATTACACGAAACAAGAAAAAGGAGGAAAACTTCACATTCTGGGGTAGTTTGATTTGTAAACTTAATTCTGATGGTTATTATTGGATGTGATCAGTTATTCTAATTATCAGCTGATTAACTATGAATTCTAACAGCATTACATTAAATATAATATGTTTTCTATCATTGTCATTTTGTCATTAAAAAAGTCATTGGTCAATGCTTTAGCTGCACAAACAATGATATTCTCCCAAATCATAATAACAATCTAGCTTCTAGGCTGAATATAAGTCTTACAAATGAAACAAAACTGGACACGAGAGTTTAAACGACAACACAAACTATCAGTGCAGGCAGAAGAACATCCATCTCCTCAGACTGAGCTGACAGCTGCATGATTTAAAGCCCTAAAACCTCCAGATTAAGACATAAATCAGAAGTCACGTGTGCTCCATCCACAGAAAAGATGGACTGCTCAACAAAGTGATGCTGCTGTGTATCAACCAAGAAGGATGTTTCTGATGAACTGCAGGTTATTTACAGATCTGCTGTTAACCAATGACTGAAAGACAGAATTTGTGGCACCTCAAATAAACAAAGACGGTCTTTGTTTCACTCCCAACACAGACTTGAGTGTTGAGAAGGTTTCTTCTTCTACTACCACTTCTGACCTCTGACTAAAGGTCCCTCAGTGTGTCCCTGGGGCCCTGACTGACACCATGGAAGTGCTGTCTAATCCCGGACTCAGGTCAGACTCCTAACACACAGAAACACATCAACACAGCCAGCCTCAGGCAAAAACACAAACAGGATGAGGAGACAGTGGCCCTCTACAGGAAACAATCTCCACCACATAAGAGATAATAACTCCAGACCACCTCAACCCTAAAGATTATAAGTTGAAAAAACATGCAAAAGCACGAACCGATCATTTCTTCCTAGATAGGATATTCTTGGCAACTGTTATTGAACATGCAAAGGGGGGGAAACATTTGATATTACAAGGATGGGACTCATATCAGTCGATGTTTACCAGGCCTCGCGTTGTGCCAGCTTTCTGAGCAGCAGCGCCACAAAAAGATTCAAATGAATGTGAAACCTTCCGGTGAAAGGTGAGTAGGACACACCTAGGAATCCTTTATTTACCGAGACTCGACCGAAACTAGAACAGACAGAGCTGCAGTGTCCGGTATCGCCTGCAGAGATGTGGACCTCTGCGCTCACAAACACACACAAATAATACCTCAGGAATTCTTGGAGACAGGTGTCACAGAACCGGTGACCACAGGTGGATACTTGCACCGGCTCGCGCATCGCCTTGCTGCACAGCGGACACTGAAACCGTCTCTTCGGCTTCTCCAGAAACTTGTAATCGAAGCCGGGCATGGCTGCTGGTTCTGTCTCTTTCCTTGGGCCTTTTCTTCCTCGGGTTAAAGGAGCAAATGTCCTCTCGGTGCGCCCCTGCACACGGAGCTGTTGGGCTGCGCTGCCGTTTAAGCCGATGAGAGGTTCATATCACGTCCCCCCACCCCCCCACCGACAGATCGGGCTTAAAGGAGAACTAGTCCTCCGCAGCTCTTCCTCTTGCAGTCTTGTGCCAACAAAGACAGCTGCAGAAACGATCCTCCCTCTGCAGGGTTTGTTGCGATGTGGAGCGACTCTCTCCAACTGTGTCCTGGACTGACTGACACACTGAGCACAATGTAAAACCCTCTGTTTAGGTACACAGAGCCCCGCCTCCTCCTTCACCTCCTCCTCCAGGCAGGAGGAGTCTGATCTGCCTTTACGGATCTTTAATTGGGCTTTTGTCCAGCTGCTATTGCCTCAGTGAGAAGTGTGTTGTTTTTAATGCGCACATGGGATATTTATTAGTTATTTTTATGATAAATAACAAATGTGAATACAAAGTGATCGAAAATAAGAATAAAAACCTCCCTGTTAGTGTAGTCAGGAGTTGGAATGATCTTTATTATGCAGATAGAGATAAATGAAAACAAACAGAGGGTGAAAGACGCCCTCTGCTGGTGATGCTGCACACATGTTTAATCTTCATCTTGGTGGTTTATGCAAAAATGATGCACATAAACATAAAATCTACTCCTGACCTACATCCTTACAGTTATGACACTAACAAAAGCAAAAATAAGAACACACCTGGACATTACAGCTTAATCCCCATGCACACATCTGGATCATTTTCACCTGCTGTATTGCCACAGGATTACATCACCATTACATCATCAGACAGGACAACAATGGCAGCAGGGCCATGTCCTCACAAAAGGTGTCTGCAATGAAGAATATCAGATCACCAAAAAGGGACAGAAACATAATTAAATACAAAACATAATCGTATTAATAAGAACAATAATGGCAACAGACTTTAATCAGCATTACTGTTACTAAGCAAAACATGTGATCATTTAATAATAAATGTCACTCAGAGGGGTTTTATTTATTTTAGGCTCAATACATTTACTTATTACACAGAAATTCTACTTGTTGCATTTAATGAAACGATGAGGTCGTAAGTTTAAAAACTTACCCGGAGGGTTTAGCCGTGAATACAGACACTCTATTTGAATATACCAAAAAAATATTCCTGTCCTGATGATTGGGACAGAGACTCACTGTCCATGAAGTTTCTGTTCACAGAGCCTGTTTTTGTTTGTTCTGGTCTCATAGCGTTCGACCATTTGCGGCTAGAACATCAGCATGCTAAAAATCACTACCTGCTGAGTTTTTTTTCTTTTGTGATATAATCTATAAAATCATTTCATTTATAGTGTAATAAGCATCTGAACATACTGTGGAAAATATTCATGTAATACAAACTGTTTCTGTTTTTCCCTAGTTGCACCTTATTTTATGAAAATAATCTGCGACCGAGTTCCTTAAAGGTTCTTACAACGACACAAAAAAGCTGCAGCTGATAGTTTGTCACTGACTGCTTGCTAAAGAGTGAAGAGCAGGTTTCACACTGCTCACTACAGAACGCAGTGAAAGAGTGAACGAGAGGGTGATTTTTAACCCCGACAGCTCGTCGTTATCTGGACTGAATGCTGCTGTGTTGCAGAACTAATCTAATTAGGCATAAAGTGACCACTGATGCTGCCATCAGTATTAATGTGTCTGCATTATTTGACTGATGAACGCTCAAGTGGCTTCATTCTTTTCGTCTCATTCACCAGTGTCTTAAGGGAGCTCAAACCAGTTTGAGTTTCTCTGGCTTTTCATGGCTTACAGAGCGAATGTTGCACGTGAGGCAGGACAATAGCTCACCATGTGAGAGCTGCCTAATGACCCGCTGTAGTCCAGCCTCGGTATCGTGCTGAAACATTCCTTTAGCAGGCTCGTTCTGAAACACCTGCTGCTGCAGACAAGTCGTGACCTTGTGTGTTAGCGAGTCACCTACTGCACGTAACATTCGTCCATGACGGAGTAGATGAGAGATGACGAATGAGACAAACTCTGAAGTTGGTAAATCGGTCAGCTGTGGTGTAGATCTGTCTCTTGGAGGATCATGTTCTCCACGTCGGGTCTCCAGCGGATAAGCTTTCAGCATAAAATCATCTTGCAACAGGCTCCTCAAACAGAGCTGATAAAAGGAGCAGAAGGGGAATATCAGTACAGTTAATCAATTACTTCATATCTGTAGTCAAATTATGGATCTAAGTGTGACTTTTTATGTCTGTAAGGTTATTACACTCATGTGTAGTGGTATATTTGGTGGTACGAGCTTATTGTGGAACCTCTCGGAGTAAGAGAACCAAATAGATTCACCATTAGTTACTACACACATGGCACTGGTGAAGTCAGGCATGTATGTAATAGTGGGATGGAAAGAGGCTTAAATAGCCTTCAGCAATCGTAGCAAAACTAGTTAAACTAAAGCAAATACGTTAAAACTGGAAAAAAAGTGGAGCCAACTGATCTGGGCTGGTGCTGAGGTCATGCACCTGTATTTAGCCCTGACTTTACAAATTCTACACAAAGTTAAACTAATGGTAAGAGATGGTAAGTAAAAACTTAACATAAGAGAGTCATGGCTTTTACACAATAAAAATAAAAAGCATGTCCTCAGTTACTTTGCTGGTAAAATGCAGCAAATAACTGTTTAAAGTGTAGCTAATCTATCTTGTTTTTTTACCCACCTTCTATACTGACTATCTAAAATTACTTTTAAAAGATTGAACAGTAGCTTTGGTAAGGTAACGTTGTACTACAATGTCAAGTGTTTTGTAAATCTAATTTTTGTCTGGTGATGAAGTAAAATATACAACACCATTAAAAAAGTGGACCGTTACTTTTTCTGTTTTCGAGTCATAAAATGCAACAACTGTGAAGTCTGTATGTTTGTTACTATGTCATACTGATTGATTTGCTTTTAGAAATTCTATTTTTATAACGTTTTACTTAAAGTTGGAGCACAGTCCTGTCTTCTTCTTACTAGCTTCATAATAATAAAAAAAACATATGATCTGTAAAATTTGTGTCACATGACCCAGGTGAAAGGACGCTTTTTTCTGCCACCCTGCAGGGAGGATTGTCATCTATTATTTCTTAAACCTTAATGCAGTTTGATCTTCTCTAGGTCTGCAGTTATGTTTTAGTTCTGAGTTCAAGCCACTGTTTTTAGTGGAGTTTCCATAGTTACTGTTCGCTGTTTTCTCTTTCTTTCAGTAAAATCTCTATTATCATAACAATTAGTCTTCATCTATTATCCATGAGTGATTGAAGTGTATGATCACTTGTAGTACTTCTATGTAGGTAGAAATGTACTGTTAAAGTTACTGGACATGCTTAGATCCTTTATTTTGTGCTTTAATTATCAAATCAGTTTTTTTCCATTAACCTGAAGCAAAGTAAGCGTCTCTGCCGACCCTAGCAGGAAATCCTTGTCTCAGGTGGGGCTGATCTTTCATATAGGGATTAATTAGCTTTCACCACATCCCAACATCTCCAAGCATGTTAACAGAGTGCGAAAAGCAAAATATTACGTTTCACTGCCAGCAGAGTGTTGCCATGACAACAAGCCACTGATGTCACTGTGAACTGGTGACTCTCCTCAAGCTGCACACCCTTCGGTATCCCACAATCCTCCTCTTTTCTTCCAAGTCGGCCACGAGCCCCCTTTCCCCATGTGTAAACCTCCCCTTCTGCAAAAAAAAAAACACAGAAGAAAAAGAAACTGGTCACAAAATTCAGAGCAAGACCCCCAAGAAGCAATAATCCACACAAATCTTTAAGTGACAACTGTCTCTCCTGCAGCGGCAGCATAAAGGTTCAACCTGTTGGACGTCTGAGCCAAACAAAGCCTTCCTGCTACAAAGAAAACCTACAGTTGTTGTCTTCTCCCCGGGGGGCCAGTGGCTGCTACAAGAAGACTTTTTACCCTTTTACTCAACTGAAAGAACAAAACCCACACAAACAGCACAAAATACACACATTTGTTTAATTTCTGCTTCCCCACAGGTTTAAAGAACCAAACCAAAGGGTTAGTATGTTTATGCAGTTAAATCCAAACATGTAGCATGTAGCCATGAATTAAAAAACTTTCAGTTCACATGAAAAAAAATCTGACAGTTGTTTCCAAATTCATCAAAGCAAATCTGTTATTGCTGTTTTGTTTCAGATATAGATGAGCTAATTATGACAACTACACAGACTTCTTGCTTTATCCATCCATCCATTTTCTGCTGCTTATCTAGAGTACGGTCGTGGAAGAAGCTGCTTTATATAAGTTCCAAAAATCCAGTGAGCTTTTGTGAGCAAATGCAACTACATTTGTCCTGGTGTAGAGAATAAAATAACTCCTTTCTACTCACCAGATCCAATAGCAAGGGTGAAGGCGTCACCGCAAGCTGCCATAGTGATGCCTTGCAGGCCGGGCACCAGGTAGGGCAGACGACTGCCCCGACGGGAACTGCAGCCCATCTGGCCATGCTGGTTGCTACCAAAAGTAAAACACTGACCACCTTCTACATGTTGAAAACACAGGAGGGGATATATAAGATGAACGCTTCAGGCAAGCAATGTGTTTTTTCCTATATCTTTAAATCAAGGCTATAACACATGATGATGAAATGAAAGTAAAAACTTCTACTTTTTCTTTAGTTTATACATTTCAAGTTAATTTTAAAAAGTAAACTTGTTACTTTACATGTAACAATTTTTGTAACACTCATAAACAATAACAAATAAAATGAATTTCTTGACCTGTGACAGCGACAGAGTGGGCTGTTCCAATGTCAATGTAAACAATCTTTTCAGTGCTGAGTGGAGCTGATTGAACCAGCGTGTAAGAATGAACTTCCTCAACTTGATTAGCAGGATTCGGTTCCTCTCCGGTAGTGATTTTATCCAGACCAAGTTTATTAAATCTGAACACAATACAACAGCATTCAATCATATCATATCTGCATTACACACATAAAGCAAACAGAAGTTTGACTCAGAACCTAAATCCTGGTCAGATGTCGGTAAAAAAAAAGGTTTCCTGGTTTCTGTGTTCTAGCACACATGCTGCAAAAGACAGAGTTGCACTGAGTACAAACACTGTGTACTTTCTGGAGAATGCTACCTTGCTGGTTTTGCACCATAAAACATTCGTTCCAGACCTTTAACACAAGAATAGATTTTACACATCAGCTTCATGGTGCTTCATGGTGCTTTTAAGATTCCAAACAAATATGAAAAAGTATGTTTTTTATTCTCTTCATCAGTAGCTATGTTTCCATGGAGAAATTTCAATTTATTCAGTTATCATCAATCTAATCAGAAATTCGGCATGTTTAAATACATGCTCAATAAAGTGACATGAGCTATGTGTTTACATGATGGAAAAATGTCAAACCATCATAACTCTTTTTACATCTGCAATGTGTGTTCATTCGAAAGAAAAAGAAAGTTTCTCTTAAAAATAACGTTCGTTCAGATCAAAAATGTTTCATGTAACCACAGTCACTGTTTCAGGTTGAACCTACCTGTTGCTTCCACATGCCACAATACTGCACTGAGTGCTGATAATCATGGAGCAGTCAACCCCACACACAACTCTCTGGGCCTCAAATTCCACAGGTAAACACACCTGCTGTGGACAGTTGTGTGTGTCTTGGGTGCCAAGCCCGAGGCGACCTTTCAAACAGAAACCCAACTATCAAAGTGTGCGTTGGGAGGGATGTTGCTATCATAAATCAGTGACATACAAACATTATATAATGCTAAAACAAAAATAACTGGATCTACCATTGTCTCCTCTTCCCCAGGCAAACACTTCTCTTTCATTAGTCACAGCAAGGACATGCGACGCTCCACAAGACACCTGAACCAGCTCATAACCAAGCAGAGCCTCTACAATCTTAGGCTGTAGATAAAAACATACAAATCATTGCCATAATAACATACTTTTATCAAAAATGAAGTGTATCAGTGCAGAGAAATGCTGTGGTAGATTGCTTCATTCAAACCTGGCAGCTAAAATGTGCTATATTTTTTTCAATTCAATTTATTTATATAGCACATAACAAAAAGCTTCCGCTGACTAAAGTGCTTTCCAGTACATCAAAGAGAGAACAATACTTATACACTATATAAAATATTTGAAAATGACTTTAAGGTAT
>JBAMHX010000010.1:11045679-11064455 GCA_037177515.1 Pseudomugil tenellus | reverse complement strand
GGCAGATCTCACTGAGAGAGGGAGACTATTCCATAATTTCGGACCCACTACTGAGAAGGCTCTTTCCCCTCTCGACTATCTTATGAACACCTACCTGTGTGACATCATTAAAATTGCCGTGTCCCAGACAGCCATTGCTCCCACTTCCAAATGTCATGATTATGCCTCTGTCTGCAAATTGAAAAAAAACAGAGTTTAATGGCAGGTGTGTTGCTGTGTAGACCAGCAGAACAGTTCCTACAGCTTCTAATCGGCATCAAGGAAAACGCTAATCAGTGACACTAGAGTGATAAGTGACAAAAGAAAGATAAATAAGCTGAAAGGAAATTTCGTTAATCCTGTGTTTCCTGCTTAGCAATGCTAGACGGGGTGATGATAACTTCATACAATACATAGATTAACAGTACTTTATTAACAAAAGAGTCCCATATCCACACTTTCTTATTACCCTCAAATGTTGCCACAGTGTTTTGCAGCCATTTGTTTTAATGTGTGAAGGCAAACACCGATTTCCTTTGCTGTGATTTGTCTGATCAATCCAAAGAGGAACACTGCACCAACCTGTCATGCAGGTGGTAAAGAGGTCACCACAGGCCACAGACTTGATGGTGACACCGGACTGACCCTCAAGGAAGCGAGAAATGAAGGGCGGTTGCATCTGTTCCACCACTCCAGGAAGACTGGCTTCACTAGACACCACAGAAGGAGCCTGATACAATATAATGTAATAAATATCATATTAAAGAAGAACACACCTGTTATACACCATTAAAACACTGTTAACTGACTCACACACTTGTCCTTTTATTACTATATCACATTACCTGCTTCATTTAGTGCTTTTCTATGATTACAAGTAATTTTCAGAGATGAAAAAAACACCAGCAGATAAATTGTAAGCGATTGGTCTGTGAACAATTCAAAAACAGCTGCTGTTTCTGTCTCTTCAACACACTCCCCTCTAACGATGCTCTGAGTCTGCATGACCAAAGCAAAAAGCCGTTACTTTTACTGGTGGGTGTTGTAGAAATAGAGGATAAAACACTTTTCAGGCTTTAAGTGGATGGTCTATCTGGGTTACAGGGAGGATTTTCATCCACCCACTTTTAACAATATATTCAGGATCAGGTTCTGACAGAGCTCCAGCTGCAAGTACTTATCAGAAATACTGGGAGAAGGAGTTTATCCAATCTTTTAATCTGTAATTAACCTAGCATTTACTGCTAGCTTAGCATTTACTGCTAGCTTAGCATGTACTGCTGGGTTAACTGCAAATAGAAGAAAGAAAAGTTAAAACAAAGAAAATACTGAGAGTTGAGATTCAAACCAGTGTTCGCAGAGAGAGTGTTTTACTTTACAACTGATACTTTCAGGAAACTATATGAGTATAAAAATCTCAGGATATAGACGCACCTCCCATGTAATTAGACGACCGGACTTAGTGACTCCCATTTTTTGAGTGCGGCCGAGAGACACCTGAAGAACCTCCGTGTTGAGCATTGGCAGACGGAGCGGCGTTGTAATGCCGCTTCCCCATGTATACACCGAGGACAGCGGCAGGGAATGTAACTTTCCAGATCCTAAACCAAACAATCCAAATGCTTTAGAGCAGGAAGTGACAACCAGTTACTGATATGGTTGGTGTGGTTGTCAAAAATATTATGTGCTTTACCTCTGAACCTGTTGTTAGGAACTCTCCCACCCGGTCTTCCTTGAGGACCAGGTTGGACAGTAGAGAGTGGTTTCTCAACCCTGGAAGAAAATAGGTTCAAAATATAAACTCACATCCTGAATCTGGTCATATATCGATGCACATTGTCAATCTAAAAGCTTGTGTTATCGTTGTGTATTTAAGGGCCCACCTGCGCATTTTTACATTGCCTATATCTGTGTAGAGATTGAGCAGTGGCCTGATGCAAATGGGCAGAGCCATTATTTCATTGAGTTGAGGTCTTTTGGATGGATCCAGGTTGAGCATGTGGAGGATAAGCTGTCTGAGTTCTGGGCTGTACCGGTCTGAGATTGGAGCAAAGTTGCCGCCCATGATTTTCAAAACAAGGGCAGGTAAATTCTGAAAGAGAAATAAAAGAGTGGACTCTGATAAATATGTCAAACAAAACCTACAATCCTATTTACTAATTATACCCCAAAAGAAATATCATCCTGCCATTTATGATCCAGCATGGATAGATTTGAATGTAAACAAAATTATTTTAGTGAATAATAGAGTTTTTGATTATTGAAATCTTCATGCTTTGATACAAGAAAAACTTTAATGTCTGTTAAGGAGGGGTTTATATATTTTATATACAGACAGACATTAAATAACATGAATTACTAAGATTAATACCACTATAATAGCTAACGCAGCAGTATCACATCCCAAAAATAAAAAAATAACTGGAAAAAAATAAGTACAGGAGCTTCAAAGGCTCTTTTGAGGCTCGCTAACTCATACAGCACACAGCCCAAAGCCCAGATGTCACTCTTTTGGTTATATGGTTTTCCTTCACACAGCTCCGGTGAGATATAGCAAGGAGTCCCAACCACCTGTACAGCAAATGGAGCCGCAATTAATTCATGCAAGCACACATTACAATTTGTTTACTGTTCCATCTCAAAGTAAATCAGCTAACCGTGTAAGCCTTGCTCTTGCTGACAAGGATTTTAGAGATTCCAAAGTCTCCGATTTTGACGATCATCTGGTGCTTGTCGAGAAGAATATTCTGAGTCTTGAGGTCGCGGTGCAGGATGAGTTTGTTATGCACGTGATACAGAGCAAGCAAGATCTGGACAAAGAAGTGAAGAATAGTATCCTCGTCCAGGAGAGAGTTACAACGTTTCTGTATATAGTCAGCCAGGGTTCCACCTGCAGGGGGAAATGAGGAAGTAGAAATAAACCACTGCTTCACTCAAACAATCAAACAGTTAGTGGGTTGGGTGAGATGACAATATCAAAGCCAGTTAGCAATGGATCCAATATGATGGAGGAACACAGCAGGTTGCAAGACGAAAATGGGAGGAAATAAAGATCCAAGAGATGTAAACATAGCCTTCTATATAAGCTATATTTATCTCTTCACCTGAAGCAGTGGAGCGGATAATCTCAGGTCTTTTGGGATCTTAAAGTATCAACGAGCTGTTTAATTTATGAAGCTATAAAACTACAAACAGCATCTAAGACTTACTTTATCCAATTTTATAACAACAAAAATAGCAGGGTGAATAAATAATAAATAATAAATAACACATGAAATAAAGTTGTTGCATGATAACAAAAATACACAAAGTAACAAGTGAGTATTAAAGTCTATAACTATAATTCAGTTCCAGTTTAATGTGCAAATACTAACTATAAAATTACTATTTCAGAAGATTGTTCAGCACGGTAAAGTACCACTAACTCAACTTTTCAGTGCTTAAGTGGCTCAAAAATCTATGACTTTATCAAAATGACGTAAATAAAAAAATATCTAAATCATGTACTTTTCAGGGAAAAGTTAACAAAACACAACCAATACACACAAGATAAAAACCAGTTTCTGCTACTGGTTCATTTTATTCTGTCTGCTGATAGGCTGACAGAATAAATAGAGAATTTGCTGATGTTTGGCAGATATATCAAATCAATAAAGGCACACTTGAAATTACAATTTAAAGCTCATCTTCAGCCTAAAAATATGGACAGGAAACGTATGCAATTAGATGGGTCCAGGTTACAGAGGAATCCTGAAGACACTCTACAGTACACATATGTAATTTACCAGATTACACGTCTCCTAAAACACCATCTTTACACACATTATAACGATGTTCTCAAGTGGTTCCCAGGCCTGATGCGAGAATGGAAAAATGAAGCCTCTAAAGCATGAGAAGAGCAAACAACTGAAGAACAAACGAATGGTTGTATGATTAGACACAACCCTGAGTTTACCTGGTGCATACTCCATTGCTATCATGAGGGCCTTGTCTTCCAGAAAGTTCTCATAGTACTCAATGATGTTTGGATGGTTGAGCAGTTTCAGTACTTGACACTCATTCTGAGCTGCCAGGCGTTCATCTCTTGACATCTGCTCCACTGGGATTTCCTTTAGTATGACAAAAGCCCCATCGCTGCGCCTGCGGCAAAGGTGAACGATGCTGACAGGCCAGGACAGGGAAGGAAAAAAAAGGAAAAAAAACAAGTTAGCATTTTTGTTTATGTTTTATAGGGTAAAATATACTTTAGTATTAAAAAGAAATAGACAGTTTACAGAATCCAGTTATTTGTTAATCTAGTATTTGTAAGAAAATATTAAAGACATATGAAAAGTTGAAAGTAATACATTTTAGTATTATGAAAATTAATAGATTATCTTGAATTTTGTGGTAGCAACTCATCAACTAGTAAATGTTGAGCCTAGAAATTAGCTGCATGTTGCTGATCTTAGTCTCAGACTGCACAGCTTTAAAAACAGGCTTGAAATCATTCTCTGTGAGCACTTTTCACTGTCAGGTTAAAGCTCTAACATGCAAAGAAGCCAGAAAAAACGCAACTATATTAAAGACTGCCAACCCTGGAAAGCCCTACCTTCAGATTTTTAACCAGCAGAGAATATTTGACTTATTGCTAAATACAGCAAAGAAGACCAAAGAGTGTCGAGCAGCTAAAATCATATCCACAGTTCCCAAATGTTTACAGACTGTTGTTAAAAGAAAAGAGGAAGTGCTAAATGCAACACATGTGCTTTCAGTGTTATAATGTTGATTAATAATCATTATGAGATTTTCTAATAACTTAACTTTGTTCTTATATACAGCATTTTTGGACTTTAGTGTTAAACCATTCATTTGTACAAGCTCAGATGAAATCAGCTGAATCATCATCTGAAATAAAATCAGCACTTTGGGAGTAAATCTTTTCTCTCTAAAAAGATTTGTCCCCAGTGATAGATGGAAAGTTGCTTCAAAAATTATCCTCAACCAAGCTAAGTCCTCTAACAAGAAAAATCCTATATTATTATTCACCTAGTAGATTCGCTTTATATTGTAGCTTTAACTAAAATCTGGGTGTTTCCTCATCCACTTTTAATAATATATTATACCAGCAAAATGGGAAAGGTCATTTAACTCGGTTTTACTGTACTTTTATTAACAGTACCTTTTTTTTGTAAAACACAATTTTCATCACAACTTCGCTTCAACATTTGCTGTAACTATTTCATCAACTATGCCTATGACCTAGTCTTCGTGGCCTCCCTCCAGATGTTTTCTTTCTCGAAACATTCCGTTACGTTTTGGAGCAAAAACGGACAAATGTTTACGGTGTTTTACTGAACACGTGACAGTAGCGTATTTTCAAACATATTGATGCGTGTAAGGCTAATCAGCTACATAACGTATTTTAAACCAGACTTTACCCGAAAGCTCCTCTCCCAACAACTTTGATTTTCTCATACTTCTCCATCGCTGCTGCGCACAAACGGTTCCGCCGTCTCCAGGCAACCCATCCCCAGAACTACGGAAACAACACTGGGGCAAAAATGAGAAAGACGAAAAAGCTCAGAAACGGTTAATAACGTGAGACATGTTTTTACGCTACATTTTCAGTATTAGTAGAACTACAACAAAAGTACCACCTTTTTTTAATGGTTTGACAAACTAATATTAATAATAATGATATATCCGTTTTATTTAACTACGACTTTTCCTTATACTTAAATTTCAACCTAGTCTGACATTAACAAGATACATTAAATCTGTAACGGTAGCCTATTTGATGTGTCAAGATAAAGTTTTTGTAAATGATTTAAATACCTGTTCATTAATTTTAGAACTAACTGATTGAATCAGTAAGAAAATCACTTTCTCTCTGTGTTCCTGCATTTTCATCATTCAGTTTTGAAAGCTTGACTGGGGAATGCCAAACTGGCAATTATTTTAACTGTTAAGAGAACAGGCTATCCTACTCTTTGTAATAATTTAAAAAACTCAATCTTCTACAGTTCATCTATGGGAAAAGTTATACAGCATACTAGTAAACAAATAAAATAAACTGTTTGTGAATATAAGTTAGTGAAGTGAACTGATGTGAAAAGTGGAGTGAAGCGGTGAGGTAGTGACAACCAGTGAGACACTTGTCATTGGTTAGGCGTCTTAACCTTAGACTTCAGATACCTCAGTCCTACATCCAGACACCTGATGATTATGAACCCACTACCCACACCAAAGATAAGCTGGAAAGTTTATACTTGACTACTGTTTCCTCTTTCTGCCATGATGGGGATAATAAATGCTTTGTGTTGTGAGAAAGCCGGCTCTGTGTTGTGCTGAAGTACATATCTCCACCATTGTTATCAATCTGAAATAATGATATATCGCCACAAGGAGTACTCGGCATGTAATTGAAGCTTTCCTTACATTTTTAAGCTTAATGAAAGAGAGTCCGTGACTTTAAAAACAATAGTTTTCTCTTTCTCAGGAATATAACATCTCAACTGAGAGTAAACTCCAAAAAACCCTGAGGTATGTGTGCCACTCCTTCAACCAGCTTTGTGACATTTTTGCCCTCCTATCAGCAGCAGATCTATGTGACAGTCACTGTCCAGGAATGTACTGTGTGGGACAGCGAAACTGATGTTAATCTCCAGGTGTGAATGTATATCCAAGGAGCTTAATCTTTCTAAACTCTATAGACTTATTTTGCCTTGTGACAGGAAGTTGTGGGTGTGGCATGTTAGGCATAGTTGAAAAACATGTATTCCTATCTTATCAAGATAATCCTTTACACATGTAGCATCTTGACTTTAACTGCAAAGATAAAAAGAAACACAAAAGCAAATGACAACATGAAAAGTAAAAAAAACAAACCAGCCATTCAACAAACAAAATAAGAGGTCTGCTGTGAAAAAAGCATACATAGCTTCGAACACAAAGTGAAAATTAAATTTAGGACAAATAATATTCATTAAAGTGCCAAAAAAATATGCTAAAATGTAAAGATGATGAAGAATTGGCAGCATGAATTAGTAATGCAGAGTCTACAAAGGCTTTTGTAATAAATGAACTTGCAATTTTTCTTCACTTGTAATGTAATTGTTCCCAGTAAAAAAAAAAAAAACTCAATGGGTAATACTAAAGATATAAAACAAGAAGTTAAAAAATATACCTTTAGAAGTCAATTTGCTCATTTAAGGAATGAGGAACTTTCCAACATCAAATACTAGAATAAAATAAAAAAAAAACAGTTTGCTCTCTTAAAAGAAAAAATAAACTATTTCATTGAAGATGTAGAATTTGCTAAATTAAGAAGGCCCCAGCATATCTAAAACTAGATTTTAAAAATGGAAACCAGATTTCAAACCTTAAAAGCATAACAACATTTTAGGGGATAATGGCAAAAAAAATCTTATGAATGGATCTAACACAACAGAGTTGTTGTTATAAAAGGAGGGAAATTACCTATCATGCCTTTACAATACACACTATAATCTTTTAGAAACTTGTAAAGTACTTGCAGCTGAGTTTTAAAGCTTTTCTTGCATTCATTTACATATAATCGTTGTTCAGAATTTTTGATTACATGCTTCATGCTTTTTTTGTCCTTGCTACAAGAAAAGTGCCATGCTGACTGTAGATAGTTGAGGACATAACAATCTGAGGCACCAATTCAGCAACAATATTAGCAAATGTATCAAGGATTTAAATAACACAAATACTTATCTTGGCTTTAACCTGCCATTTTTCTTGGCAAACTATATGTCTCTCTGATCAAGAAGGACTTCTTTTGCAATATATTTTCTGTTGACAGAACTTCAGTCTCAACAGCCTTTAAGAGATAAAAACACCAACCTCAGATCAATATACTGCAGCTGTATCTGAGACACAAAGCTTCTCATCCCATATAGATGACATCATAATGAGACAGCGTCTCATGTCCTCAGCAGCAGCATTTTCCCTGCAAGAAACCTTTTACATCTGCTGTCTGACTTTTCTTGGAAATTTCAAGCTGCAAAACCATAGACTGTATATAGTACAAAACATTACAGGATTGTGTAATGACAAAAGACATCAAGAGAAAAAGCCTTTTAGTGTAAAACCATTGTTACACATTGAAGATCTTGAAGGCCCTTCATACTTGAACATGCAAGTCCTCACTTAAATTCAGAGAAAGTGTTTTAGCTGTTGTAAAATATCTACAATGTTTTAAGAAAGAAAATGAGAAGAAAGAGGAGGAGGAGGAAGAGGAGGAGGAAGGGACTCCTGCAGTCTTGTTAAAGGGGAGGAATCTTCTATCTTCTCTCACCAATCACTTCCTCAGAAGGTGGGCCTTCTGTCCCTGTATTGGTGTGTGTGGATGTGTGTGTAGGTGGGGGTTGTGCTGAGAGCCCTGCTGGTAAAAAGAGGAAATGAAGTCCATCTGCAAAGAAAACAGATTCCATATCTGGTAGACTCAATCCTCATGCAAGTTTTTTGCTGCCATCTCATGGTGTACTTTCATAATGTAGAGTGTTATTGTGTACATTATTATTTCAAGATATGCCTTAATTTATTACTCAACATTAATAAACACCAGCTTAACTTTTTCTTTAAATGAAGCCCTCTTGAAGCATTTTGCTCATTTAAATTTTGTTCAGTTAAATAAATATTTCTATCATCAAAATTATGTTATGTGACATTGAATTCAAACCACAAAACAAAATTTCAGCATATCTGTTTAATTTCAAATGATTGAATATTAAATGTGCGTGACTTCCAAAAAGTATACCGACAGTGAATAAATGAAAAAAATCTTTAGTTCTGTAGCATAAAACGTCTCATGTAAAAAAGAAACCTCATTTAATCTGAATGTTTCACTCACCGGGTGAAAGGATCCTTAAGAGATTTTAAAATGAGCTAAAAAGAAAAAAAGACCTCAAATCGTAAACACAGCTTGGAGAGGTTGGAAAAAACAATTAATGTTAAAAGTTCCTGACAGAACATTCAGAAAAATACCGACAAGCATATTTTATTTAAAAAACTTTCTGTGAGAAGGAATCCTCTCTTTAAAGGAGCTTGGTAGCAGAGCTTGGGATTGAAAAGCTTTACCTGAACACAATAATAGACTTTGTAATAATATCCTTGTGTTCAGATGAGATGTTTGACTACCATGTAGAGTATTTGGAGAAAACCAACACAGCATTCAATGATTTGGGTTTATTTTGCAGCTGCAGTATGTGGACTCTTGTGGTGAGAATTGTGGTTAAATAAAGAGATCTGGAAATGATAGCTGCATCTTCTAAAATTATACCTGGGTAGGAGGTTTGTCCATCGTGCAGAGATCCAAGCTTTCCAGGGAAAGACATAGACAAAGGATTACCTTTGCTTGTGAATGAAAAATAAAAAAACTACATTGTTTGACTCGCTCGAATATCTTCCCCAGCATCACCACCACATAGATTCTCCTGGAGATTAGTGCACAAACACAACAGATTTCATCACACCTTAAATCCCTGCAGTCCTTGCAGACCATACACTCATTTGTACTCCAAGTATAGAGTCAGACGTGAGGCCATTTGACAATAACCCAGTCAAATTATAGACCCCAGTCTGAATGGTATGCTTTGATGTTACTTTGAGAGAGCTGTGCATAAATAAATGCCCCCAAACCTAAATCATCTACAATAACGTAAAGAGGAGTGAAACAAAGCTTGTCCACAAAAATGTCAGAGACTAATGATTGCACTGTGTCGTGTGTTGGTTTTCATCTTAGCTTAACTCATTTAAAGACATGATGGGAATAGATGATAGTGGTTATTATTATTATTATTAGTAGTAGTAGTAGGAGGAGGAGTAGTAGGACTAAAAGGAGGGGTAGAAGTATAAGTGTATAGGCCTATTGTATGTCAGGTGGTTTCTGTGGGAAACTCTTACATTGTGTTTATGGACATTTGTGTGAAGCAGAATTATATTTATACTAAGTATGTAGTTTGTCATAAAATATACCAAATGTGATCTTTTGCAACTTTTCCCAGTTCAAATAACTAAATAGCTTAAAATGAATCTAGTTTGATTCATTTTAGCATTCTATGAAAAATGGTAGAAAACAGACCCTGAACAGAAGGTTTGTATTGTAAACCAGGCATTTTATTATATTTATTTTTTGTTTGTTTAAAACGTTAACAAATCTCTTTATACAGAGCTTTGCAGGCAATGAGGAAATAACCCTAAACCTGCAGGTATGATCCATTATTATTCTCCAGATAGCTGTTTAGATTTTTTTTTTTTTTAATTCCACCACCAGATTGGATTCCAGTCGCTTTTTTGTCATGGATTGGGCTTTCAGAGTTATGTATATCTGTATTCCAGCTGCCTCCTGCCTTTCCTGCATTGGGGTCCACACCTCCGTACCACATATCCTGACACTTTTAGCTTATGTGTATATTATTATATTATGGGACTGTATTCCGCTAGTCTATTTATTATTTGATCAGTAGATGATCATTTTCTTGAGCCCCCTTATAGTGACTATGATTTTACATGATTATGACTTTATTTTATTTTGGTTAAGTTTTGATCATATAGGTACATAATCGACTTTTACGCACGATGTGTTAGGCTACTTGTGCACGTGCAGGGCTGTTGTAAATAATAAGTTATGTTTTTATTTTTCATCTTTTTTTTAGTTTTAGTTTCTACCAGGGTTGTCCCAAAACATTGTTACGCTTTCAGTCACCCTGCTGTGGGATTTTATTCCTTACGTAAGCTTATCATACAGTCTCTGCCCCTCCTTATTAGCTACTGTGGCACCACAAACAGCGGCACCACCCACCCCTCCGCGCCTTCTCCACCACCACTCCGTCATTCTGCACAGACAGACGGGCAACGAGCCGCCGCGCACTACGTTACGCGGCTCTGCGTGAAAACAAACGCCGTCGCTCTGGAATGAGTCGCTACGGAAACTAGGTTATTTGTTCACACTCAAGACGCTGAAAACGTGAAAAGAAAAAAAAAAACGACAGCATCAACTGGACATCAGCTCTGCAGCGATTTGTAGCGTTGTAAAAGGGGAGGATCATCTCCTGCAGGCGCATCTGTAGACACCTTTCCAGCACAATATTCTCATCATATCGTGCGTAACCGCCCATCACCGGGCAGAGAAGAGGCTGACAGGAGCGTGAAAAAAGGCCGTCATCACAAAAGGACGAAGAAGGAGCTGAATAGGTTCAAAGCAAGCGCAGAGAGACAGCAGGAGCAGGGAGGAGATGATGGAGGCTCTCCTTCCTATCCTGAAGAGTCACCCAGGCCTGTCGGTCCTTGTTTGTTCTCTGCTTTTCAGGGTGGCCCACGGACTGCTGCAGAAGCTACCCGTGCCCAAGGTAGTGAAACAGGATGCCTTCCGCTCCTGGAAGTGGAAGAACCTCTCCGTTTCCATGGTGCACTCCCTGCTGACCGGGACTTGGGCCCTGACCTGGTAAGTCTCCATCCACATTGTACATCAATCCCTGCATCCACACTGGGACAGCATTGTCTATTGACAGTCCACATGATGTGTAATGTGTAGGAGTGTGTGTGGGGCAGTGACAGCCAGTGGCAGCCAGGATAAAAGGGGCATGTTCAGGCTGGGTGAGGAGCAGGGAGACAATGGCATTCTTAAGTGGGGAGGGAAAAACCGTTGTACAGTTGGAGCTAAACAACTTATCACTGTTTGTGCCGCCTAATTTATAACTCATAACTTTGATAGGAAGCATGTTTTTGTAACTTAGCCAAAAGTCTGGGTCACAAGCAAACTGGTATTAAATCAACAGGAAAAACCTGCTGACTTGTGACTTGTGAAAGCATTTTGAGAAACAGTTTTCTTGGGCGGGACTGCTCGTGACTCATCTTTCATCATGAACAAGTGGGAGTAAGGTCATACTTTTATGCTACTAGTTACTGGTTGTTCAGATGTCAGTAGGGATAAAAGAAATAAGTTTCACATTTATTATGAGATATTCTACATGCTAAAGAAAAGAATTGGTCTCATGTTATTTATGCAATGAGACTCTGAGAGCAGTTTGCTTTTGGAGGTGTGGCCCTTTTGCCAGACAGTTTTAAAAGTGTTGAAGAATGACAGTAATGCAGACTAATTAATCTAATTCTAATCACTAATACACTATTATATTTAATTAGATCCACACACACCTAGAAAGTATACAATAAATATTAATGCAATATGATGAAAAAATATCTTCCTATCAGCAGAAAGCAGGGATGTTTGTTTGGTCGGAGGCTGGGATTAAGATCATAAGAGCTGGTATTAATGTTTCTGCTTTGTCAGGCTTTTCTTTCCAGGAATGAGCAATGTATGTCAGAGTGAGGCAAATACAGAGCCTTCCATCTCTAATACTGTATATATCTCTTTCCAGTGTGCTGGTTTGGCCAGACACGTTGAACAACATCCACTCGTATCACACCCCTCTGTCCTACCTGCTTATCTGCGTCTCCACAGGTATGTAAATGCATCATGAGGAAGAATACCACGTAAGAAGTATTTGTTTTGTTTTTTTTAGAGATGGTATACTTGAAAACCTGCAGTTTTACAACTGGATTATTTTTTATTCAGCCTAGAATCTGCAGATAGTTTTCTTAATAAATCACTCAAGTCTATACTTTGTTTTTAACATAAAATTTGTTGCTAAAATTTGTCAAGGCTCTATGTTGACGAGTTATTCCCCAATAAGTTTAATGCATGAGAGGCAGATGTGGGAGAGGACATGTATTGAAGCTCTCCCTACTATTATCACAGCCTTTTTCCAGTTGCTTGAGAATCACCCAGCAGGTCCTCCCCTCTCACCTGCTTCTCTTAACAGCCAAATGGGTGGCTTCTCTCAATCACTACGGTCACAAAAACAATTTCCTGATGCCTTGGTGGTCTAGTTGAGCTCTGTTGTGTGTGGTTTGGTCTTTGCGTTACCATGATGACAAATCTGTGGAGATCTGCCATAACAACTCCAAACAGCTATCAGCTCCATTGAGGCCAGACAAACTGGAAGGCATGTATCTTAACTTAGCTGCTAGTTGTGTATCTCTCTAACTTCAGCGTGCCAGTCATACCGAGGCACAAAAGGACTCTTGGTTATTGGAATTTTAGGTAGATTTCTGTCAGTCTTCTCAATTGAAAACCATTTTAAATGTATTAATTTCAAAACTGTTGCTGTTTTGGACAGAACAAGCTATTTGTGCTGAGACAATCTTTCTGACTTTCATCCGTCAGACTTAAAAAATTACTTCCAAATGTCGCTAAATATTTCAGTCTAACTGTTGTTGAAAAACAGCAACAGTCATTCTCATTATGAGAATGGTAAATTCATGATGACAGCTGTGCATCACGTGTCCTGCTGCCCTCAGATGGCTGCAGAAATGTAATCAGCTGAAAGAAAACACAACACCTTCTCTGACTTACTGTAGTGAAAGAGATGTTCTGTCCTGCATTTGACATTATTTCTGATCTTTATCTGTATTTTCTCTGATTTCTGCTGTTTTATTCCCCATTCACTGTGATACAAAGCATTAAAGTAAACGTTGGTGAAAATAAACATGTTTGACTAGTTGGTAGAAATTGTCTGTAGTTTAAATCTGCTCTGATTTATAGCCTATGAAGAGCAAGGGGAGAAAAGATAGTGATTGCATTTTTTTCATGGTTATAAACCCTCATGTCAGCATTTTACCAATAGAGCCGAGCAAGGTAAACAGCACACAGAAGAAGGGAGTTAATCAGTTATTAGCTACAATAAAGCTAACTGCATCCATCTGTTATCTTGTTTTTCTCTGGGCTATTCCCTGCAGTAAAATGCCATCTGATGTTTGTTTCTGACCTAGCTTGGCTTGTAGAGCTCTCTTTTTTTCTCATTTTCTACGTTGTTTTGCTATGTGTAGCATGTTAGCTCCTGAATAATCTGATGCAGTTTTAGGCTAGAAATAGGCCAAAGAAAGGATGGTGAACCTCAAAATGAATTAGAAGCAGATTTTTTTCAAGGCTCAACACTTTCTCTGCAGTTTCTCTAAATATCTTGTTAACATAAATACATGTATTACTGGTCAGCATCTTATATGTTTCATTGTTTTTTTGCAGGGTACTTTGTGCAGGATGCAGGTGATATCATCTTAACAGGACATGCAAGAGGTTCCTGGGAATTCTTGCTCCATCATGTACTGGTAAAACATGTTGCTGGTGCCCCTATTTTAAGATTAAGTCAGTTGAAGTTGCATTTCTGGCTTAGACCACATAAATGAATCAGCATGTGAAACTCACCTAAACTGCTAAAGGAACGTGAAATTAAGTTGAGACAGTAGCATTTTTACATGTGCCTGTTCTAAAAAGCAGGAAGAGACTGAGAAAAATTAAGTTATTTGAGCAAAATATATTAATTTAAAGCCTGTGTATTTTGTCACAACAAAGAAAGCTTTTTTCTAGTACATGCATGGATGACAGAGGTATACCCGATCCTTAGCCACTCCATTGATGACTCAGAATTGCAATCTGTTTTAAATATCTAATATTTAAAAGGATATGTATCCCCTATAATATAGAAAATGTGCATTTTCTTCTTAAAATAATTTGTTTCTAAAATCTCATTAGCTTAGATATTAGTTCTACATACTGTTGTTTGTTTTAATAAAAAGAAAAGAATAGAATCAAATCTCATTTGAAAAAATACATCCAGGTAGCAAATGTTTTGCTCATTGCATGGCCGTAGTTGAGCTGAGCAACAGTTACAATGCTCTGGGAAATAAATAAGTTTATTGAATTAACAATAATTTTATTTTAAATTATGAGTGTTTAACCCTTTAATGTATTTTAATATTGCTTTGAAAGTTGCTTCAGGATTGGAAATCTTATAGTTTTTATAGTATAGTTTTTTTTATCAGGCACGATAAAACCATACAGAAAGTCCAAAAATAAAAGATCAACAATTAAAAGACAAGTTGTGAATACAAAAATCTTCAACTCCCTGTGTGTGTGTCTGTGTGTATTTTATCCCCAGGTGATTGGGTGTTTCCTGTACGCCCTATACACTCAGCTGTACGTAGCCGGTGGTGTGGTTGCCCTCTTTGTGGAAGTCAACAGCGTTACCCTTCACCTGAGGCTGATGCTAAAGCTCGCTGGTGCTCAGTCTTCCTCCATCTACTACGTCAACAAAATTGCCAACCTCTTTACTTACATCATGTTTCGTCTGAGCACCCAGTTCTACCTCACCTGGTACATCATCCACAACTATAGCTGGCTGGACCACGGCGGATACTTTCTCGTCTCCATGATGGTGATGAACATCATGATCCTGATTTATTTCTACCGTTTGCTCCGAGCTGACTTCTTCTCCCGGTCTAAGCGCTATGTGGGACAGAATGGCACACATAACAACAACTCCAAGAAGTTTCTAAATGACTGACTGGTGAGGATTTACACGGTCATACAATGTTTTTGTTCAAGGTGGGGGTTTACACAATTTGTCTTTTACCTAATCATTACTGCCAGCATTCTCACTGACAACAGGTTCCCTTTGTTGTGCCTCGATAAAGAAACCTGTGATTAACACACCTCAAAATTTGTTCTTTTCAGATGCAGGTTTTTTTATCGACATTGCAAATTAAAATAAACTGAAATAAATAAAATCATATTCAAGGCTGTTTTAATTCTAAGTTAGGTTGACAAAATTTCAAAAAGCTTTGCATTGTTGCTCACTTTCAGCATATACGATGCTGATATTCAGTATTACAAGACATTTTGAAAAATTAAATCTGAAAAATATGAGCAACAATAGTCAAACTTTAACATTAGATGTTACAACCAGCAGTAGCAATGTTTAATTTAAGTATATTCTCACCTTATTGCTTCAAATATGAAGAAGGGATTTAAAATATATATATATATATATATATATATATATATATATATGTTTGTGTGTGTTCATGCTGCTCATTGTTATGTTCTAAATTTGATTTTTACAAATGAGAACTTTCCATTTCCAGTGATTAAATAATTGTGTTGTGTAACTTGCTTTGTAAATATTCGTGCTGTAGGAAAGGTTGATGCTTGCATGCACTGTTTGCTGCCTGTCATAACGGTTCTTGTTTCAGGCAGAGGCTCAGCTAGCAGGTGGAAGAGCTCAAATGTATATACTTCTTTTTTACTTGAGACATTTTGTGTGGCTTTCATTATAAAATATAAAGCCACCTTTACCTCCTTTTTAAGTTCGGATAATGTCCGAAGTAATTTATGACTTTGGAATAATGACATTTTGTACTAAATTACTAAATCAAAATAATATGTTCTTATATCTATAAGCTTAATGCGAACAGGGAGTCTAACAGCATAAAGACTGGACACATAGAAGACAAGTTTTTGTAGGAGAACACAGCGCTTAGATAAACTTTTGGTTTTTGACTGGATTGCATAAATATTGAACATGGATTTTGTTTGATCCGCTTTTGTACAGTTGCAAGTTAATGTTTCTTCAGTATTTCTCCTAACATGATGTGACATGAACAATATGTCTTTAACTTGCAGATGTTGGGGTTGTAATGACGCTTACTCAACTCTGACGAAGGTGGAGGAAGTTTAACACGGTGTAACTAATTGTTTAACATTTTGCTAAATCTACTTTTAAATCCTTGTGCAAAAAATATAAAAAGAGTGTTTTAAAACACAAAAGAGACAAATGGTTTAGAGGTGTTAGTAGGTGGACAGTGCTGTCAGCCATTGTTTTGTGTTGCTTAGGTTTCTTGCCATGTTGTGAACTTGGTGCTGGATGTAGCATTAAGGGTAGAAGAGATGCACTGAAATTCCTTTTTCTGAACTTCTTTTTAACCTTTTTGGAAAAATGCATAACTGTTGTTCATCAAGCTATAAGGGATACATCCTTTAATACGTTCACTTGAAAGGGGAAAGTGCATTTTATCATGTTGAAAGATTTTTGCCTCGCTATTCAGTGTGTTGCCATATGTACTGTATGTAACATGTGCATGGGAAGTTGTGGTTTGATTTTGAATTTGATCTTTTCTCTCTGCTAGTTGAAAATGAACCCCGATTTTAAAATCTTTGTGCGTATATTTGCTCTACTCCTCCTGTCTCTATGAAGCCCCTGTTTTTCTATTTGTGGCTGAAGAGATACTGGATTGTGACAGAACTGGTGAAATAAACACAATGTTATCAAGGACCAACTGAACAGCTAATATGATGCGGGATCATTTGTGATCCTATGTGACTTTTTTGCATTGAAGCTGGAAAACTGCCATCTTACAGCTGCTAAACAGTAAGTCTAAAAAAAAAACCCTTGTATTGAGCAGACAGCAGCACAATCCTGCATAATTAATCAGACACTACTATGTATCTTATTTGCTTGTTTGCAAAATGGTGATACTTTTAAAAAAGAGGATACATTTTTAAAGATGTTGTATTAGAAGTACTGTTTGTCGTCTTTCCAAAATGTTTGTATAGAACTTTGTGAATAATGTCCTGAAGTGTGCAATCTTTTTTTATATGCTTTCAAATTGGTACACAAAGGTGTGTACCAATAGTGATCATTAGTGGGCTCTCCGTGATCATTCCAGAAATCATAAGTGCTGATGTCGACATTGGAAAACCTAAGGAGAGGAACATTTCATTTTGTTCTTTAAACAATGCCAAGAAAATCCAAGTGAACATGTTCAGAGTGGAAAAGTCTCTGACCTGTGCAGTAGTGCCTCTACCATAGTGCCTTTACAGAATTAGTACAGACAACGATGATGTGTGAGTAATAGTATATACATATACTTCACTATAATGTTAAAGTTTAAGGACAGTTTTTAAAAAGTGAGTTCCTTTGATCATGACCACAATAATGTAAAATGTTTCTTGTATAAAGTGATTTTTAGGAGATGAATAAAAAGTGTTTCAGTTGTTGATATTATCTATCCATCCATTATCTGCATCGCTTATTCCATTACAGGGTTGCAGGTATATAGAACCTATCCCAGCAATCACTGGGCGACTGGTGGGCTGCACCCTGAACAGGTTGCCAGTCCATCACATTGTGTTATTATTATTTATTATTATTATTATTATTATTATTATTATTATTATTATTATTATTATTATTATTATTATTATTATTATGTATTTTTACTGGAACTATTTGAGAGGTCACAGTTACCTGGTTAAGCTACAGACATAGGTAACACCCCAGTGACAAACTAATATTGATTAGTTTATTATTTTTATCTTTATTTGTTATTGGTCTGAGTCGAAATGTAAACATGGCAAAATTCCCTTCTTGAAATCCGTAACAGTAAATGTACATGTATTAAATGTAATAAAAGTAAATGTTCATTTAATTCAGTTATTCAATATTAATATAATTTCAATTATATTATTAATGTTTTTATTTGATTATAATCTTGTATTTTACTTATTCTGTTGTGAGCTATGTTGATATAACTTTTAAACAAATATTGTTTCATAGATATTACAAAATACTGATGAGAGATGAAGGGGAACCTTATAAAAATATTTCTAAAAATTAGAATACTGTATACATCACAGGTAAATGTTTAATAATACTTGATTATTTTTTCTATTCTACATATTTAAGTACTTTTTAAGTACCTTTACAGTGGAGTGACACTACACTATGACTGATGCAATTTATTTTTTGAAAGAAAGAAAGAAATACTCATGTATCATTCATTGATTGATAAATTATGCAGTTGAAGATTTACATGAACAAGCAGCAGCCTATAGGAACACTTTATGGTGTATGGCGCCCCCCTTAGACAGTAAAAACAAATTATTTTGTTTA
>JBAMHX010000010.1:11029426-11044752 GCA_037177515.1 Pseudomugil tenellus | reverse complement strand
TTCTCCCATGCGTTTTTCTAAGAATGTGAGGTGACACCTTCAATTATGGTGCCATCTAGTGTTGAAATATAACATAGGACTTCATCTAAGTGCAGCAGAAATGGTGGCCCTCACTCTTCAGGTTAATTTACCTGGTCCTCACTTCAATAGCTAAACAGGAATGTGTGTGTGTGTGTGTGTGTGTGACTATAGTCCTTAGACAAGACAGCCAGACAGACAGATGGGTGTCTGTTCTGCATTTCCTCCAGCAGGGGACTGAAGGAGAAAATGTGGGAGGAAAAAATGAATCCAGGGAACTGAGTCAGCAGCAGCTGCGGTCCGGATCTGCTGCTCCTCTCAGCTTCCGTGGATCGAGCTCAGCGCCACAAACATTGCGGGTTTTATAATTTAAAGCGGATCTGCAAGGCTTTGTGGTGTTGTAGGAAGCTCTTTTAGAAGCACAATAAACGCAGAAAAGAGACGAGAAGCGGAGCGGACCCCCCTCCTGAGTCGCTAAGGTATCTTGTAACATCTCTTCAGCTCGAACACGCTGCTGTTAAAAAAAAGTTTTCTTTGTACAACTTTTCTCTGTGTTACTTAAACGTTTTCACAGCTATTTGGTAGAATATCATCCGTTTTTAAGTCGTTACGTTTTAGTTGTGTGTGGAAGCAGACCAAATGAAGAAAAATGAGGCATCTTTAGCGGAGTTTAGATGAACAATGGGATTAAATCGACTGTAAGGGGATCAGTGCTGGTTACAGTTGTCTGGCTCTGCTTTGTATCATAGCAACAACGTTTTTTCTTAGTCCGCTTCTAACACGTCTACACTGTGTCCACACTGAGAGAACAGACTCATTTGCATGTTTATGTGGCTTCGGGATATAAAATATAAAAACTAAAAACACGTGAACACGACCAACCAGTATCCCATAGTGCAAAAATAACATTACATACGTGTCTCTTCATTTAGTTGTTAACATTTCGAATAGTTCTTTTGCAAACAGATTTCTCCAAATGTGCATAGTCATGATATTTCATAGTTTCTTTATTAGACAATGTCAAAATATAATAATCTAAACATCCAGGTTGTTTTTTATGCTTCAAATAAATAGATGCCTTTGTCTATATGTGCTTGGTTTAAGCTATAGACTGTATATAAAAGGGTTTAAACTAGATCATCTTTACTTTTTCTACAATGTGCTGCAATGCTCCAACCCCCTCAGATGGGCTTTAGCAGCTGCCTGACCTGCTTATGAAAATAACTGATATTCACAAAGCTGGGGGAGATTGAAAGAAAACATTTCTGGTGGCCTGGCCTGGCGCCTTTTGTTATTCAGCTAAAAAGAGCAGCCAAGAGGCCGTGATGAGGTCATGAGGCCACAAAAGATACAAAGAATATATATTTAATAAATTATGTTGTAAACCTGGGAAAAGATAAAAACAGTTCTATTTTGCGTAGTTGGATTTAGATAACAATCCACCTTTATTCCTTTCATCGATGAGTCAACAGGTTGTTTCTCTGTCCAGTGATTGTTTTCCTGTAGACCTCATGTCTGTCAGAGTTGCAGGCATGAGCGTTCTACCGCCGGTTCGACGGGACCGAATCATCGCTCAGCTCCCTCAGGTAAAACCACTATGTGCTGGATGCTACTTCCATTTGTAAAACATTTTAAACCTCCTTAAAATCATCCTTTTCTCAGTCTTTCAGGAAAGAGGCAGCTCTCCATACGAAAGAGGACTTTAACAACAAAGTAAAGACTGCTTGCCAGGAGCGGCGGACTGGCACTGTGGGGTCAGTACTGAAACCTCAATGCTGTTCATGGGTTATTTTATTAACTTCCTGATTCTTTTTTTCTTTTCTTTTATCCACAGATTTAAAATCTCCAAGGTCATTGTGGTGGGCGATCTGGCTGTGGGGAAAACCTGCCTGATTAATAGGTAATCCAATGCGGTTATTTAATGTAGGAAAATCAGTGTTAAGAGGAGTTCTGGGAATAAATAACTTAGATGACTTGTGCCATTTGAATTCATATTTGCATTATGATATATACATAAATATATTTAAAAAATGAATTACAGTTTTATCTCTAAGAAATAACACTTTAAGCTTTAGAAAGAAACTTCTCTGAAAATATCATTTTACATATTGTACTAATGAAGAGGGACCTGCAACAAAAACCAAGGCTTTTGTGATATGTTAGCATCAATGCTAATCAGAGTTGAAGGCGATAAAAATCCTACATTAACTGCATTTAATGCAGGACTAAATGCTAAATAATAACTTCTGCATTTTATCTAGAAGTCTGATGTTAACAGATGTTTTTTTTTTTTTTTTTTTTTTTTTGCCCTGCTGCTGTTAAAAGAAGCCAGTTTTTGGTGCAGTGGTATAACCAGGGTCCAAAATGTCCCTGGCTTTAATAGCATCCCATTAAAACGTAAAGCACAAAGTTACCCGTAGTTGACTTTTATAGTGTCATCAGTTGGAATAATACCTCTGATGCGGGTTAATGAGTAAATCCTTATCTTATCTGACACAAAAGCATTGCTTTTAGTAAAATTCTCTCTGAAGTATAATGTAGCATCAATACTACAAAATATACTCCCTTAATAATGTAATAACTGGAAACTCTGATGATGCGTTTGGGATTTTAGGTTTTGCAAGGATGCATTTGATAAGAACTACAAGGCAACAATTGGTGTGGACTTTGAGATGGAGCGCTTTGAGGTGCTGGGTGTTCCTTTCAGCCTGCAGCTGTAAGTTTGAGCTGTTTTTTTTTTTTTTTTTGAGGGGAATAAATAAAACTCATCATCATGTGACGTTAAGCACTTGTTTCTCTCTCTGTAGGTGGGACACTGCAGGCCAAGAAAGGTTCAAGTGCATTGCATCTACATACTACAGAGGGGCTCAAGGTAAGTCGTGTGTTGTCCGTTTACAACACTCCGGCACAAAATGTCGAAGAGAAGAAACAAAATACTGAAATCTGAATTTAAGCTGTTAATGTGCTACAATAATATTTTTTATTTTCTCAGTTGTGATAATTGTGTTCGATCTCAGTGACATAGCCACGTTAGGCCATGTAAGGTAAGCTAATCAGTCATCATTTTGTTTGTGAATATTTTCTCCTGGCAAGTAGATTTAATGCTGTGTTTCCATGTCTGCAGGCAGTGGCTCGAAGACGCCTTGAAAGAAAACGACCCCACTGCTGTTCAACTATTTCTAGTTGGCACAAAGAAAGACATGAGTGTAAGTCTTCTGCCGTTAAAAGTGGACATGCCTGCAGCCATTTCATGTGTTTTTTCTTTTACTGGAGTCATTCATGATTTATTTGGATTGATGCCAGCAGCACAAAGACTCTGTGTCCTGGGTCAAGCCTCAGGAATGTTTCTCCTCCTTCGCTAGACCCCAAAGCATTTGTTGCTGAGGTAGAAATGAAGAGGACAGCAACACTTTCTGTGACTTTTTAACTCAAGTCCATGCAGCAATGTTGAGACTTCTTCTGTCTTTTGAGAATATTGTAATGATTTATAAAGTTTATCTTTTACTCCCCTGCTATGTTAATTCCACATATTCTTTGCTCTGGCATTTTTCTGAGCCAAACATGGTACTTTCATCTTCCTCTTACGTTTTATCCAACTAGTGTTCAAAGGATCTTAAAGATATTCAACAGGCACGAGTGGAAACTACAGTATTTTGCATATTCTGCCTGCTGTGTGGAAATTGTATATAGTTGATGTTTATAATAAGAAAGACAATAACTAACCTGTGATGTGTAATTATTATGCCGGATTTGTTTCACAGTCCCCTGCTCAGTATTCTCAGATTGAACAAGATGCTCTCAAACTTGCAAAAGAGATCCATGGAGAGTATTGGGCGGTTTCATCACTGACGGGTGAGTTTATGGTAGAGTCCAGTATTGAAACCATCTGAGAATTATTTATTTAGTTTAGTTTTACAGAAGGTGATTAAGATTTATGGTTTTAAAGGGAGTTTTTGTATGTTTTTAAGAAATATATACAGTATATAATGATCATATGGTCCATTTCATTCCACTGCTGTATTTTTAAAATCTCAGTTTTGTTTAATTAATTCTGTTTTTGTTTTAAACATAAATTTAATTAAAGTGTAGCAATTAAAATAGTGGTGAAACTTTAAGATTTTGAATGACAAAACAAGTAGAATGCATGTGCAGGGTCACATCCATGTAAATAAGTAAATATGTTTTAATCCTTTATCTTCTCCTAAAAGCTTCAGAAGCTAGTTTTTATTAGCATGGGGAGGGTTATGTTTTACATACTAATCATGTCATTTTTGGCTCCTTTCCTTCAGGAGAAAATGTGAAAGAGTTTTTCTTTCGAGTTGCTTCGCTGGCATTTGAGACAAACGTTCTCGCTGAATTGGAGAAAAGTGGATCGAGGCAAATAGGAGATGTTGTCAGTGAGTACTCAATGCTATCAATCACCTCAAATTCAGTTTTATTTGTCCCATAGTTTAACAGAAAGTTTATGTCCCTCCCAGGAATTAGCAGCACTTCAAGCAGTCCATATGCCACATCGAAAAAGAAGCAGTCCAGCTGCTGTCAGTAAGCATGAATGCAGAAGTCGCACAGACTCAGAATGAAGCTTTTCCCAGAGATGATGATGATGTTGATGATGGCTGCCGTCCAGCTGACTGGGCAGGATTTCTGTGGTTGGAGAATGAGGCGGCACACTGTCGTTTCATTTCCTGGCAGGTTTAAAAGTCAGTTTTTCCTGGCCTGAGGAGGTTTTTTCATGGGCTGAGTTTGGATTCTTGTGGTGTTTCTTAGTTTAACTTGCTGAGTTAAAGATTGACACAGGACACAGAACGACTTGTGGTACAGCCACGGATCCCAAAGAATGACTGTGGATGATTGCTTTGCGTAGAGTTTGAGTTAAAACTTCAGTTTTGCTGCTGTAGTGTGAATTTCAATCAACATTTTTCTTTAGTTTCTTTAGTTTTTCTTTATGTTTCTTATGTGATATTATGGCCAGTTGTGTTTGAGGGGGTTGAAGAGATTAATTTCTCTTTACTCTACATGTTCTTAACTCTGACTAAACATTGTTTTAACGTTAATGCTTTGTACGTAATTTTTGTTTACAAATTGAGACTGAATTTGTTTTATACAAATTGTGTGCTTTAATATACAGTATGTCATTTATTTTCACTCACGTATCTCTTGATTTACTTTACATGTCAGTAAGAAATTATAAAAACATTAATCAAATCATTTCAGTCACTAAAAGTTCTTCAATTCTTTCATTTCAAAGACATTTATGCAAATTAAAGTATTTCATGTCCATTTTTTTACTCTTCTTCACTGAACTCCTGAGGACTCGTGTCTACTTGTTAAAGCTTTTAAAAGAGTCCAAATATTTGCCATCAATTTGAGTCTGCAGGTCTTCTGGGATGCAGTGAGAGAACTTGTAGTTTTCCTTAATCCACTTCCCTCCTGCAGTGTTCTCGATGGCGACGGCTGCTACACCTGCAGCAAACACGGCAACATGTCTAAGCTCAGCTGTTGGAGGTCTTTCAGTAACATCAAAATTTTATATTGTTTACTGACCTGCAACTGTAGCTCCCAGCTTCTCCACCAACTGGATGGCAGCCTTCATCGTGCCTCCAGTCTCTATCCACTGGTCCACTAACAACACCTTCAAACCTGCAGCAGGACATACATGCATACATAAAGATTAGGAAAAGCCTTTTTTCAGAATCCAGTTAAACATTATATAAGATAAAACACAAATATATATATTAAAAGAAGCAGAAATGGAAAAAACCTACACTAAACATATGTTTTAATGTAACAGGTGTCATAAGCAGATCTGTAGTGTTTCCCAGTTGCTCAAATAGGACCTACTGGGGTTGTTGGTCTTATGGGAAGACCCGATATTGATTTCTGTCTGAAAAGCTATTTCTTATGTGATTGGTCAGCTTTACTGGCCTGATCAAGAGTAATGTTCTATGTTCTCCATAAAACTGGAGTGAAATGCTATAAAAATATATTTTTCATTGTTGGGCAAGAAAGTAAAAGTATTCAAAATTGCACAAAAGTTGACCTGAATACTGAGTTTTGTGTCGTTGGGACTTGTTTTCCAATCAATGTGTATACTGTGGCTCCCTGAGTTATGTTAAATATTGTTATATTGATTAAGAAGAAGAGTTGAGGTGCTAAAGCCAGTTCAGGTGCAGCATCATACATTAGAGATACTTCATGTAACATGACTGCTGTGATATGTGTGAGCAAACATCCAGCTGTAATTCTTTTAAACAACACCAGATGATGCTGCATCACAAGGAAGCAGGTTTGCAAACTTATGAAACGTGCATGCTGCTGCGGGTCATGTAAGTTCAGGAAACCATGACTTAGCTTTTTTTTATGCCTATAGATATGATATAAAACAGTGAGTACTTGGTCAAAATGCTTTAATCTTCATTATATTTATTTTATGATTCATGTTTTCATTTTCTATGCATGCAATAAAAAAACTTCCTTTTGTTAAATGAAGTCTGGGTCCTGTGTGAGCTTGGATTAAGTGTGTTGGTGTCTTGTTTTTTTATATGAAAACCAATTCTGATCATTATTTGATATTGAAAGTAAAATAAAAAAAACTCAGTTGAACAAGTCTTATATCCCTTCTATCCATCACTACAGTAAAACTAGAATTGTGACCTTTACTCTCTTAATCCTCTCAATCCTGCAGTCTAAATATTTTTAAAAAGGAAAAATGAAGATTAACCTGGTTTTAGCACATCCAGCCTTACTTCCAAAGTCTTTTCTCGGCCCGTGTAGTCTGTGTAGTTTTGATTTTGAGTGGCTACACAAAGATGACCCGCTTTACGAATAGCCAGAAAACCTTTGCCGAGAGTAGTAGCGACAGACACCCCTGAAAAAAAACCCAAAAAAGATAACTCACTGCCAGAGCAAGATCTCTGAAAAGACTTGTAGTTAATTCTAATGTGATGCATACCGTCATGCCATGTGTGAGGGGCAGAGTTTAGAGGTGTAATATCTAAATTTAGCTGCTCCGCTTCAGGGTTCATATTGCTTAACCTATGTACATACACAGTGAGCACTTCTTTTAATGAGTTTGTAGTGCGATTGCAGTGAACTCTGCTTGTGTTCCCTCTCAAGACAAATTGCTTTGTTTTCTCACCAAGAATAAATCCCATGGCATCTATCCCAGCAACCAGGTCAATGGTGTCGCTGTGGAACGGACTGAGAAGGTCTTTCACGCAGTCTGCAAGAGCCTGGAGGCAAAAGCAGAGTCAAGCCACAACATGGAGAAAGTGGACATGTTTGTGCACATGCAGAGAAAGCTTGGCTCTTAAAGCTAACTTTGCCAGTCTGCAGGAAACCACCGTTCCTCTTTTATTCATACCTGCGAATTGCAGTAGAGCCTGGATGGGTCCAGCCAGGCGAACTCTGGACCTTTTGTGTTTGGGGCCATCAGAGAAAGGTACCATCCTTTCTGCCTGCCTGCGGGAACATCCAACACATCCATATGAGGCACAGCAACACTTCTCCGTGTGGTTAGAAGGAGAAACTGTGGAGAAGCAACTGGGCTGAGAATCAGAGAGGCACTCATATCAGGTTCCACTGGGGTAGCTGGTGGTGGGAGGGGGCACTCTCTCTCTCACACAGATTCTCTCAGCAGTTTGTGCTGCGTTTATCTTTTACAGAGTGTGCAAATTGTTCATATCATCAGTCTCTGAGAAGAGCATTATTCATCAGGAATATGTTTGTGTTTCCAGCTTAAATAATGTGCAAACACATTATTAGACCTCCTGTTGTGTTAAAGTTGATATAATTTAATTTAAAATGCTTTACTCAATCTATTTAATTCAATCGTTCTTTGTTAATTCATAATTGAAGCCCTGGACCTTACTCTACCAGACCTGAAACAGAAAACCTCTTTGATGAATTGCCATAAAAGCTCATTTCATATGAATTGAATAACTATCTGGGAAACATGTTTCATTGTGAGCTGCAGAGATGTTCAACACAGAACTCTTTTGTCATGTTCCCATTATGAGCCGTAGGGCCTGCGGATGACCCCGGGAGAATCGCTCTTCTTGAACAGGGGAAGACATTGATTTTCATGAGAAAACCTGATAAATATTACTTTGGGTTTTTCTTTTATCTCTGCTGAGCAAAATAATTATCAGTTCTTTTTACTGCTACCTTATCCCAAATGACTGTACGCTGATTTCTCCAGTGATGAGACAGAGATCCAGACAGGATGTGTGTCTTGTTCCTTTGCTGGATCTGTACACCAAACACTGTAGTCTTTGCAATGAACTATAGTTTCTTGTGAAAATGTTCATCCTTCTCCCATGCATACCTCAACTTGTTATTCTAAATACTTTCCAGGGTTGCTTTTACCAGAGGATCGGTGTCTGTGTAATCTCAGGAGGGGTTGTGTTCACTGCCGCAGAAACTCAACACTTCATCTCGCTGCATTCACAGTGTCTTTCTCAGTTCTCACTGGAAGGGTTTTCACTGGTTTAATAAACTAATATCTAAAATTTCATCCAAGTTTTTATGAAACAGAATTCAAGCTGAGCTCAAGACTGAGTTGCCAAATGCACCTCAACTTTCCCACAGTCTGGTTTTATGTGCATCTCGAACCAGATGACCTGATGTTAAATGTTGGTTTGAATGTTCACTTTCTTCAACAAGATTACAAGATTTACATAGAAGGTCATCAACCTGAATAAACAAATTTATTATAATACACTCTATATGATATATCAGCTAATACAATAATCTTTGTTGTTGCAGAATAATAGACTGAACATTTCTCTCATATCATTTCTAATGTTGTAGGGTTTCTCCATGTTGTGTTGACACAGACTCTCCTGAAGCTGTTTAAATATCTGCATTTTCAGTTTTGTTAAAGATCAGTTAGCACAGTGTATTTGATTAGTTGCACCTAAATGCTACTATGCAACCAGTAATGGCAAACTGGTTCTGTATTTTCGTCTTAAATTTTATCATGGTGTTACATGTTAGGGTTAGCTTATTTTAAGACCTAGCAAAGGTCATGTAATTTTTTATTTTCCCCTGAGATATAACATTTTTGAGATGAAAAGTCTATTTTTTTTCTTTTTCTGGCTACAAACATTAGATGTGAGTTGAGTGACTTCACAGTTCATGCTGCCTTGATGGCATTACGCTGACTTCTCAGCTCCACCAGGGGGCGCTGTTCTGCAGCCACGTGTCTGTAAACTTGCAAAAAAAAATAAATACTTACTCAGCAATAAATGTTATGATTTTGAAGAGCAAGCTTTCTGTTTTAGTACAGTTAGAAATATGCCCAAAAGGGTTACATGAATTATCACCTCAAAATTATTTTTTTTATTAAGTTGTATTCGTGTTTTTGCCATGTTTGTGCTGTGTAAATGTATTTAAATCATATAATCTCAGTCAACCTTATTGAACTGTGTGTGTGTATGTGTGTGTTGACTTCAGCATCAGCAAGATTACTAGCCTCGTTCTTTTGCCCCAAATCCTTTTGAACAGAAAGCACTTTAATTCATGGGAACCTTTTTTTCCCTCCTTCTAGATGTGGTCGAATGTTGCCTCTGGTGATTTTACATCATTTCTCTCCGCCTTCCAGCAATCCGATTTCAGTGCCTTGAGTAGGCTGGATCTCCTCCTCTAGAACTCCCAGTAAGACCAGCCATGTGACAGAACAGTGGGCTGATTAGAAACGCAACCTGACAAGAGGGTTTTCTTTCCTTCGAAGAAAAGGAATTAAATTTCACTGCATATTACTTTATGATGGGATTTTGGCATTTTCGAACAGACACATTTCACATTGAACCTAAAACACATGAACTGTGAGAAAATAAAAACATCAAATGCTGCTGTATGGGTGAAAGAAGATGTATTTAGTTTGTTTTGCTTTGTTTTCAACAAAACTTACTAATAATAATCAGAAAACAACTGAAAAAATTCATTCATCTATGCAAATCAATTTGGACTACTGGATATTTTAAGAGTTTTAAAGGAAATTGGAGGAAATTAATATGCATGTGATTACATTTTAGTGGAAAAAGACTCTAATAATTAAATCTGCTTTTAAGTGTTAGAATGGAAAACTTTAGATGAGTATTAATTCAACATAGCTAGTTTTTTCTTTCATTAGTGGAAACCATCTAAAATCCTTTTTTTTCAGTAAACAATGCTGAATCCACTGTATATTAAATGTCAAAAAGAAATGTTAAAACAGTTTTTAAAAAATGCAGTTAATTGATCCTTTTAACTCTTGAATATCTGAGCTTGTAACAGCAGTTTATTTAGACTCTGAGACCCTGCAGTTAATGTGCTTTGTGTGCGACAGCTTCCGCCTCTTTCCACATTCCTCAGTGAAGGATCTTTGTCCCTGCATCGGGATTTAGGTCATCACCAATTCAGGCCTTGTTTGGTGTCATTTGAAAGATGACCAGTGTCCTGTTTTGGCACAATCACGCCATGTGTGTTACCATGGAAAACGTGGGCAAGCAAGAGCCTCTTCCTTGCATGTTCCCAAAGTAAATCTGCACTTTCTGAGGGGTGAGCTGAGGGGGTTGGGAGGTAACTCGCGGTCATCGCTCTGTCTTTCTCTCTCAGCAGTTAAAGCTGTAGGTTCAACCTCAGAACACCCACAAATTAACTCTCTGCTCTCCACCTTCGTGCGTTACTTCAGCACGACGATAAACTGCTGATCCTTACTGCTCAGTCTGCAATCGCACAAAATACGGTTCTCAGTGTGAAAAGAATAATCTCCCTGACTCCTCCCAGTATGGCCATTCATCGCATTAATAATCGCACCACTTCGGCGTCGCCTTAAAAGTAGGAGGGCTGTGCAGGAGCTGCTGAAAACCCCACGGAGCTGTCTCCGCTACGCGTGGTGCTGAAAGTAGCACTCGCCACATCATGTGGTCCATCTTCTTTGTCTTTCTCTCTTATCTGGACAGAAACGTCGTCAAAGGCGACTTTCTGAGCCGCGCACTGAACGTGGAGAAGGAGAGCGAGGAGATGTTCTCCATGATCAACGGCACCTTTTGCGCAAAGATGTCCATCATAGGGGACCATTTCTTATATCAGGTGTCTGACGGAGCCGAAGTAGTGCGTACCGTGGTTAGTCCCGCGGGGAAGCTCGTCAACTGCTCCGTCACAGTGAACCAGATGCAGGTGAAATCGTTCATGCATGAATGCAGGTTGGGGATGAAGGAGCAGGGAGCCATCTGGCAGTTGGAAACACATTTTGCGCGCATGGATGAGGCCAAGATGATGTGTCGGGAGTTTAAGGAGAGATCGACGCGCAGCAGGTTGAGAAGGGATGACAAGGTTCTGAAAAGATCCAAGAGAGGGTTTACTTATCCCGGCACTCTGTGGTGTGGTGCTGGAAACATGGCAGATGACTATAATCAGCTGGGTAAGTTGAGCAATGTCAAGTTAATAAAGTTGTTTGTTTTATAAATATGTGAAAAATACAAACCCAGTTTAATAACAGCGACCTCCTGCCTGCAGGTGAGTTTGCAGACACTGACAGCTGCTGCCGCATTCATGACCACTGTCCTCACGTCATCCACGCCTTCTCCTCAAACTACGGGCACACCAATTTCAAGTGGCACTCCATATGTCATTGCGACTGCGATAACGCGTGCGTAAAAGTATTTTATTAAGCGACATCATGTTAAGTCTTGTGTAACTGAAGAGACTGGTGGTTTACTTGCATAAAAGTGTTCAGACTGTGATTCTGAAGACATTAAGACCTAACTTTAAAAAATATGTTACATTATCCTTTTAAAAAATTGACACAACATGTAAAACAGAATCAATACCAAAGTTGAAAAGGATTATTCTTTTGCAGGTATAATTCAGTGCATTTATTTCAATAGCAATGTAGGCAGTGACTTCTTCATTAGTTTAATCTATTTAATAATCTTAAGAGGAATAGTTTAGTATAAAAATATGAAACTTATGCAGATGTTTATCATTTAAATCCAGGAGCTGCTCCTGTAATGTTTTCCAGTGACCCATCTCTTCAAGATCTAACCGTATGCTCTGTTTGTTGTCTCTGAAGGTTAAAAGCATGTCTGAGGAAAGTGAATGACACGTCCTCCAGAGTTGTTGGCCAGGCATTTTTCAATGTCATAGGTGTTCCCTGCTTTGAGTTAGCCTATGAGGAACAATGTGCTGAGCGGCACTGGTATGGCCTGTAAGTACCACAGTATTCTTTTAAGGGGATTTGCAACAAATTTAGCTGCATTACTGTCTGAATTCACCAGCTCTTCTCTGTCCTCTCTACACTATAGATGTAAACGATATGAGAAGCTCCCCATCGCTGTGTTAAAGGAAGCAGTTCCATATGACTTTGGAGGTATTGATGTCATTGATGAGCTTCCAATTGCTCCTTCTAAGCCAAAATATTCCAAGGAAAGCAATGAGGAAGAGAAAACTGAGAGTTCAACTCAGTCCAATGTATTGGGTCCTGAAGAGCCTTCACTAAGAAACGTTGTCACAGCAGCTGAGGACTTCATCAAGGTGCTCGCTACTGTCTCCACATCGCAAAGCTCCGCTGCAGACTCGGAGAAAGATGAGACACAAAGCTCAGAGAAAAAGAAGAAGAAGAACACAGGGAAGAAAAAGAAAATGAGCAAAAAGCAAAAAGGAAAAAGAAAGGGGAGGAAGAGAAAGCAGAAAGCAGAGACAGGTGTGAAATCAGAGGAAGGAGCTGCAGTTTCACCCACTGGCAGCAAAGCGGAAGAAGTCTTGGCTTTGAGTAATTTCATTAGCGAGGCAAGAAGATATGAGCAGCCCAGAATAAACATGAACAGAGTGGATGAGAGCAAATATGAGCTCAGGGTAAAAGATGAGCCCTCCAATGACGTCATGAAAGATGATCCAGCCATTGATGAGGAAAAGGTTTCCTTAACGGCACCTTCAGTCCGGATAAAACAAGTAAATCCAGACTCTGCAATGCTGAAAGAGGAAATATCTACAAACCCAGACACTACTGCTCCACAAAAAGTAAAAACCAAACAGCAGAGAAAGGAGAGAAGAAAAAAGAGCAAGAAAAATCTTTATCCTTCCTCTAAAGACCTCGAAACAAACATTTCTGAGCACTTAAATGTTGTTACTAGTCCTTCCATAGCAACTCCGCAGCCAGTTGGACAAAGCCTCAGTGAAGTGCCACTCTTTGCCAGCACCACTAGTGCCCCCGTTGTAATCCCAAAAGCCCAAAGGATCAGGTCAAAGTGTAGACAAGACAGAGAGGAGACAAAGAAAAGGAGGAAAGTCAGTTCTGCTGCTCCCACAGTGCTTGCTGAACACCAAAATTCCTTTGTGGAACGCCTGAAAATAATCCCTTTCACCAGTACTCCCACTATACAGTCAGTCCCCATCACAGAGCTGCAGCTTTCACACAGAGAGAGCATCCAAATTACAGCTCTCAGCTCTACTGTAAGTATTCTGAAAAGGCAGCGTTTGAAAGATAAAAGACTAAGAAACAGAAGGAAAAAAACAGCTGCAACTCCCTCAAGAGGAAACCCACTTATTACTTACAGCAGCTCCAGTAACATGCCCAGAGCTCTCACCACTCCGGACACTCATGTTGCACTAAACCACCCTGCAAGCACTGCTGTCGTACAGCAAACACAAAGGAGGCTTTTCACAACGACCACCCCTACTGTCAGTGAAGAACTTAACCGACAGTCAACCACAGAGCGGCGGAAAGCAATAAAAGAAGCTGCTACTCTTGGAGATGCAGTTTCTGTCTCTAAACAAACTGAACCAGTGACACTTGCAACCTCACCATTTATTGTTGGCACATCTGCAGAGCTCAGATCTAAAAACCCTCTAATGACAACATCAGCAGCACCAATTATGAGTCCACTTCAACTATCTATTGAGAAAGCAAAAGCACAATTTAACAGGAAGAAAAGAATGAAACGTGTGCAGACTAGCAGGCATGCATGAGCTGTGAGATGCAGGCACAGAAAGACTAGGCTAGAAAAGTGTGACCCCTTAATTCACAGGTTTCTGGTGATCAAAGAAGATATGTAGGTGAGAGAGAGAGAGAGAGAGAGAGAGAGAGAAAGAGAATTTTAAGCTATCACGGTATTCATTCATAAAGTTCATGATTTGTATTACTGTCCCCCCCATAATAGCAAATAAAGCATCTGAATGATTCTAAATGTATGTATCACTAATTCTGTTCATGTTCTTTGATAAAAATAAGCATCTATATTTTGTTATATTGTGTAAAAACAGGTGAATATGTTTCCTCATAGTGATATAAACAGAAACATTAAAATATTTGCCCCTGTTTGATCAATTTCAACTTATTGGTTGATAGATTTGAGCCTGTTAGAACCAATCAGCTGTAAGGTAATGATTTTTGGGCTCACCCAACATAGTACCTACATACTATAATTTCTATGCAATATTCAAGTAATCACAAAGTACTTGTAAGTATTTTTAATATTCATTTTATTTTCAGCTTTGAAAACATCTGAGATGATAAAAACCTCTGATAATAATACAAGATATGAGTTTAGATTGGAAGCTTTCTAACTAGCTAACTAACTTGCTAACTGATTGAAAGTCAGTCTCTCTAATCAGCCTTTTAGTGTAAGACGTTCGTCTTCACATTATCCAATTTTTTTAATAAAATATTTTGTAATAAAAGGTAGAAATGAATTCATTTAAACTTCAGAGGCTTATCACTAATCTGCTTAACCTGAATTAATTTTTTGTGTGTTATCCGTCCATTTCACACGACCAAAAAGGCCTGAGGAACGTCTACATACTGTTCTTTTTCGTTTCTAGAGGCTGCAGACTTTGACCCCTGAGACTTGGCATCCCTTGCAAGTAGTTTCAGGGAGGGGTCGCATTCTGCAAACCGATTAGGTGCTCATGACATTCACCGCTTCAATGCCAGAGTTGTAATAACCAGGGAGAGGCTAAAACCCCTCCAGGTCAGCTGACTCTCACATGCTTACATAAGACCACTTCATCAGCAAAGGTAAGGCATGAAAATGGCATGGCTAAAGAACTGTGCTGCTACCGGCTTGGGTACCCAATGGACTTCACACCTCATGCTGATGGAAAGTGCAGCATCACTGTCAGTATCAGCAAAATGATCTACCGTCAACATTTTTCATTTGGTACATTTGGAAACTCACACAGAAAGCTGGGTTTCGGAAATAAACCAGTGCAATAAATACACAGCGGCTGGAATAAGTAACCAGGCACTCTAATAAGATTCCTGCTGTTTTAGATATTACTGCAGTATTTGATAAGGAGGACCCAATAATTATGGACTATAAACC
>JBAMHX010000010.1:10987395-11009895 GCA_037177515.1 Pseudomugil tenellus | reverse complement strand
TCCTCCTCTCTTTGTCACATAAATGAAGAAGACAATGAAACAGGCCAATATTAATACTTAAAGAAGAGACTAAGACACCCTCTGAGCATGAATGCTCCTGTAAGAACTGCCTTTTTCCTTAATGAAACGTAGGAGGCAGCAGAATCTCTAGAATATTCTTTGTCATACTGCAGTGAGTCAGTTTGATCAGATTTAATTCCATGTCGTTTTTTTTTCCACCTGATTTTTCATGTACTCTTGTATCTATGTATGCATGTGCAGTTTGTGTGACAGGAATGTGATCTAGCAGCCATTTAAAGTCCTTCTAAATGAATGACCCTGATTAAATGGTCTTAAACTTGATGTGAGGAAGATGACATGGCTTGCCTGCCTCACATTCGCTTTCTCAGCTCTTATTGGACGGCACCGAGGACAGAGCCTTTGTCTGCTTTTCCTTCCTTTCTTTTCCTTTTTTTCCCCAAGAATTTGGGAGACTGAATCCTCTAATGCGTTAAAAAGAAAAAAAAAAGCTGCTGTGTCACAGGAGCCCATACTGGAACCAGCAGCATCATCCTGGGAATCATCCTAAAAATCATCGCTTTAAAGGTGGAACATTTTGTCTTGTGGTCCCCATGGATCGTTTGTCATCAAGGGTTTCTGGTTGCAGGAGGTGGGACGGTGTGCCAGGCAGGAGGGATTCCTTTCCCTTTAAACAATCTGCCATGTCAGTGCAGTCCAAACTGGGCCCTTTTGCAGGGGTGTGTACCGTGTAGTCACTCTGCAATCGAAGGGAATCCCTCGCCATTGCAGCCAGAAATGAAAATCCAAGGCCATTAACTTTTGAATTCTTCATGAAAAATAGATGTAGAAATAATGGTTGTGCAGATAATGATGATTAAATTAAAAAATGCTTATGGCAAATTCTCAGAAACCATTGAAGTGCATTAACTATTAGCCCTAAACCAGACAGGCATTGCTTTGTATCATCAAAGATTGTCTTCAAGCTTAATGATCTTACTGAAGCTCTTTACAATGTGAAGTTGCAATAATATGACTGCATCCTGTTGGTTATCAGCTTCACAGTCACTGTTTAGTCCCTTTAAACAGCAGTGGTTTGGAATCTGCCATGTGATTGTAGTTAATGCACATTTGTTGTGTGTAGTCGCTGAGATTGTGCAACTTTTTCAGCAGGCACCATGAAGGCCACCATATTTCTAACGGTGATCATCCCTATCTGCTTGCTGTGATGTCATTAGCTCCATCTTTGTGCAGAGAATATCACACAGCTGGCTAGAAATTAGAAAAAGCACTGAGTGATAAGTTCTGTTTTCCAAAGCAAGATGTTTTGTTTCAGTTATTGATCTGATAAAAGCCATTTTCCAGCTTTGGTTGCATTTCCAATCAAATAACCCTGAGTAATATGACCTTTTTATAGACACACAGTCTATTTAGTGACCACTCAGCTATCACCCTGATCTGTCCACATCTAAATTTACTGGTCTAGCTTAGAGTGATGTCACATCTTGGGGGTTTTAAACAGGTAAAAAGGTCAGATTGAGCCAGAGAGAAGGTCACTGGGACATGTGAACCGCCAGAACACTGATGGTTTTCACTTACATCGCAGCTGCCCCTGAAAGCTGGTGGGAATATTTCAGATGTCTCTATCCCTCCTTTCCCAACCCCCGCTGCTGCCAACTATCTTGTATATCATTTCTCACTTACTGGCATTAGCTGCACATGTGGCAGCTGGAGCTACTGGTGCACTAAATGAATGGATTACCATGGAAACTGGGAATTGCAGATGACAAATGAAATATTGCTCATCCTCCTAGCTCTAGATGACACTCGACACTTTGAAAAAAGATGGCTTGTTGTCCAATTTATCCCTAAAACTAATTACTATTTTCTTTATGATTATTTGATGCATTTGTTTTTCAAATATTTAGATGAACTACTCAATGATTTGCAACCATTACCAGAGGAGAAAAAGGTTGTATGAGCTGAGCTTTATGAAACTGAATAATTTAATTTCCTTTTTATCCCCTGGTTACTTCTTCCATTTTACAAAGACAATAGTCCCAGATTTTCTCTCTGCACTGTTGCTTGTTATAAAACAGTCTTTGCTCTTTTTCTTTCAGGTAACAGAACTAAATGAGGCCCTGTCCAATGAGGAGAGAAACCTCTTGTCTGTTGCCTATAAAAACGTGGTGGGCGCCCGCCGCTCCTCTTGGAGGGTCATCTCCAGCATCGAGCAGAAGACCTCTGCCGACGGCAATGAGAAGAAGATCGAGATGGTGCGGGCTTACCGGGAGAAGATCGAGAAAGAGCTCGAGGCTGTGTGTCAGGACGTGCTTAACCTCCTGGACAACTTCCTGATCAAGAACTGCAGCGAGACGCAGCACGAGAGCAAGGTGTTCTACCTGAAGATGAAGGGCGACTACTACCGGTACCTGGCCGAGGTGGCCACAGGAGAGAAGAGGGCCACAGTGGTGGAGTCATCAGAGAAGGCCTATAATGAAGCTCACGAGATCAGCAAGGAGCACATGCAGCCCACCCACCCCATCCGCCTGGGCTTAGCTCTTAACTACTCTGTGTTTTACTACGAGATCCAGAACGCCCCGGAGCAGGCTTGTCATCTGGCCAAGACCGCCTTCGATGATGCCATCGCTGAGCTCGACACCCTCAACGAGGACTCCTACAAAGACTCCACTCTCATCATGCAGCTGCTCCGAGACAACTTGACACTGTGGACAAGTGACCAGCAGGATGACGAGGGCGGGGAGGGCAACAATTAAAGAGAAATCACACTTAAAAAAATTTTAAAAAATTATGAAGGGCCGGTGGACTTTGGCAGCCGCTTATGCCGATGAAACTACCGCAGCAGCAGTTCTTTATTTTTCCATGTGTTATAAGAAAAGAATCAAAAGAGAGGTGAGAGTGGAGGTTAAATCTTAGTTTAAATATATATATAGAAATATATATACAGTTGAAAGGGGCCTCCGTCTTCTTGAGTTTCTCTTTGACATTTGCCAAAACCACTGATATGTCAGTCAATCAGCCTGTAGTGGTTGTTGTTGGATTGAAATGGCAGCCTCGCACTGGCATAGGAACTGATCTTGTTCTGTCAAGATAAGCTGCTTACTTAGGTTTTTGCGTGATAGATATGCATCTGAGTAACTAAGAGAGAAAATGATTGAATGGGAATGCCTCACAAATCTAGTTTGCATTGGTTCCAGTAATCGTAGCCCATAAGAGAGACAGGGCCCTGAAAGCCATTAGTGGCACACTTACATAGAGAAAGTTATAAACTGGTTAAATCCCCCAAATTTTAGAGGATTAATTACACAGAAAGAAAAAAATAAAACAAGGATTGAATTGACAAATTTATGTCTCCTCCCACCGTCTAAAGTGTATTGGGCATCTTACAGATAAGTCTGTTATGTGTCACTGGAACCACTGATTATTTTGGAGGTGAAGATCACTAAAGGCAGAGACTTAAAATAAAAAAGACAAAAAGATAAAAAAAAGCAGCTTCAGAGTTTGTGGTTTACTTCTGTGTTTGTTTTATTAAATGCACTTGCCTACTATACTGTTTCTTCAGTGTAAGATGATGACGACAATAATATCAATTATTCAATATTGTGCATGCTGGTGATGTATTTATATACAGTAGCTTGACTTTATTAACTTATACTGTGGGTGTTAAGTATTCATATGAATGAGAAAAACCGGCTTTGTCTAATGTTGATTTCTAATTTATTTCATTTTGTTATAGTTCTTGATTTGCTATACCAAAATGGTGATCGTAAAATTGACCTGTAATGGGCGTTGCTATAGTGACATGCAATATGTGTATTTAATTTGTTATTGAAAGACAAAAAAAAGCAAGGTTAAAAAAACCCACCAGTACTCACTTAATCTTACCAGCTGGTGTTTGTCACATTAAAGTATGATTATGATATATTTTGTTCTTTGAAAAGTATTTAAGTACTTTTTTCTGTCATGCTATCCTGTTTAATATTGACGTTTCCAGGTTCAATGTTTCTGTTATGAATTCACAAACAAGGACCATTTTTTAAATTTCTGACAGTACTTTTTTCTCTGTTTTTATACATTTTAGCTGTTCCTGAGTGACAAAATATCTTGAATGTGAGTCATTATGTAGCAGTTGCACAAGAACCGAAATAATAGCTATGATAATAAAAAAGAATATGACTAAATTATACATACACCATTTCCGTGGTGGTCTAGTGTATTGTTGTACTGTCACCCATGAGTATACTTAGTTTTACGTAAAGCCACTTCATGGAACGTTTTAAAGGCTTTGTTTGCATACAGTCCATGTTTTTTTCCCCTTTTGTGCCTGTATTATTTTTATGCCTCATTTGCAAGTTAATCTTTAACAGAAAAAAGGAATTTATCTGCCAGTATTTTAAGTTCCTGCAAGCATGTGCAAGTAATTTCCCTTTAACGGTTGCTCACTTGTATATGTGTCTACTGTTGTGAAGCACATAGATATGAATATTCAACACCAGTGCGTATTGATAGAGTCACAGGGAAAGTATAGACAATTCTTTAGAGTTTATGACTAATAAATAAATGCACCTCTTCAGAACAAACTTTAAACACCAGGAAGCTGCTTGGGCGCACAGAAAGCCGCTGAATGGATTTATCGTCATTATGCTGCTACTTCTACAGATAATTAATATATTCATATGGATGGCAGTTTATTTTTCTTAATGAATGGCATATTTAGGGCTTGTGTTTATTTATTATTTTTTAAATGTGATGGCTTAAGAGAAACCAAAAGCCTTAAGGTCAGTTACACAACTTGCTCATGTATGCCAATTATGTCACCATCATGAGTCAGCCTTCATGAGCTCACAGTATGTCACAGCTGCTTTGATTTATTTTTAACATTATAAAGTTCGATGGACAACCTGATGCTCACACAACCTTAAGATACTTTTTTTCAAGTTTTATATGTAGAATGAGAAGAGATTTTTTTCTTTTTTTCCCTTTTTGTTTCTGAATATTCATGCCAAGAGGCTCCTTATTGCTAATAATACACATTTTGTGTTCTTTTCATTTTTATTTTTATTATTTTCTAATTAATTTATGTTCTTTTTCTCCATGGTTTGTTTTTTTATTTTAAAATTTTCATTATTTTGGATGTTAATCCTTGTTTTTTTGTGACATGGCATGCAAGTGCAAAGCCGTGGGGGAAAAAAATAAAAGGAATTTGATTTGATTTTAATCTTGAATTTGATCAAAGAAGATCTGACCTGATGATAATTAGCAAGCTGTATGCTCTGAGCAGTTTTTGGATGCCATCTGTTGCCCATTAAAGTTATTTGTTTATCGTCTTATTCTTAATTTCTTTTTCTGTCTGTTATCTGGTCATGCAGTGTCTAAAACCAACAGCTTATTTCACTGTGAAAGCTGAAATGTTTCTGCCCACATGCATGATATAAGATATCAGCGTAACCCTTTGGGAAGGGGGTCACATAACTGGTGTGTGTGGCATGTGTGAGTGTTTGCATCCATATCTGGGTGAGTACTGTATATATAGTATGTCACTGCACTGATGTATGTATTGAGCGTCTGTGTGAACATGCAAGATGGAGTCGTGTTAGCAGCAGAGCACAGACACTGCTAACTCACACAGCAAGCACATAATGTCTAACATGAGGCACTTTCTAAGGCCGACGTGATAATCATTAACGTAATTAGGGCATAGATCAAAGAATGCTTCTGAAAAAGACAACAGGTTTATGATCACAGCAGAGGAGCGCTCCAATAAAGTAATACCCACCATGATTTTCTCCCCAAGAGAGTCAACATCCCCTGACTCTTTAAATCCACTTGCACATTATGGTGTTACATTCAAATATTACATTTATGAGCTACTGTTCAAATCTGTACATTTCTAATTGGGAGCTGCACCATTGGGCTGATTGATGAGCTCAAGTGGCAAGCCCCCCCCCCCCTCCCCACACACCCACCCACCCTCCACTGCAGCCTCTTGCTGCAGCGTGCTGCACTGAACCTTTCATGAGATGAAATTCTGTGCTTTGAAAGGTCCTCCTCACCAGCCAATAGCTGACAGGCTCACTCTCCGCAGCCACCAATCCCATTCCTGTTGCTAGGGCTGTAATAAGTATCCCACTATCAGCCCAGCTCCTTGCTGCACTACTCAGACACCTATTGCATCCTGTTAAAGCGATGAAAGCTCTCTGCACACAGGAGGTGTCATTATTCAGCTCCAACCTATCTTCATGTTGGTTGTTTAATGCACACTTTCAGGAACGATGGCATCATCAATTTTGGGAAAATCTGGTGACATAATACATCTCAAACACTTAGGGGCCCGCTGATGGAGATGTTATTGAATCTCCTGTAGATAGAAATTCAATTTAGAGGCTAATTCCTTCAAATTAGCGTAAAACTAAATAAATATTTGTAATGTAATTTACCATGTTTACTGTACACCAAACAGACTATATACAATTACACTAATACACCTCAGCAATCTTCATACTCTACATTTTCACAAGATATTCTTAGACAATAAACAAAATTGCTCATTTCTGCTGCACATCCACCTATAGAGTAACTGCTTTATCCATTATCACATGAAGGGAGGTCAGAATGACGAAGCACAATTTATCCTTGAGGCTTGTCACCAGCAGGCATGTGTCCTCTAAACTATTGGGTTTAGTTCTTTCTTCTGCAAACAACTGCATCCTGTAGAAAAGCTCCCAGTGAAATGACAGGAAGACAGGACAGACCGATAACAGGAATCTTTGAGGAAGCATTGAAAATTAGCTTTGTATACTAATAAGAGTGTGCCTGTGGATACATGCAGGTTATTTTTGTTCTCTCTGAAGCAAGGTAGGTCTGTGTATCACCTTACCTTTTAGATTAAAAGGATTCATACCAGTCTGTCAGATAACAAGCCACCACTGGCAGCTCATTAGCTTAGCTTTGCATATCTGTTTGGGACACTGCAGAACTAAAACAATTTCTACTCATGTACCTTTATGTTCTTTGTATTTTACCTGGGCTTCACGCTAGCATTTAGGGGTGTGCAAGCCTTTAGTATTATAAAAAGATGCACAAAGATATCCCCTCTCAAGCATGAAGATGATGCTAAAGTTCCTTTAATTGCAATCCCACTGAAAGCTGCAATATGCTCATTCCAAAATAAATTGGCTCCACTAGAATGCAATTTAAAGAACATTAACTTTTGTAATGAAACATCACGACAATGTTTACTTGTTTGTCTGTTTTCAGAAGCCAATATGGTTACACTAGTTAAGTTAATTACCTCTATCTATCATACTGGTGTGAATATGAGGAACTATTGGATTGGAGGTAATAACTAAGCTCCATTTCTTTCAAGGTTTTTGTGCTCTAGTGGCCTTTTACTTGATAGCATGACCAAATAGGGAATGACATACAACAAAGGGTACCAGGACAGGAATCCCCACTTGAGCACTTGAGCCTAATGTGTTTCTTTCTTAATCATCCAATAAAAACAACAGCTCGAGCTGTTCCAGAAATGCTCCAGGCCCGTCTTTATACATGTATAATATGTAATTTGATTAAACTGATTTCATTCCTGCTCAAGATGATAAATTGCGGCCTTGAAGAAATGTGAATGGGATTGTGAACAACTGCCCATCTGAGTGTCATCTGCAGTCATTTAATTTTTTTTTCCCACTAAGACCATCTTTATCATACTTTTCCTACACATCATATTATCACTTTCCTTTGCCTTGTGTGTGGTGTTCAGCTCCCATTTGGCTCTGAGATTAACAAATTACAGCAGGCACCCTGGCTACTTTACTGTACACCTCAGGCCATTTTGAGCTGCTCTGCAGGCATGTGCCATGACATGTTTTTGGCATTTTTCTTAATGTCATAAGTCTTAGTGAGAAATCTTGACTTTATATCTTGTGTTACATTATTAAGTGTTTTTTTACTTAAAATGATAGGCACTATCTTGTAATATTAGAATATCTTTGGACATGCTAGCATGAACCTGTTAGCATTACAGTACATGGTCTTTGCAGTCTGGCATGTTTTTTTCTTCATTCATTTTAAAATCAGATTAAGAGATTTGTGTGACATTTGTAAAAATGTCACTGGGGGGTTTAAGATGCGTTGCTGTTTGCTGAGTTTCTTTAAAACACATCAGAAGGCCAGTCTCAGTCTCAGGTGACAAATGGTAACAAATATATTGGCCACTTTTCGAGTTGAGTCATAAGAAAAACATGTGAGATAAACACTTTTTTAATCGGTGTGTTTACATCAGGCTGCACAGTGGTGTGGTGGTTAGCACCGCAGCCTCACAGTGAAAAAGTTGTTGGTTCAATCATCAGCTTGGGTAGCAACCTTTCTATTTGTATGTTCTCCCTGTGCTAGCATGGGTTCTCTCTGGATACTCCGGCTTCCTCCCACCATCCAAAGACATGTTAGGTTAATTGGTCATTCTAAATTGTCCTCAGGAGTGAATGTTAGTTTGACTGGTTGTGTTACCCTGTGATGGACTGGCAAACTGTCCAAGGTATACCCTGCCTCTCGCCTGCTGGGATAGACTCCAACTAACCTGAACTGGATGAACCAGTTAAGAAAATGGATGGACAGATGGTGTTTGTGCCAGTTTCATGAAATATAAACATGTTGCAATTTTGAAAGACAAAAGCAGACATTCTGTAGTCCATGAATTGTAATAGTTTAAATAATTCATCTTTTTAAACGGTGTAACTATTACATATTCAGGTGTGTGAGACCTGATTGCATGTTGGGTTGTTGGTATTCTGCAAACTCCTGCACCAAAAAAAATCCCTTAACCTCTTGTTTCTCATATGTCTCACAGTAACTGACAGCCATTTGGCTTTATGCACAGCTCCACTACATCATGTACTTAAGACAGCTCCTTGTTGCCTGTCTTTCATTACTGGACGAACTGATTAATCCAGGTGTGTCTGACCTCAGCAACCACAACAGGAATGGCCAGACACACCTGAACTAACTAGTTCATCCAGTAATGAATGATAGGAAATAAGGAGCTTTCTTAAGTTTAGGAAGTAGTATAGCTGTGCATACGCCAGTTAATCATTCATCGAATCATAATGCTACCATTGTTAGGGTCCAGGCACTAGAGCAGAATTGGAAGCTCAGCTCTAGCCACACTATGCAAATAGTTCAAAGATGGACTTACAAGTAATTTAAACTTTACTGAAATAATATTTGGAGAAAAACTGAGGGAGTTGAGAATTTTTGAGAGCAGAAGCAAGATATTAAAAACAAGCCTTGGATTATTGCCGGACTGACTCAGTGTTCTTTGGAATCAGCTCTTTTTGAGCAGTTTCCTGCACACACTTTGGATTTTAGGAGCTTAAGATCCAAACTCATTCTGATTAGCACCTCAAAGATGCTAAGAAGATAATAGATGTAGAGTTCCAGAAATACCAACCCATTAGAGGTAAGGAATGAGAGAGAAAAGAGAGATGGAGAGAAAGAAGGGACTGAGAACAGAGACTGGTCTATAAATAGGCTTCCCCTGCAGCCTGAGAGTAGACAGTGAGTAGACCAAAGACATCAATGTGACAGCCCCTCCACTATAGAAACTATGTGCCTCTGTATAGATAGCGAGAGTTCATGTCTCTAGTTAAAAGAGCCTGAATCATCAGTTTTATTCTTAGCCACATGAATGTATTAAATTGTACAAAATTAGATGAGCAACAGACTGAAACAGGCTACTTTCTTGAATTTCATTCTGCTATGATAATATAGTTATTTTCTTGCAGCATTTAATATAAAAGTACATAGAAGACTCTTTCTGGCACACAGACAGCTGTTATGCATGACTGCTTGCAAATGAATTATTCAAACTAACATTTAAACTTTGTATTATTTATCAAAAACTGGCATAACGTTCAGCTGAAGGTTTTAAAACGCTATCTTTGGTAGCACTTGTCTCACAACATTTCAGGATGGATCACACCTCTCCATCTGTCCGCACCACACAACTTTACTGTCTTTTTAATATTTTCTCCCATTTGTTGATTTTAAACAAAAAAAAAATGAAAGGATGTGATTATTCATAACCACAGAAGCCTGTGTGATGAGTAGAAGTTTGTAAAAGTGATTCTAAGATTAACTCCATTCCTCCCCCCTTTCTCTTGGTTACGTCACTTCACATGTTCTTTTAGGCTTCACACTGCAGGAAAATCTCAGGGATCAAACATATGCATGCGGAAACATAACAGCTCAATCTATTGTATGTAATTTATTATGTTGAACTGCAAGGGAAGTAAATAATTCAGCTTTAACTGTTTCATATCTCATGCTCATCTCTCTTTAGTGGGTGTTACCATGAATGGTGATGCAGAAGAAGAATCCTTTGGTCAGACCTGTCTCGGTTTACTGTCTTCTCTTCCTCAGGGTGCTGATCATAAGGGTTTCTGAAACAAGGAAACAACACACATTAAAACTGCTTGCACTTAATGACACATTTTTTAAAATATTAAACGCAAATAGAGTTGAATTATATGGCAAACTAGAAGGACAGAGAGCGCAGACCTCTGATAAACTATCCCTATTTCCCCATTGCAAAGAATCCTGGATCCAAATCTGTTCTTAACTTTTTAAGTGATTTTGCTAACAAACAGCTGACTTGGCAGAGGTAATAATGAACTTTCTACATGTCTTTCTATTTCAAATGGAACAATATGTTCCTTAGCGTCTGCATCTAATTTGACCTTAGCAATGTCTAATCTGCTAAACACTGTTTTATAGTTTGCTGTACAGGTGCCAACTGGGTGACAAATTATACCTTGGCTTGTTTGCGGGTCTGCCGCCTGATATCTGAGCTGGTGACTCATTATGTATGTGTGCAGGGGATTTCCCACAGTGCAAAGAAAAAGTAGAAAAAAGGAGAAAAACTTTCTTTCACTTCTTTCCCAGCCTGGAGGGGATGTACAACTCAACTGACATCAGGCCAGTGGGGTCAGATGTGCTGAATAACAGGCAGAGATGAACCAGTGACAAGGAACTGGCTGAGGCTGAAGGAATGAAATGCAGTGTGGTGAAAGCAATTGATGTTTAACAGGGAGAGCCAAGGTTCGTGTTTAGCTGAGTATTGAGGCTGAACAAGTTGGCTCTGAATGTGGAAAATGAGGGAATTTGGGTGTTGGAGAAGACGCTGAAGCAAAGTTTCCCTTTACCACTGATGAAACAATGACACCACAGTTATATTCCCAAAATAAAGAGGCTATTATACATTTAACATACAGTAGAAAAAAGACAAAAGAGAAGAGAATAGAGCAGGATGTTGCTTAGCTGTGGGAGTTAAAGAAAAAGAGCATTCATACAATGAAGTTACTACTCTGTATGAACGCTATTGTGCTGTTGCATGGCAACTGTTTCCACAGAAATCTTTGCTCAGAAGCACTCCTCTTTGGTCGTCACATAACTGCAGCGAGCAGAAAAATGGGCTGACTACAGGAATACAAATGAACCATTTCAGCTTGCAAGAGCTGAAGAATTGTTTGTATTTTCCTTTTAACATTTTGCAGAAAAGCAGATTATAAGATGGAAAGTGTATGTGTTTCAAGCTATTTTACTATTTGAAAATGTTTGCTTTGTAATTGTTCCACGGAAGGAAATAAGATGGTTATAAGGATAAAGGCAACAATCAAACTGAAACTCAAAAGGTTTATTTTTCTATATTTTCTGACTTGCAGTGTTGAACAGTGAATTATGACACCAAACTAAAAGGAGAAAGGAAGAGATATTCATATTTCAGTATCTTATTGCAGGCAGAACACCATTTATACAGAAATCTTGAACTGGTGTCTTGAACCAGTTTCAACGCACTAGTTGTTATCAAGTCCTAGTTATGATCAAATTGTCCAGCAGTGCACCTTAGCAGAACCGCAGACATTTCACCACTACTGTAAGTTTATGCAGCCTGGAAATGATTTCTGATAACTGCAGAGGAGGTCTGTACAGCTACATCGGTCTGAAATGAAGAATAACACAGGGAGAAGATCCAAACTCTGCACAGATAGGCTACAGCGCAAGCCGAGACTCAAGCCAGCGAGCTTCTCACTGGGAGGCTGCAGTGCTATCCACCACGCCACCGTGCAGCCCTTGAAGAAACACAGAAAAAGAAATTTTACATGAAAATATATCATTTATATGCATTAGTATGTTTATCCTGAAATTCTCTTAAAGAATCATTTTGCTGCACTGACTAAAAAACTGGTTTCATTAAAGAACAAATAAGTAAAGTCTACACACAAAGACATGCAACCTTTCTTTTTAACAAATCTTCTAGCTAGGGGTAGTCTGCTGTCCATTAGTTATCCTGCCTTATAGGCTTGACCAACGTCCAATGAAGCATCCTTTTGTTTTTTGTTCCTAATTTTCTTTGTATAAACATATGATGGTATCATTAATATATTTCTCGTTCTTCTGCAGGTTTTTCTAAGTACACAATGCGGAGCATGTTGATCTGTCTTCCCTGTCCTCTCCACTCCAACCAGTCAAGGCAGATTGCTGCACTGCCTGAGCTGGGTTCTGCCAGAGGTTTTTCCTTCCTGCTAAAAGGACGTTTTCCATCCCACTGTTGCCTCATGCAGGATGGGAGATTGGATTGAAGTCAAGATTTAAAGAAATATGTTGTTTTCCCTTAGCTAGGCTATTTATTATGAATGGCTCAAATGTGTGTAAAGTGCCCTGAGAAGTGACACTTTGTCTGCAAATAAAGCTAATTAAATTAAATTTCCAAACCGATTTTACTCTGTTGAGGTGTAGAACCTTTCAAATGCTCTTTAGTTATATCTGTTTTAATCTAAAAGAAATAAAAAGTTTTCAATGCTGCTGTTCTGTTTAAAATCACCAGTGACGCTGTTCAACCACAGAAAGCTTTGGCCGTGGTCACAGTAAGTCCTGCCTCTCGGGGACACCTCAGGATGATAAAACAGAAATTTGTGCTGATCAGGACAATATGCTTTGACAGTAATGCTGTGATGGGGACTGGCAGTGGCACTTGTGCTCAGGGATTTTAGATTTCGCAGCATCATGCCTCCTCTTTTAACAGAACTGAAACAGCTATTTTTGTATCAAAGAGGACAAGAAAGTAGTGTTGTAAAATAGTTCAGGCTAAATGCAACATCAACATCTTAGAGAGAATAATTAGCCGTCTGTTTCAACAGAAATGAGGATTTGGGGTTTTGTTCTGAAACATTTAAAACACTGTTTGTTTTGGCCTCATGCTATCAACAATTAATATGTGGCTCTAAGATATCATTTTTAAAATAAATGGATAAAAAAAGAATATTTAATTTATTATTCAAGTAAAATACAATATGTTTTTTAATACAAAGGAGAGCTAAAACACCTTATTCCCATTCTCAGACGTGTAACTTAATTACATAATCCAGTTTCACAAAGTGAAAATATATTTACTTCTGGGTGTCTGAGCAGTGACCGCCTACAAGAAGATGCTGCCCTCTTTTGGTCTGACAACTACAATGCATAGTGTTTGGAATCAGACTATTGGAAAAAGAAAATATCTATGAAAACACATGGATGGATTTCCACTTAGAAATTAGTGTTTAAAGCGTTTAAACTACTTAAGCTTAAATGTTATAAACCTCTAATAAAACTCAATGATCCTCTGAATAAAAATACAAGAAGACAGACTACATGGACTTGTAAAAGACTGCCATCTTTGGTTTTAATTTGGTGTTGCAGTATACTTACACACACACACACACACAGTATACAATCTCTTTTGAATATTATGACTTTTATTATTGTCAATTGCTGTAAGAAAATGTAAAAATATTTTCTTTATGGAGCATATTTACACTTTAAGTCCATAAATAAACAACATTTGCGTCAATCACGTCTGCAGTAACACAACATTTCACACATCTGAAAAGCAGAGAATGGCATCTACTCTGACTACTGTGTTTGCTTTCATCCAAAGTAAAATGAATGTATACGTTTTATTAATCATAACTCAAAAATCTGCACAGAAGTGAAAAAGAATGACCAGTGAGTGCAGCAGTATCATCCAAAAAGACAAATTTAGATCAAAATAAACTTTTTTTGCGCACTCTCAGCTTCTCTACACGTGTCACTTTAATCTGCAGTCTCTGCAGTCGATTCATCTTCGTACAAGTCCTCCAGCTCGCCTTCTCTGCTCCCCTCTTTGCTGACTTTCCTGTGGGGAACAAACGCTTGATCATGCAGTTGAAGGTACTGAGTGAGATTGCAAATGAGGAAAAAGAAGAAAAAGAGAAGAGAGAGGGGTGACACTAAACTAAAAATGTCATGGAGTGCGTGTCCTTTACAGCACAGCTCATCGCTTTGTATCCACATCACGGTCAAGAGGACACAAGAGACGAGACAAAGCACTCATCAATGGCCCTTTATTTTAGGTACAGCTGAGGGCTTTGTTTGGTCTTGTCCATTTGAAATCCTCTTAAGGTTGAGCAAACAACAGATGAGCTGAGCTGGAAGCGTGTGAGCTTAGCCTAAATGCTTTTTTAACAATTTACCTCAAGGAAGGATGAGGCAGAGGCGAAGACCCAAGTAAGCCCCAAGAACCACTGCAAGGAGATGTGATATAAGAAGCCAGGGATTACACAGTCATAAATACATTATTATCTTTGCAAGACTGCAGCGAGGTGAAATGGAAATTTTGGGAAATTAAGCTCCACTTTAGAATTAAAAGAATAAGGAGGAATTCCTTTTTGTGTAATGCTCGACGGATAAACAGTAAATAATTGTGGAAAGTTTAGTTTTGATCAAGATTTGAATGTTTTTTCATCCGTCTTTTCTTCAAAGCAACAGTTTTCTGCAGAAACATTTCTAAGATATACAAAATTTCAGAATGAGGTTAACATTATGGCAAATTAATGCTTCACTTAATGAAATAATGGCTTCTTATAAAAGCTTAGTGAATGCTGATAAACTGAGCAGAACTCACTGAAGGTTGTTTTGCTACATTTCCAGAACTGCTAGTAGGCTCCCAAGATAAATAATAATAAACTCTGTTACAATGTAAAAAAATATGAATCTGGATGAAATAAGATTTTAAAAAAACTGAATTCAACATTTTGCAAATAATTTTTAGCTGATCCGTGTTTTTAGATGATTATTGCTTGTTTAATTTGAAAGCAAAATGCCACAATACATCATCCCTCCCAGAAGATCAATAAAACACATATTGATCTTCTGTAAGTCAGCATCAATCGTGATTCCTCATATGATTAAATAATTCACATTTCTCTGCATTTTATCATAATAAACACAAATATCTTTTTTTAACACACGTCAGTAGGATTGTTTGAGAGAAAAACTGCAGCACAGCTGGTTTGTAGATGACGACGACGTAGCTGAAGCGCCGCATCTCTTTGCATGGAGGTGTAATTAGCTGTGCCCCCCCAACAGGACTGGCTTTGTTAATGGTCAGTGATCAGTGTAGCAGCAGAGGATCCACTTAGCGAATCAAGCCAGGACAAATGCTTTTATCTAGCTGAGTACTTCTCTTCATTTAAGGACTGCAACACAACAGATACAGCAAAAGCTCATTAAAGTCTAGATATATGATATGTGAAACACTCTACATGTGAATTTATTTTCACTTCAAGCATCTGCTGCTTTGGTTTGTTAGAGGTCTAATCGCAGAGCTGGCAGCCTGGTGGAGTGAAGCGGACAGGATTTGCAGAGTAGGCTACTTACGTAAGAAGACCTCCAGGGGCAGACATGGACCTTTCTGCTCTTCTGCCCTGACACTCAAAGGGATTACTGAAAGACCGCTTCCTAAGCATGGACTTCACAAGAATCTGTAACGGACATCAGAGACAGTCTTAGTGAAAAACAAACATATTCATCAAGCCAGAGAATAAATTTTAAATGTATTTTAAAACAACTTTTCTTTCTGTTTGTGCTAAAACCTTTTTATTTAATATAATATCACAGGACATTGCTGAATGATTTATTTTACACTAATCTTCCTGTCATACGGATATATTTTTATTATCTTAAACGCAGCACAAAGACAAAAGGTTAATTTTCTGAATCCATGAATAGAAAAGTATTTTCAGAAAAGAAACTCACCACAGCAGAAAGGCTCGGGATGAGTTTGATGCTGTTCTGCACCTCCTCCTCAGTGACCTCCACTTCCTTGCAGTGCTCCTCTTCCAGAGGAAGCGGATTCGAGCCGTTCTCTGTCATCCACGGATGTAGCTGCGATCAAAACACTCACATATTAACACATTCACTGTGAAAAGCAGGCTTGATGTTTCCATACTCACCTTTACTTCAGGTATGGTGATTCTCTTTGCAGGGTTTTTATCCAACATCCTTTCAATGAGATCTTTCAGCTCGTTGCTTATCAACAGCCTGTTAAAAGAATAGTACTCATAATAATCCGTTTTGCTTTTTAATAAAGCGCTTTGTGTTATACTCTAAAAGGTGTTATAAATTTAGATGTATTACACCTGAAGGGATGTAACATTTTTCAACAATAGTTTTGTGAATAAACACACCGACTCAAAGATAAATCCATTAAGGTATCATGTTCTATATGTTTGCACACATAACAGGAACACAATCCCTTCCAGTTTAATGTAATGAAAATGTATTTTTGCTTACGTCTCTGGGAACTCCACTGGTTTGTTCTTGATTTTGTTGTGCAGAGAAACAATATAATCATCATAAAAAGGGCACTGGGGAGGGACAAACAAAGGAAACAATCAAAACATTAAAATTAAGTGTTGGACTGCATTCTTATGAATTAAGCTGCCTGCTTACCTTGCCAAACACAAAACAGTACAGCGTGACTCCCATCGCCCACACGTCTACTGCCTGTTAAACAACAAGATGCGTCATCGTTCATCGGGTAGTGTTGACTAAACTCACATGACTTACTGTCTCACCTTTCCACTGAAGCTCTGCTGGTTTTCACTTATTGTTTCAGGGGCCATGAAGGCCGGTGTCCCTGCCGTACTTGACAGGAGGTCATCTGCCCCCTCAAACTCGTTGCTCACACCGAAGTCTGCTATTTTAACGTGACCATCGTCTCCTAGAAGCAAGTTGGAGGGTTTGATGTCTCGGTGGATGATTTTATGGTAGTGCACTGCATATATACATACAAAAAAAGGACAAGTTTGTTGAAATATTGTAAATCAACTAAAAACTTAATCTCTGGTAAGAATGTGACAGGAAGTTAAAGTAAATCTTTTCTTTTTCTAAATCAAGCGAAGTTAAATTTTCTTGCCATTTATGAGCATACAACAAGGAATACACAGCAGACTTCTAGACAAATGTGCATAAACAGACAAATAGCAATTTTTGCAGAACCTAACAGGCAGAGAATTATTCAACATAACGAGTTTATGTGGCATTTAAAATAAAACAAACTAACTTGTTTATTCAAATCAGGGAACATTTCTTACTTTAAAATGTCAATGATGAATTTTAATTCAATTTTACAGTTACCATAATATTTTATAATGCATTTTATTTTGGTTTTATTCTCTTTTATTCTTGGAACTTTTTATTGTTTGTTTGCTTTTTGGAAGTATTTTTTTCCCTAAATTTTCTTAAATCACTTTGGTTAATTTTTGTACAGCACTTTGTTCCAACAGCCTTTGTTTTTAAAAGACTTCCTGGTGAGAATCAAATCAAATTTCTGCTTGATGTGTAAAAAAACTTTGTTTAAAATGCTTGCAATGCTATGATTGAAATGAAATGCGTTGTACTTTACTTTAAAACCTCATAATAAATGTTGTTATATGCTTTACAATTAAGCGAGAAAGGTAATAAATTCTGTTACTTACAGTACTCTATTCCCAGGACAATGTCCCGGAAATAAAAGCGAGCCTGATCCTCTGTTAAAGGGTTGTCTGTGGGTACCTCCATCACTGGCCTGACCAATGAGAGAGAGGAAGAACCACACAGAAACATGTTACTTATGGTGGCATCACTAAGCCTTCAGCTTACTAAATGAAACATAATGGTACAAACACATACCCCTTTGTCACCAATTCGAAGGCTTAAGGACAAAAATAATTGAATTTTTTGAGCATATCACTTTGTTATTGACACATATTTGCTGCATTGAAGTAATGAGAAATTTCCTACCCATATGAAGCCCATCTTCATCAGGGTCATCGAGTACCTGCAGGACACATTAACAACGTTTGTCTTTTTGCTTTTATTTAGTTAACATTTGGTTTTCAACATGTGATTTCATTTTTATTTACATAGATTAGAGCATGAAGTACTTTATTTTCAGCGATTTTGTAACGCAGCTGTTTAAGTCTTTGCCATATGATGTAATCGGTTGCACATTACACTAGACTAGATCTTCCTCGGTTACAATCGAAACCTATTCATCCACATTACTTTGTTGCTCTTTGGTTGTGTGTTCCTACATAAGTTTTACGTTTTATTGTGACCCCATGTCACCCACCTCCACCAGTTTAACAACATTATGATGGTCCAGCTTCTTGAGGATGGCTATCTCTCTGTACACCCTCTCCAGAGGCAACGTGGCTTTTAGGAACAGATCCTGCTGTGAGTTTGATCCTGGAGGAGGCAGGCGGCCTAGAAGTATACAAACACATATTAACACAACTGTAAAAAAAAAAAAAAAAAAAAAACCCTGAAACTAAACAAACCTTTTTAGTCATTTAAATGTTACTTACGCAAAAAGCCACATTGCCTCATCAGCCTCTTCTTTGACACTACTTTCATTGCCTTTTAATAAATTATATAAAGTACATGACGGTTATGAAGAAAAGCTAACATAAACTATTTAACTTTAAAAGCTTAACTTATAAAGTAACTCATAACTTACATAGTACTGTTCTGCATCTTCATTATAGGCTAACTTCACCACTCCATATGAACCCTGAAGTGTTGTGACAACAGTTTTGAACATTACTGGTGAGTTATGACTACAGTATGTATTATACTTATTGATTACATTACCTTTCCGATCTCTTTCTTTAGTTTATATTGGTTGAGTTGGATGCAGTCCTGAAGGAACGTAAAGGAAGAATTAACAGACCTCAACAAGAATAAAATTGTAAGGAATTATTAAAGATCTACGCACATCTACATCTGTGATGGACACTCGTTTGGTCTCAATGGTTGGTTGTCGTGCCATGCGGCTCCCTTTCTCTTGCAGAGACAACTTCCTGTCTGTTAGTCGTGCTCTCTGACCAGCGGCACTCCGAGGAGCCCCTGACCTGTAGCCATTAGGTGGGGTCATGCGGTTGGCAGCTACATCCATGGCTGCCACCATGTCAGCCAGCTCTCCGTTTAGCTCCGAGTCTGTCTCTGCCCTGCAGGCAGTGTCAGCGCTCATGATGGGTGCTAAACTTCTGCTTCTGTCACAACTGAACGTCCCACTGGTGGCTCGGTGGAAAGGCTAGAGGATGCATCACTGCACTGAGATGTATGGAAGCAGAATGAACACAAAAGTTGACAAAGATGTAACTAAGTGGTGATGAAACAAAGCATCTTAAATATGGTGATAATCTACGAAAATGCAAGCATTGAGGTGGATTTGGCTCGATGGCCCACATCCTTTAAATTCTTTTTAAATAGAAGTAATTTTAGTTTAAATTTTGTACTATTTGCAGTGTTTGGACTGTTTATGTAATTTTAATAACTTAGCATTGTGTCTTTTGGGGTTTCTGGAGCATCAGGGCTAAAATTGATCTCATTAATAAAAGTTTCGTTTTGAAAATATGTAATAATGTTCACATTAAATCTTACAAAACTTAATTTGGACCAAATATGTGCTTAAATAAAAGATAATAAAATTAACTGACAGGAGATTAATGTATTATTGGATTAAACTGATAAATAATATTTAACTCACTCTTTTTTCTGACTGTGTTATTATCTCTTCTTTCCACATGACAACACTTTAAAGTTTCTATTTTTCTCCTGTAAGGATTCATTATATAAAATCTGATATTTCATTTGCTAAACTATGAAAACTTGATTTCAAATGATTTATTGTAAAACTAGTTAAATGTGTGATTATTATTTCAGCAGACTTACCTTAAATAAAGAAAGCAGCATAATGAGATGTGGAAGTAGGTTTTTATTAATTGTTTCTGAACATTGTAAGATATAATACCATGTTTCCATGGTTTTATCAAAGACACCATACATGTTATTAGGGTATGTTTCTTCTTAGAAGATACAGTCCAACCCAGTAAGTAAATTAGTTCCCTTATACTTATGTTAGCAGCCTGAAATGTGCAATTTTTTCTTGTAGCTAAAGAATCTGCATATTTACATAGTAATAACTTAGTGGCTGAATTTCTAGATATTAGGTATTAAACTGGCAAATATCTTACTCAATGCTTTTTTTGTATGTAAACTATAACCTTTCTACAGTAGAGAAAATGTAGAGTGTAAAATATGTTTAAATAACACAGTGATAAAATGTTTTTTTTAACTCCCTAAGCCTGGGATATAGAGGAAGACACTCCAGGACATTTCAACGTGTGACATCCATTTAATGAAACGTGAACCAGAGTTAGAGGGTTGCCACATTCTCTTTACGTCATCTCTGTGACCTACTTAGCTCATTTTTTCTGTACAAACGCAGACAGATTTGTGTTTCAACAAGAGTATGGGGAGGTGTTTTCATGCAAACTACTTAAATATCATTGATCAATAACCAGTTATTAGGACAACAGCAACATTATACCCACATTTTAACATACTTAGGGTTTTAAAACATTGTAGGAAAGTTCCTGAAGAGACGTTTATTGGAAGTCTGTGTAAATTAGTGATCAGAGCTATCCCAAATTCCCAAAACATGCTGGGATGCCAGAATGACGGAAGCTCTGTACTACAAAATAAAAGTGATTCTCCCAGCTCGCAAAAAAATAAAAAATAAATAAATAAATAAAAATCCTACAAATGGAATCTCCAAGCTGATTTTTTATCCCCAGGTACCTCCTAGATTTCATCTATAAAATCCTATGGGTATGGATACCCATAAAGACAGAATGATCATTCTATAAATGCCTAACAACAGCGTAAACAGTGATGACGAGGAAGCATAAATTATTTGTAGGTGAATAACCAAAACATGCTAAATAACTAATGTATATTTTACTTCAGCACAGCAGTAAAATATCTAGAAAGGAGCTTATGCTCAGTCTTAATTGAACTGTGTTATAATGTTGGTGTAAGCTGCAGTAACACTAAAATAATATGTATACCAACCTGCAATCAGTCACTGAATGACATACAGCTTCCTTTTAACTTTATTTGTACATGTATTAAATGCATTGTTTGTCTGTTGCGAACAGTCTTACTAATACACAACAGGAAGTATAAACACTCACACACCAATAAGATGCAGCTATTTTTCATGTGTTAGAAATCTTTTTTGTGTCACAAATTTGGATGCAGGAAAATGACCATGTTGTACCAGTATAAATAGTGCTGCTCTAAAATGTGTCTAAGTAAACCAACTGAGTCAGAAAACACAAGATGATGAAGCTGTTGGAGGACTTTAGACAACAAAACATTTATTTTTTGCAAGTTAGAAATATGCAAGTAATGTAAGTTCTCCAGGTAACAGTTTGCCAGTTTAATACCCATCAAATGAGGCAGTTTTGGATAAAAACATAGCTCAGTAATGTTGAATATTGTGGCACAAACCAGAGAATGCGGAGAGATGAAAAATAGATTCACAGAAAATAAATAAAAAAGGTTTGTAGGAATTGTAAGATAACATTCAGCTTACTGTGAGCAAGACTTGCTTGCTGTTTCCTAAAATACAAAACTGAAAAGCCTCTTATGTAACTTAGTGGAAAGCTTTAACAAGCTTGTAAATTTACATTTACACAAACTACAGGACAACCAATGCACCCATGCATATATTTTAAAATATGACCTGTTACTGCATGTAAAGTTAAAAAAAGGTGCTAATTAAAACTGATCAACATGAGATTTTTACAGCTAAACGTCAAAGGCAAATCTGAATCTATGTCAACTCATCACGCTGATAAAATGCAAACAAAATGAGAAATCATGTACTCACAGTGTGCAGAAGTCCAGTTTTTAGGGCTTTTCTGTGGAATCTGCATGTTGTCAGGAAGTGAGGCTCTTCTCAGGCTGTGGGACTTTCAGTGACGGCCAACCAGGGATATCAGCACAGTGTGTCTTAGGGATTAACAAAGCCACATATAGATGAGGCAGACTTATTCTCAGAGTGGACACGTTGACAGGCTGAACGACACAGACAAACAAACAAAGGTCAGAGCTGGATGTCAGAACAACAACACTGTGGTCAGTAAACAATATTGTTTATCAAACACTGATATCATGCACTTTACAATGACACCTGTTTGTTTGAAGGTTTAATTTTATTTATTTATATATATATATATATATATATATATATATATATATATATACCTATCGGAAAAGAATCATGTAGAGAGA
>JBAMHX010000010.1:10939436-10974065 GCA_037177515.1 Pseudomugil tenellus | reverse complement strand
GGTAGTTGAGAGGAACAGTCTGGAACAAAACCTGTTAACAAAGTACATTTTGGTTTGCTTCACTTATTTTTGGAAAACAAGCATCTGTGAAAGGATAATTTTTAAAACTTGAGCACTCTCACTGATTGGTTTTTGGCAGCTTCTTCAGTCGCAGTTCTTCTCTGCCCACGCATGTCTTGTACTCCCCTCAGAGGAGTGATGGACACTTTAATCTGGCCGTGACACTGACCGCTGAAGTCTGTAATGTTGTACCAACCACACACTGACGAGAAACCACAGAGCAAAGGAGACAGGTCCACGGGGGCAAATCCAATCACTCTTTCTAAATCTGTGGAGAAATAACAATCCATTAAAGAAAAAAACTGAATCAAAAACATCAAAGTTGAAAATACCCATTAAGGTAAAGCTGCTTTCTGTACCTCCTTTGTGCCAGACTTTGAACACAAGAGATTGCTGTGGATCAACCAGTAGTTCCTTTGAAAGCCTGGAAGTACAGAGCAAATTGGTATGATTGATTTATTTTTTAATTACAGTAGGACAAGTTGTGGTCTGGGATGTAACTGGACCTGCATTCGTGCTGATGGTCCCACACAGGGCAGTCTGTGTTGGCTACAACAGCTGTGGACACTGGTTCAGCAGAGTCAGCAGTGATGTATGAAACACAGCAGCATGGCATCCCTTCACTGCGTTCTGCTAGGGGACAGCCTGTCAGAAAACAAACATATTTTTTAATAAAATGTAAATAAAAAGTTTTAAAAAACCGATCAAGTCACAAGCAAACCTTTCAGATTGAGGTGCATGGCGCGGTCCACTGCCACAGTCACAGGGAAAGAGTCCTCTAAGCTCATCTCTGTATGTTTCTCAGACGCAATGTCTGGAGTCATTCTGGAAGATTTTTTATCTTTTCTGCTTTGTGAGAGAGATTTTCTGGGTGTACTGGGGGAGAGAGCTTGATCTGCTTCTTCTACATCTTCTGTGAAGAGCTCCTCCTGACTGTCAGAGGCCACATGGATGTCATGTCCAGCAGAACCTTCCATCAGGGTGATGTGAACCCTGAGAGCTGCACCTTGTAGATCTGCTGCAGAGCGCATGAAAAGTGGGTACACTCCTGCAAAAAAACAGAAAAGTTATTGAACATTGCTGCAAGACTGAAATGTGGTTTTAGGAATTCAGTAATTACTGATTTACAATGATAATGGAAAATCATTTACCACTAAGAGTCAGCTTCTGCTTTGATGTCTTTGCAAGAGTGGACAGATCCACAAACGCTGAGCCCACCAATCGGTCTGAGTCACTTGGTCTTCTGGTTTTGTTCTTGGTGAAAGTGACCCACACCTGAACCTCCAGCTTTTCCTCTCGCAGATACCACATTAAAGGCTGAGTGCACCTCAGCTCCATGGTTCTACTTCCATCAAAAGTTACTGTGGCCTGGCTGTCCTCTCCACCCTCCTCAACACAAGGGTGTTTCAGACGAGAGCAGAACGCGTCCTGGTCGTAAAACTTGTACCTGAAGTAGCAATAGGTGGAGCGCTGAAGCTCAGACAGACCAGGAAGAAGCAAACAATGGGCAGGTATCCACGCTTTAGGCATTGAGAAAGTTAGAGAAAGCTTTCTATTGTTTTCTTCCCAGGATTCTCCCCCCTCTTGTAGTCTCATGTCGCTGTGAGACATGTTCCAGCCCAGACCCTCAGCAGCTTTAAGGACTCTTTCTCTATCTGAGTGGTGAGCAAAGCTGATGGAAATCTCCAGGCCACCGACTAAAATGTGTTGGTAATGAGACGGACTTCTTTCACGGGTCAAATGCAACCCAAACCAGCCAGAAATACCTAAATGTGCATGAAAAAGAAAAACAATGACTTAATGTTCCAAAACCAAAAGAATTGATTCCAAAGTTGGTTTAATGACAACATACCTGTTCGTTTATAGATCAGATCAGCCAATGGTATTTTAACTGTGCCCAACATCACTTCTTTAGGTTTGGAAATATTTACTGTCCCAACAAATGAAAAAATAGCATTAAAAGCAGATATAAATAAGAAACAATAAGTGTTTCTGTCTAACTCTGCACACCAATAATATGCAGAAAGCGGTTTATAAGCCTACACTGACACTCACTATTTCATCAACTAATTCATTAAATAAATGTTTTTCTTTTTCCAACAATATCATTTTTCACCTGGAAAAAAAGTAAAAAACAAACAAACAACAACACAACAGCTCTACCACAAAACTGCCCAATAAAAATGTACATATCAAAATGATTATGATATATTGTTACAAAGAATCACCTAAGCTACTGATATAAAGGCATTTTACCCATTTAAACAAATCTTTGAATTACTGTACCTCACACATCTACACATATGAGTGCTTTTCATTTTTCTTTTTCTCTGAATGTTGGATCAGTCTGAAAAGCTGCTAAATGAAGCAACAGTGTATATGTATATAAAGCGAGGAGAGGCCAATGTAATGCATGTTCCAACTATAACCAAGGCCTATGCTGTTGGAAGTGACGGCTAGGAGTACGTCCCTGAACACCCCCAATCCTCGAATAGACACAATATAATAATATAAAGACACAAATATTCAGTCACAAAGCTCCACCTGGTGTTGGAACTTTGAACCAGCCCGGTATGGCATCAGGACAGGATGCATCCTGAGGTCGTTTTACATGCGCTTGATTTGAGGTCAATGAGAGAAATAGTTCCAGAGATATAACCAAACATATTATTTTTCGTGCATAAGCGCCACCTGGTAAGAAAACTATAAATCTGGTAATCGTGAAATTTGATACAGGTCTTCCGCTTTGGGACCTAACCAGGTACACAGAGTATCAATATCAAATTGTACATAGTTCCAGAGATATAGGCAAAAATATGATTTTTTGTGCATAAAGCGTCACCAAGTGAGGAAACCATGAATCCCTAAACGGTGAAATTTGAGCCGAATTGTTCCCATGGGGACCTAAACAGGTACACCAAGTATCAAAAAACAAGTTATCGTGTTCACACAAAGGATATCTGGTGTCGGCCGTGATGAAACCATAATATCACCGACACTTCGTGTTCAAGGATATAACAATGTGACAAACATAAGAGAAACAACGCTGCACACCGCATAAAAAAAAAAAGCAAAGTAGTGCTGTATGCCTTCTCAAACCTTTATGATCGTCTTTGTTCCAGACAGTAAAGATTGCAGACGCCTGTTCCAGCTGCTCAGCCAGACTGCAGGTTTCTCCACTGCCCATGTGAAGCAGCAGATCACAGGACACCTCCATGTGGTGATCAAATTCAGGGCAGAAGGTTCTGGCTGCTGTGCGGGTACATCTCCTCTCACTCTCAGGCAAGAAGGAAAACTGGACTGTGACAAAGGGGTTCACCCCCACTCCGACAAAATAGCTGAAACTGTCATCTTCTTCTGACATGACCCTGAAAAAGGAAAGCAACACAGCTCACTAAAAATACTTTCACTGCATTTAAAAATGTATGTATAAATGTAAAGAGCTCATATTTTTCAGCTTGAAATGAAAACTGATACATTTGCCAAAATAAAATCAATGTAGCTGAATACAATGAACTTATTTCACTACTTTATGTCAATTCTTACATCCATCAGTCCAAAAGGTCATTTCAAAATGTACCTCGCTGCTGCCTTCAGCCCAGATGCTCTGTGGACTTGAACCACGAGGGTCACAAGCCGAGAAGCAGCTCCTCTCCCAGATTGTCCTTCGGGTCTCAGGGGTCTGTGTTTGTACTGAATGCAAACATGTAGCAATCCTGAACAACAAAACACATCAGTCACAATGTTCAGGTTAACAAAACGTGTCCATTTTTATCACTTACATGCATCTGTGTGTTTACCTGAAGACTGAGGGTGAAATCCGGAGGGATCATCTGTTCTGGGAATCAGAGGCAAGGAGAACAACTGCGCCTCACTGGGATGTTGTTTCTGCATAGTGACCATGGCACAAAGTTTGGACAAAGGAAGCATTCCTCGGGCCACAAGTTGATCTCTGACATTGGGATAGTAATATCTACAGAGAAACAATATTCAGCATTCAAAAAACAACACGCTACAGTTAAATATATAAAGAAAATGATATTACAAACAAAACTCGTTTTGAGACTCAGAAAACCAGCATTTTCTCATCATTTCCTTGTTCCAGAAGAAGCTCCAAGTACAGCTGAAGCTACATTATAACAGTTCAGAGTAAAACCTCTGAGTCAAAATAAGGCGCACGTTAAGTTTATGAAATGAAAAATACTTTATTCATCCCAGAGGGAAATTCAAAATAACCATAACCAGCATCTTAACTGTGAAATATGTCTCATTTAAACTTGGGTGGACCTGAAAAATCAACCACAAACCTGCACCATACTTCAAACTGGACTCCTCCTCCACTAGTCAGGCCTTGGCTAGACAGAGAGCTGAGCAGCAGTCTCTGGACAGGGACTCCTTCAGGAGCCAGAAGAACATGAGTCTCAGTGTGACCGAAAACAGGGTCAGGAACACACAGGGTGGTGGTGCTGCGAAATGGCTTCAGGTTCACACCTGTTAAAGATTACATTTAAGTTAGCAGGTAGTTTAAGGAGAGCACAAACTATTTTAGCCTAAAAGGCCTTACTGCTCTCTATGAGGCTTTGGTCCACCTTTGCAGCAGTATCCCCCTCCTGACATGGGAAACTGTACTGGACGTAGCAGTCAGCCTCACCCCATACTGTGGACTGTAGAGGAGTCAGTCCACTGACTTTCTCCACTTTCACCATGAAGACATGCTCTCTCATCATTTCCACTTGAGCTGTTTTCACCTGGCAATAAACACAGGTGAAAGGACATGAAAAAAGGCACTGTGTACTCCAGCTACCCACAACCCTGAACTGGATGAAGCGGATAAGAAAATGGAGGGATGTAAAATCTATCTTCTCTCCATATGAAGAAATTGTATTTAAAGTAAAAATTTTCACTTTGACAGCAAAGAAAATAAATAATTGAAAGTAAAAAAAAAATGTTTTTGAGATTCTTTTAAAAAGAAATATATCTTTTTTAAAATAGCAAATGATTTTTACATATTAATTTATGACAGAATATTTTATCTCATAACTACTCACAAATATTATTTTTTGCTATCAGTGTGAAAAATTAATATCAAATATATATTTTACCTTCGAAAACCTCTCAGATTGAATATTATCTTGCATTGAATAAAAAGACAAATCTAGCTTTTTGTTCTCTCTCTTAAAACCTAAGTCTTTTAGGTTCTATTCATTTTGCTATCGATGTGGTCATATTGATGTGCTTTCTATTGGTCATTCTCAACCATATTGAGAGCTGGGTGGTGATCATTTATGCATAGTGGTTCCACCTTTCTCACTTCATCAGCCAGTTAAAACCATGTCGCTCAGCTTCAGGCTTGAGTCTGTTGATGTCCCTCTCCACACAAAACCGATAGACACCAATACTTTAGGATGCTTTGTAGCTTTGATCAGTTTATTTGTATAACACAATTCACCAATAGGGTGATTCAAAGTGCTTTACAAACACATTAAAACATTAGAAAATAATAATAACATTTTTAAATTATAACCATAAAGGAAAATGAAATAATATCAGATAAAAACTATGTGGACCAAGTTTTAAAAACTCCAGCCGAAAAGAAACTGATCAAGTTTAAGTTTTTAAATAAAAACTACTAGAATATATCTGGGTCTTTAATCTAGATTTAAGCAAACCGAGTCTTTACTTCAGCGGACATTTTCTGCCATGAAAATTCTGTCTGATGCTGGTACGTAACACTGACCTTTGTTTGAGGATGAGGCAGATGATCAAGCAGATGAACTGGTCTCACAAAGTGAGACAAAGAACCATATTCTTCATCCCTACTGCGCTGGAGGGACACTATTTGTTCTGATCGCCCCATTGCCAAAACAGCCCTGAGGTTTCCCTTACAGCTGCCTGAGAAGACATCGATGACAGGCATGTAGCAGTCCACGCCTAAAACAGGGTACTGTGCCTCCAGGAGGAGCTGGGTGATTTTAGGATCCCTATAGAGAACAGACACATATCGATTTGCATTTACATGCGGTGCATTTGAGATAATTCATGAGAAGGAAGAATTGGAGGACACAGTAAGTGCACTATAGCGCCCCATAAAGGACAAAGTAATTATACGGAGTATTCTTCTTGCATGCTCTACTATCAAATGCAATTGCTTCTGCAGTTTATACAGCTTTTATTTAAAAAAGATGTATAATTTTTTATCTTAAATCAAATGAACTCATAAACATTCAATTAAATATTATGGTAAATCAAGAAAAACAGCATTTGTTGGCATGTGAGAGGTCAGAACCAGGGAATTTTCTTCATCTTTGCTCAAAAAATTACATTTTTCATTTAGATAAAAGTTAGAGGTACTTCCTGTCCAACAATCAATCTACTAATTAAATTAATATTTAGTATTGATATTTCAGTAATCTTCATAGAATTTAGTTAAATACTAATTAATTTAGTATATGTTTACTCCAGTAACCTTAAGTTAAAATAAAAAAGAAGAGAAATACTTTCTATAACTTACCTAAATGACATGTAAAACTGGTGTAGAGGTAATTTAACAAGACCGAGGAGTCGATCCTGCCCAGAGCGTCCCGTTTTCTGCCATACTTCAATCACCATCACGTTATTTTTCATTCGCTCCAGAAGTTTATTTGTTAAGGCCACCGGTGTCACCTAAGACAAGATTCATCACATTAAGATTGCTTTCTTTTCTAGAAATACCTGAAGAAATGCCAGAATGCACAGAGCTATGTGATAAGCAAAGAAAACGTCACATAAACATGAAAATCTTTTCACAATTAAAAATTATGTATAAAGAAAAATAAAACAGAAATGGGAAAATATAGAGCAGCTTATTTCAAATAAAAATATCTGTATAACAAATAATGTGGCGACTATTTTAAGTTGAAAGACAAAGAACAGTTTTGTTTTTGTCTTTCAGAATGCCTGATGAAAAAAAGCACGTGTCTTGTGACATACGAGTTTGCTGATAAGCTAAAAAAGCTAAAAAATGTTTGCGTTTTGAGAATTCATCAATAACGGCTTCATAAATAAAAACATTCACAATGACCCAGAGCAACATAGCAGAGCAGCTTTGGAGTTTCAGACATGCCAGTATGACTGGGACACCAGAACTAACCTGAACAAAGTTGAATGTAGGGTTTACTTGACCCCAGCTCACGACAGATCTTGCCGTCTCATTGCACCAAAACAACTTGCAGTTCAAGTATACGTTTGGAGCCTGCAGGGGCCCACAGCTGAAGTTCTTTCCATCTGGCACCATGAGTAAGGCATGGAGTAGGACCTCAGGCTCCTCGTCCACCTGGTGCCATGATTTAGGAGATGTTCCAACACCCGGATGAGGAAACGGTTCTTTTGAGGATTTCTGCGGAGTCTCAACATGTAGCCTGGAGTTTTCTACAGAATGTGCTGATAAATCCATGCAGCTGGGGTCAACATGTTGAGGTCTGGTGAGTGTTTCCCTCTCTGGACTGGAGGCAATTTTTGAAGGGGATGTGCCCTTCAAAGACACTTTTTTGGTATTTTCAAAGAAACCTTTGCTGTGTGATCCAAGTTCCAATGATATCTGCAAAAACAGAAAAAAAAAGATATTAACAAGTGATAAAAGCAACATTCACCTTGGTCACATATTTTTATTTCTTGGATCACAAAACAAAAAACAAAAACTGAATTACTTTGAGAGGTCCAATGTCCTTCGTTTTGTTGTTCCCCTCCAATTTCTGCACAGGCAAGATGACAGACTGACTCATCTGGTCTCTCTGCAGCAGACAGTGCAGTGGATAAACTGCCTTACCGATGGCAACAGCCTGCAAGAAGGCATATCAGTCACTTACACTTTAGCTTTACTGAATCTAGATCTTAATGTAAGAGCAGTTCACAGACAGGAAATCACTTTGTTCCACTGTTGCAGACTGATTTTTGCAAACGCTTTCTCTTTACAATAGATAAGTAAGAAAGTAGTAAAAATATACTTTTGAAATGTGAGATGCATTCAGTATCCTTCTAATCTGTGTAGTAAAATAATACATATATTTTTTCTAATATGATCATTCCAGTCTTTATGGTCAGGAGCATCAAAGTGAACGGATTTCAGCCATTTTTATCAAACAAATTGAAAAAAAAAAAGTTTAGGATTGATTAATGTTTACCCAGAGCTACTTACTTTCTTCTGGTCACTTTTTCGTATGTAAATCTTGAAAATCAGATCAGTGTCCCACCACTTTTTAACTGAGGCTTTATTGAAGTGGACAGAAAACACAGAGATGTGGTGGAACTTCACCACTAAAAGAAAAACAAAAATAAAACATGGAACACTGTACATCCCTCAAAAACCTGCACAAAATTGTCACAAACAGGGTGTAGATTTACAATGAAGAAAAAGAATTTAACAGGCCTTACCGCCTCCTGAGACTTTATTAGAAACTGCTCTGATCACCTCTCCTTCTCTTGCTTTACTGCGATCAGACTGACTGGGGGGAGAGCTCATTGGAAATGTGTACTCAACAAAATATGTGCTGGCAAAAGAGAAAAGCTCTTAGACATTGTTACAAATAACGGCAAATGTTATTTTTAGATCAAATTTCAGCATATTTACACTTTTGCCTACCACTTCTTGCTGGTTAATGGCCGAGGAGGTTTCCCTTTATAAGAGCTCTTGCTGGGTGAAGCAGCTGAGCTGTCTGCAGGCACAGTCAGGGAGCTGATGGTCACTCTCGCCTGTCGAACTGAACTCAGCTGAGCCAGCTGCTCCTCAGTAAAGGGAGGATAAATACTACCACAACCATCTGCATTGGACTGATGATCTGAAACAACACTGACAGCCCAGAATGTGGACAATTTATATCTTTAAAGTAATAACTTTTGGTTGTATTTTGGCCATTTTTTATTCTTTAGTTGGAAATGCCTTGTGTGTTTTCCATATTTGCTTCCTTTAATTTCACTTGCAAGCGGTTTATTTACATATATGGGTCATTTAGAACAAATGAGTTGATAATGAACTCTTGGTAGGTTTTATCTTTGATTCATCTCCAAACACTCACATCCCCAAATAATGCAAACAGAGCTGTTTACATTGAGACAGTGTGACTTCAAAATGCATACAGAGGTTTTTACCGGTTATTAAACTTGAGTCCAGTCTGTGTCTGCTGGCTTGGCTGATCCTGATTTGACAATGTTGCCTCTCGACTTTCCTGACTGTTGTCACCTGGTTTTGTATCTATGATCTAGAACAATAACTTTAATCAATCATCTGCTGGAAAATTCCTCAGGAGAAAATAATTTCAATTACATTTGAAAGTCATCAACTCACAGGAGTTTTGTAGAACAAATTTTCCAGTAAGCTCTGATCATAGAGCGGGTCATTGAGCTCACTATCTCCACACACACTGCTGTGGCCAGAAAGGGATTCTGGGGAGAAGCCTTTTACATCCAACAGAGGAAACGAAGATGTGACTGGGCTGAAAAAAAAGAGGAAACTTCAGTGAAACGTGACTTTAATAACTCTTGTGAAGTTTAGACGTAATTGTGTATCATACCTGCCAAGCAGCAGATCCACAGCTCTCCTGTCTATGTCGGCAGGACAGTCAAAGTCATAATCTGAGACTAAAGCAACGTCATCAGAATGCTTCAGAGCAGAGTCAGCATGAAGGATATCTTGAAGAAATGTACTAGAAACAGGAGGACATGACCTGCTGACACAAGGAGGAAATCCAGACAGTTCACTATGTCATCTTAAATAAATACATTTTAAAATGTTAAATATTATTTTTAAGAAAGACTGACTTGGTAGGGGGTTGAATGTTGTCCTTTGGGAGAGGAAGAGGAGTATCTCTGAGAGCCGGAGCAGACTCTACATCACATTTTAAAGCTGATACCACCATTGCATTCCTTAGCTTGTTTCCTCGCTCTAAAATGACTGAGATGATGTAAAAATGGTGTATCATAAGAAAATGTCAAAATTGAGCATGTGCAATCATACATATATTTGTGCAGTGATGCTGTAGCTAACCTGAGATGAGATCATTGGTTGTTTTTCCCTGACAAAACTCCTGAGTAGAGGGATTAGCATCAACTTGAGTATTGCTGGATTTGTTTATTGTCCTTTGAGTCTCCAATGCCGCCTGTCTGTCTTTATGGCCTTTTTGAAAATACAAATGGTCTTTTCCTCTGAAAATATTAGAGAAGGACATAAAGCTACATCATTATAAATGAGTAAGAATATCAGATTACGACTACTACAAACCTTGGTGTATTTCCACCACTGCTCCCTGCTGATTCATTTCCACTTCCAGCTGAACAGGATTTGTGCTGTGTGGGAACAGTAAGTGTGGGGACCTGCAACCCCTCAACACTCACATCTGTAGCAGGACCTGAGCTTACGCTGTCATAGGCTTCTGTAAGCGGCTCCAAATTCAAGGAAACCTGTAGGAGTAAAACCAAAGTTTAACATGAGGCCTGTCTTCAAAAACTCATGATGTGAATCACATGACATAGAAGGATTTTTAGCATGTTAGCATCACACAGTGGTGCAGATAAATCATATTAAATATCCTAAACATAAGGCTTCATTTTACAGATGCAATATATATTGCTTAAGCATCGTCATCGCCATGTACGTGTGTGCAACAATCCCGTCACAGGTTCTGCTATGTAGGAATCAAATGAACATGTTTTCATCAATTTCAAGGTTACCTGACACAAAGATTTGTTTATTGCCAATAATTATAAACACAATTATAAAAAAACGGTTATAAACAAGCAATAAAAGATCATGAGAATAACTCCCAAATACAGACAAAAACCAGAATTGTAACATTCACAAAATAAGAAAAGATCAGTGTAAGTGACAGGAGTGCAGAAAAAATGTGCTTTTCAAGACATTTGTTGAAAATTCCTGCATTTTTTTTCATTTCACAAAATATTTCACAGGCTTGGACAAAAATGCAATGTCAGTTTTTTTCCAATATTGTGCAGTCCTACTTTACTTATGCTGAAGTTTAAATGCACTACTTGTCATTGCCACAATTCTGAATACTGGAAAAAAGGAATAATAAAAAGATAATCGCTATGGTTCTGCAGACATATTTTGATTTCCCGGATGTTGACAGCAGACCAAGCATTCAGCACAGAAACCAAAAAAGTGGGATTATACTTAATATAAAAATTCCACTCACCTGCAATTCTCCAAGCTTTTCAGATGTTGGTGACACAAGAGTGTAAAATCCATTGATTGGTTGTGACAGAGACAGACGGGAGATGCCAGCAACTTGAGCCCGAGCTATTGGTAAATGATGTGGTTTTGTCAAAACTTCCAACACCAAAGAGCCCATATCTGCTCAACAAAAATTAGATAAAGTTTTAAAGATAGCATCTAAGCAAACTCATATATTACCTTCTTCTTATTCACCTGTAAGATATGACGTAAACTGCTTTGGGCCGCAGCGGATGGCGAAACGAGCTGTGGTCTTGATATTTCTCTGGGACAGCTGTGATCCATCTCTTGGAAAGAAGTGAGTCCCGTTGGATGACTCTCCCCACCAGCGCAATCTGATGAATGTTAGGGATGGAGGCTTCTGAACTGTCCATAAAACCCGACTTATTGTCACACACAGGAAGCATCTCGGCTGGCCCTCAACCAGAGGAGGGAGGCTAGTGGAGGGGGACACATCACTGGGGGCTGAAAGAATTATTTTGGATTACCAATACATGAGATTAAGTTACATGACATACTAACATCAGAGAAAAGTTTATAATAGAGCGGCCTTTAACATTCAGTTGGAATGACTAAAATGACACAATTTACTAAATAAGAATTAACTCTGCAAGTCCTTCAATTACGGTACATAAAAAACCATAATATCAAAACAAAGTTCTTTGTTTAGAAAGTGAACCTCATGATTTTTAATGTAATTTTCCAGATATACTTATCAATAGCATGACGTCACATTGATGATGTCAATATAAACATACAATTGATTTGCACAAAACAAACAAAAAAGAATCATACCAAATTAATTTGACCATAAATTACATATCTGTTTATTATCTGATTTAAATGTCTGAAAGTTAAGAGTCTATGACTTTAATTAAATGTGATTAAATTGTCGCTATGGACTGTAACTCACAATGACACGGATATATTGAAAAAGGATATTTACTGTGCTTATTATTTCTTATTTATTAAACCATCTATCTTGTTTTTATTTGCATTAACGTCAAAATACATAGCCAACCCGTAAATATACAGTAAGTACACAACTCAGTGAAACATGATGACAAATACTTAGGTAAACCGTAATTATATATTTTTGACTGCACTTTTGACTTTAGCATCCTAGGTAATTCTTATAACTATGGCTCAAACATGTGTACCGTAAAAGGTAAAAATAAAAATCTGAAACAAGTAAAAAAATATATTGTTGTACATTATCACTGGCAATACCTGCAACACATAACGTTATGACAGAAGCGATCAAATAAGATCATGATCTGACAGCTGCCATTAGCAGCTACTTATCGTTAGCATAACATGAGCAGCTAGTAAAGCTAAACTGACCTTTCTTTTTGTTGCTTCCAGTCTTGACAGACTTCTGTTTCCTGTTCTTCATTCCTTATTTCACTCAATGCAGACTGTCAGTGACAGGCGGGCCAAAGGACGGCATAAACGATCAGCAGGCATGTTTATTATCACTTTAGCTAACTAATAATCCGTTTAACACTGCGCGCGCGCATACACACACGTCCACACAAACAAGCGGCAAGGTAACGCGGAAAACCGTCTCCGAGCAACACTTCTGTCCCGCTTCCTCTACCGCTACGTTGTACCAAAGCATTCTGGGAAAATGAGTTTATAATGGACACTGGTTTACGCTCAACTTCTGTTTCTACATATACAGTCACTGGTTTGGATGAATGGTACGTATCGGTTCTGTGTCTTGTTGCAACAAGTCGATTATGGTGCTTATTTAAATTTTACCCGAAATAGCTTAGTATAAAAATATATCTATAAAAAATAAAACAATAATTAGGAGGAAAAATTACCCTCTGAAAATGAGCCTAAATTGGTTTATATAGACAATTTACTAATTTCAATGTTACTTTGTGCGTGTGCAGTCATACTGAAATATATGTTTGTGAAATGTCATAAATGAAAGTGAATAGACATAATTTTTTTAAACCAAGATACTAACTAAAAAAAGTCCAGACCAAGATCAAGATGGCACTGAGTTTAATGAGTTAATGTAACATCCAACACTGTGAAATCTGTAATAACAGAATAAAGGTAGCAAGTCTGAAGTACCCTTATACTTAATAAATGTAAGTTGTGGTTCAACTTAAGTTAATGGAATTATTTTATTTTAATTAATTACAAAAATAAACAAAATAAAAAAACATCACAGAGTCATAATTTGGATTCCAGTCAAAAGGACAGAAAAAGTCTTGGTAGTGGACAGTTTTAAATGAATGATTAACTTTTTTTGGTGTATAAAAACAACATAAGATCATCCACAAACTTCATTACACAAAGTCATCCTTACACGACCAACATATGTTCTGTCTGTCACAAATAAAATATGTGGCACAAAAATACTCTTAAAAAATCTGCTAATTGAAACATTTTGTGAGATATGAATGATCATATTTCAATTTTTTATCTATAATTAAATGAGACATTTAAGTGAAAGTAAAACACAAGCATTTTGCCATCATATTGACGCTACGCTGTCTGTCACATAACCAGCAGAGGGAGGCACAGATCTGTTCAAAAGTAGCTAGAAAGAAAGGATTTTCCTTTTTAGCCTGAGTCTTAAAAATGATAACTCTGCTTAGCTAACATTGTCACTAATAGAACGAAATGTTTTACGTCTATATAGAATCTGTAAGATCTCAAAATATACGTATCAGCTACATTACAAAGAAGCCTGTTTTCCAAGCTTTAGAAATACAGCATATCTTTGACAATGTACTGAGAATGACCTATGATCTGCTGATGTGTGCTTTGGGTAGTGTGAACAACCTTTGAGCGTAACAACGAGTCTCGTTGCAGCCATATTTCCTGCTAAGAGTGGGCTGCAGTGAAAAATAATGCCCGTTAGATTTTGAAAAAGACTAAAGTCTAAATGTGGTCTTAAAACAGTTTTTTGTTGACTTTATTATTAATTACTTTCCTAATTGGTATCTATAAAAGCTTCTGCTCTTCAGTTCTAATAGGAAAGCAGCTTGCTTTCTACAGTTAATAAATTAACGTTACATCTAAATGTATATTTGTATTAACACTTACTCTTTTTCTTGGCTGTCGAAAAACTGCAAAGTCCTGCTGTTAAGTATACTTGCAGGACTTTGCAATCGAGATCCTGGACATGCACCGTTCATATATTGTCAGTGTGTGCCTGGAGAAGCACTCTCAGCTGGAGCTCTAGGGGTAAGTAAAGGTAATAACATTATTCCATAGCTGCCATTCAAGCAGCAGGATATTCCCCAAAGGTGCCATACAAAGAGGCCTGGTGTTGTCTCTTGCTCATATAGGGAATTTTGACACTCTTCGTGACCCACCTTACTCAATTAGGAGTTTCTCTAGCATAGATATCCGAGACAACTAAAGGGTATGCAGACAGAGCTGGTCGTGTGAGTTCAGCTTTGAAGTCATCACGGAGACAGAAGAGCAAAGAGTTAGGAATGGTGTTTGAAGCTTAATCTGAAGCTGATTTGCTGGATCATTTTCTCCATTTCTTCCATGCATCATAAAGTGAGTGTATCATAGACAAAGTTGACCACATTGTACAATCAGCTCACAGTCAGTGGTTCCTTTGGCGTTGTCTGAACTGTAAGCCTGATGATCATGCTGTCTGTAGAAAATCAGCCACATGGCAAAACACGACACTCAGATCATAACCTCAACAAACAAGACTTTGTCATCTAACCTGCAGAACACATGTCCTATATCAGCTTGTGCCAGCAAATCCCTGCTGCATAGTCAGTCCTTAAAAGACAGCTCTTTCTAAGCGATACTTCAGTCGAGATGGTATGTGATGCATTCTGGGATAGTGACTATCTTTCTTAATCTGGCGTTTTAAAATAAAATGTTCACACTCAGCATTTGATTTGTAATTATACACACCAGTGTGCTCTGTCCTGGAAAATACCTGGATAAGATTTCAGGTTTTAGGAAGGCAGCAGGTAAACAACCTTACAGTCTGAATGCAGCTGCACAAACTCTCCACTGTCAGCATTCAGCCTCCAGGGGCTGAGTGCCTCCACCTCCATTTCCATTGCAGCAGTGTCCACCATGCAGTCCAGCCTCCATGGGGCCCCGGGCTCCAATCCAAGAAGCAGTGCTACCCCATCGTGGCTCTCACCTCCCCGGCCTGTTTGCTGTTTGTTCACATGCTGGCTGCCGCCTCCTCTCCGCCTACAAGTGCACCTCACAATGGAAAAGGCTTGTACTCCATAGAGCTGGCTTCACTCCTGTCATTCATCAGGATTCAGGCTGCAGCGATGCTGAAACTCTTGGCCGTACTCATGGACCCATTTGTTTGCCACTGAAGCACACAGACACACTGATATATACATACTGTACATATAATACATTTTATTCATTTCTAATTGTAACAGTTTTTAAATAAATGGCTCTAATCTATAAATTATAAATTAATTTAAAAGAAATGAAGATCAGAAGCCAATTATTCAGAAGGTTGATGGCTTATTTGCTTTTTCTGGCTTTGAATGTCATAAAACTTGCATAAATAGCAGCTTTCATTTGTCATTCAAATTTTAAATAAATAAATTTGAGATTAATAATATTGTACATGAAGAAAGTCAAAAAAAGAAAAACATTGATAAATATTTTATTTTTGTACAAAACATTAATTTGTTTAATTATTCTCTCTTTATGTTTTTATTTATTTAAGGCAAATTTACCTAGGAAATAATGATGCATATACTTTGTCTCTTCATTTAGAGTTTCAATTATCAACTTTTTTTTTAATTTACAATACTCTCGTATTTTTCTCTACATTCCATATCACTGAAAACTGATTTAAATGTTTCCTTGCAGCCCGTCAGAAGCAAGACTGCAGTAGTACATGTGCTCTAGCTCAGTAGCAATTTTACTGTATGAGGTTATGCAGTTTGTTGTGTAATGGATACGTTCTACACATGAACGTTGTGTTTAGAAGGACCAGAAGCCCAAATCCATCATTCTAACATCTGATGACAAATCACAGCCTCTCAATTTCCCACTTACAGCAGTAAGTGTCTTTGCATTATTTGTAGTGTAGTTTAGTGAGGCATAAAAATGTTTTAACTGTTTGAGCTCATGGGAAAACACTCTCTATGTTGGCAGTAAAAGACAACAGCAATACTTTGACAACAAAGGAAGTGCTTTCAAATATGAAACAATAATGTGCAAAGCTGCACTGTCCCTAAAATTACAGAAAATATTAACAATAAGATGGTAAATAATTAATTTTTTTCTTCTTTTGTTTTACTTGATACTCTTGACTGTTGAGGTGGCCATGAATATGTAATAAGTCCTAGGAGTCTAAGAAAAGGCTATTATAGAGAGAGAGAGAGAGCTTCCTGCAACACTTCCTGAGAGTAAGGAGAGAGTTTAGTGCAGATCTTAGCGCTCTCAAGTGAGAGGCTGTCTGAAGTGACAGGCGAGGGGAGTGGAAAGGGGTGCTGTGGTACTATAACAACACTCTTCTCTATGAGAGGGGGCAATTCTGCATCGCAGCTTTCTAAAGAAAGCTACAGCATTTTCAATGAGGTAGTGCTGGCGGAAAAAATGTTTCCACACAGGCAAACATAGCAAGTACGAAAATGTACAGCAAACGCATCAAGACAAGACTTTAGGCAAGGTTTTAGCCGTGGCGTTAAGCTGTGTTACACCAGTCATATTAATATTCCGTTTATGTTGCATTGCTGATAACGTATTGTAAGTAAAATCTGTTCACTTCTCCTTCAGAGGCATTTTTCCTTGTGGCGCGATTATTTCTTTTTCCTGTCATCCTATTTCTCAGAATTTGCAGTTGGTTTATAACAGACTGTCATTTCATGATTTGGCCAAAGGGCACACATCAGGGTTTGACAGCTGAAGGACCAATTAGGTGGAAGAGATTGACAGTTTTCTGCAGTCTGAATGATGGATGTCTATACTGCCATAAGTAATGTCTGAACAAAACCCATGTATGGCTTCCAAATCCAGGCAGCAAAAGAAGTGCAGCTTTTAAAGAAAGGGGGATTTTTCTTTGGTTTTTAATCACAAGTTTAAACCTGTACATGCAGAAATAGGTGATACAACATATTGAGTTGTTTTCGTTGGTGTCTGTTTTTTTTACCATAAGGAATCTGATGTGAGAAATGCCTTTGCATGCTATTGCATCAGAGCAAAAATCTTGCATACAAATTACTTTGACATGGTAGCTCAACAGGAATCAAAGAGACTGAACCAATTTTCAAACAAAACTCGCCCACATCTAGGTCCTATGGTTTAACAAGGGTATTTTGAGAGAGCAATTGACCTCCAAAACAGCATGAAGCAGCTTGAAGGCATGATTCCCTTTTATTTTTCTTGCCAGAGGAACTCTAGTCTCTATACACTTCAGCAATTCCCTCAACATTTAATCTAGAATCGACTTAAACCACATGCTTATGCTTTCTATCGCTGTGATAATGTCATCTTTTAGAGCAAGAAAGTAGCTAAACAATCCGCCCATAAATCCAGATCCTTTGATGTTCTGTTAAACCAAATCTGAAGGACAAATATATATCTATTTGAATGTGACTGAACACAAGAACACTCTTTATTTGACAGTAAATGTGGAAAGAGTGTAGTGTGACCTCAAGCTCCAGAGTAACATGTGCAAACTGATCATTGTGCGAAATACTGAATCCTACAGTGGACCAAGCAAGAAAATCTCCCCAGATTAAGTGGAAAGAAAATGATATACCCCCGAGGGAGCCAGAGATATGATTTATAGCTTTATTGATGGACAAGGCTACTGTATAGCCTGTTGGAAATAATAACAGTCTGTTTCATTTAGAGGGAAGTGGATGGAGCTGGTGGCTCTGAGAAGCTCAGCTCAACTTATCTGTCAGCACAAGCCAAGCTCATTAGGGTACACTAATGTTCCCACCACTGCATAACAACTTATTCCTTTTCTATTAAATACATTCCTGATGTCACTTTTACAACGAAGCAGGATGTGAGGACATTGAGGTATTGATCAAAATCACAACAACTTGCTCTTTTTTTCAGTTTTCAAGTGTCAAAATTAGACTGGCATGAGGTCCTTCTTGCTTACATCTTAGGAATGTGGTTGATGAGTTAGAAGGATGTAGGTGTTTTGGGTTGTAGAAGAAGAAGGGCTCAAAGTTCAGCTTCACATCATTAGGGCTGCAGTGTGCTGAGTTTTGCAAAGCAAAGACAGATGAGAGAGGAAGCTGGTCAGTTAATTTTGGCGAAGGATAGTGAGTGTGAAATATGGTACTACACACACAAACACAAAGAGAGTGGAGCACGGGCTGTTGACAGAATGATACAGTATGGCAATCCCAAAGGCCTCAAGCAGGATGTACAACAGTAATCCTTACAGGCATGAGCTGTGTTATCAGTCAGTATGACTGAATTTGTCATCTAGACCAATGGTCGATACCCAGAAACAAAAGTAAGAGATGCAAAAACTGTGATGTATGTCTTCCATTTAAATCAATCTGATAAGTTTTCAGCTGACATCTTCACAGAGATGCTACATAAATGATCCAACCAGTTTGTGTCCATGTTGTGTGTTTACACGTTGGACAGATGTAATACAATTGTTAACACTTTTGATGTGTATTTATCTGGTAGAAGATTGGCTTTTATGTTGGCTTTTTTTTTTGTTTTTTGTTTTTTTATCCTTTTGAGCATAAAAATGTTAGAAAAATTATGAACCTATAAAGCGAAACATATCAGTTTCTGAGACATTTTGCATGATTTTATGTTAGAAACTTTATTCAACAACCCTGTTGTACACCCTGGTGAACACCAGAAAGCGGAACATACACTACAATAAATTTACATATTATATCATACTAATAGTAAAAATACAAAAAAAAACACAAATTTTTTAGATTTTGTTAAAGGATCATTTTTTTAAGTCTTATTTGAAACAAATAACGTCACAAAGCTCCTTCTTGGTGTTAAGTATGCCTAAAAACTACAAAAGGCACAGAAGCTATGAGAATAGCTCTATGCATCGTTATTTTGTCCCACTCATCCAATCCTGAAAAGATTAGAATCTTCCTTTTCCATCAGTTTCTTTCCAAGCTGGTTAGTCTATAGTCAAAATGGAATTGGAAAAATTGGAAATTGCCCACAACTGGAAAAATCTTTCCAATTGTGTCCAGTGGGATGAATTGAGGTGTTTACAGGACCCAATTTATTCTGAATGGATGTTCATCAGATCAGAAGTGCACTATGTAAATGCTGCTAGTCCTCCAACAAATAAATAACTGCTTTTTACTGGTATCAGATATCTCAGTGAAAAGCAACTGCCTTTTTCTTTGTTTATTATGGTGTAATAGTTCATTCTTAATTATCTTACTGATAAAGAAAATTCTACCATAAAATTTATTTATGATTTTTTTTAAAAAATAATTAGGACTGGGTAATAATTACTCCTCCGTTCCATTCTTCAATCACAGTACTCTTATTTGAATGCTCAGTCATGACTTTCCCACTAAAAAATAAACTTTTTTTCTGACTTGCAGAAATGTTTTTTTTTTAATTGGCTATATCTGTGGGTGTATCATTAGTGGACACTCACCATTAAAACAGTTAGGGTCTAAGTGACACCATATTTTATGACAGAGACACAACAGTCATTGCAATATATCATGAGCTGGAAAAGTCACCTGGCCAGTCTTTCGCTTTCTGAAAGAAACCTGGCTACAAACACAGACTTAAGAATTTACAATTACACTTTCCATATTTCCAAAATCCCCGACAACCTGGAAAGGCCTGTTTAACAGATCAGTACATTTTAAAATTGGCAGTGGAAAATTCTGTAAAAGTGAGTCCCACATTTTTATAAGTGGCAGCTGAAGATTTTGGGAGTATGACTAAAAAAAGGAGGCTGTACAAGTGACATTCATCCATCCAGTCATTTTAAGCATTTTATGATGACTGGGATGTGAAACTACTGTATGAGTTGAGTCAAAGAACCTGCAGCAAAGTTAGATAGGGATACACAAATCACTTTTTATCAAAGTGACAGCGTTTCAGATACCCCTACTAATTGACTTGATGGAATTCACAAGCCTCCCATGCCTTGGTTGCAGGTCATTAGTCAGAAGTGGATGATTAAAAAATTGCACATCGATCATAGAAGAACATAAAGAAATCCTTCTTTTCACAAATTTGGGGTCCATATACATTAAAACTTACTTTTGCATTTCTTTCTCTCTCTTTCTCTCTCTCTCTTTGATCCACATTAAAACCTTTTAGAAGCCGTAAAACCGTGATATCCTTGTATTAGTGCACAAAATAAGTGTATTACGCAACTTCAAATGTACTCAGTTAAAAGTTTGCAGACTTTCAGACATTCATACTATTTTAAGTTTTTATGTTATTTAATCTGGAATTGATCATGATTTTAATTATTTTTAATTGTTATTTCCTTTTAATTTCGTTGGTGTTTTTTTTAATCATGTTTGTGTTTTAAAGTGTTAATGCTTCTTTAAAGCCCTTTGAGATACCATGTTGTTTAATTGAGCTGTACAAACAAATTTGCCTTGACTTGCTTGGCCAAAAAGACTATTTTCCCTCTTTAATTTGTCCTACATGAGATGTTGGCAGTGGTAGTCAAGGGAGCAACTATCTCCATGCCAACCAATTTGGTTGTGAGATGAGATGTATGTCACCATAGTGGAAGTGTGATGGGTATGATATAAATGGGAGGAGAAAGACTCATGAAACATTTCACAAGTTACACACAAGGTCGACAGTGCATATATGTGTGTACACACATTTGTTTGTTAAACTTGCATGAATGATAGATATCTCTTTTTTTATTGTGAGGACCTGTCCTTGTTTAGCTGATAAAAGGATTCTCCCACATATTATGAGCTAAGTCGAGTCATTAAAGTCTGACAAACAAATCTAGTTTATGACCTATTCTACATCCTTTAAAGGAGCCTTTCATCCTCTGAAAGATGCTTTAAAAGCTCTTGTAAATTCCTGTGCAGAGGCTCTGGGTCCTTATCACTGGAAGTGCAGTGATAAGGTTCAACTTAAGGTTCTGAGCCACACTTTCGACAGAGACCAATAAACATCACTCAGCATTTCATCTACCAGTGTAAAATATGACAATGATACCAAGTGTAACAACAAGAATTGTAAATGTTGGGGTGCTTAATGGGAAAGACGTGCAACCCTGCTACCTTTGATCCAATCAATTCAGCTGCGTTCAGCTTTTAATCTGAATAAATCACAAATAATTTAGATGTAAAGTATATTTTTGGTATCAAAGTTGTTATACCGTCAGAATTTCCTACTGGCAGATGCCTATCCTGCACATGCTTGTTCCCTGGCCTTGTCAAGATGACTCCCATATTTTGCACGGTCTTCGGCCTTCAGTCTCAGTTCTCCTTCTAAGCTGCTGGAAAAAGTGTAGTATGCTTGTGAAAAGCTTGTGCTTCCAAATCTGTATTAAAATTCAAGCGAAAATGGTACTTGTTGTGTGGTCTTCCATGTTGTCATCAAGTAGACTTAAGCCATGTCCAACCCTGCCCAATCAGGACCCTTTCCAACCCCAGCTATAAAGTGGAATTAAGTAAAGGTGAATAAATGTGTTTTGTATGTAAACCACAATTTGTAATCACTATTTCCATGTAAATAGAGAATACTTTTATGCCAATACAAATGAAACATCATCACGATACAATTTCAGAGCCCTTTTTGTGAAATGGCTACATTTTCTACGGTGTACAAATGTGAGTATTACACAATTTCGAGCGAGACTGGGTGTTGATATGGAATAATTTGATTTGGTATTTAATTCTGAATGTTTTAATTCTGAAAAATGTAATCATAGCCAATGATTGATTGACAGTTTATTTCAAACCTGCACATTTAGTTAATCCATTACAGGTACAAATACATGGTTCGAATAGGGGATGGATGAAGCAACTCTTTTTTTTAATGACATCTGTCATTAAAAAGACAATCTGTATTTTAAAAGCCAATATTAAAGTTTATGAAAAATATCCATCCTCCATTAAAATAGACTGTAAAACACTGGGGGTTGAAAGACAAAAAAAGAAATAACATGTAAGGAAAATTTAATGTGCCACATCTGTCTGTTTAAGTTATTTATGAAATTGATTGATTGAAACGTTTTATTCTGAACAACAAAAAAAAAGAAAATTGATGTGATTTATAGATCACCTTTCCCTGCAGTAAATAACTATAAAACCACAACTGTACCATTGCTACGAAATATCACCATTATCTCAACCATTATCGCCATTATCTCAACCGCTTCATCTAAATCAGCGTTGCGGGTAGCTGTAGCCTATCCCAGCAGTCATCCTGCAAGAGGCAGGATACACCCTGGAAAGGTTACCAGTCCATCACAGGGCAACACAGAGAGACAAACAAGCAGACAAACACTCATATTCACTCTTAAGGAGAATTTAGAATGACCAATCAACCTAACATGCATGTTTTTGGATGGTGGGAGGAAGCAGGGTTCTCTCCTGAGCTCGGAGAGAATCCACGCTAACATGGGAAAACGTGCAAACTCTGCACAGGAAGGTCACCGTCCAAGCAGAGATAGAACCAGCAACCTACTTTCTGTGAAGCTGCAGCGCTAACCACTGCACCACTGCACCACTGTGCAGCCCCACTATGAAAGGATTCCAGAAAATTTACCATATTATTAAATAGTTGTGCTGTGATGAGTGCATCATCAATATCAAGAGGATGTGAAGTTGAGGTGTGTTAGTGCAGGAAAAGAAAACCAAACAAAAACCTACCGACTACCAGCCCTCCAGTACTGAAGTTTGACACAACTGTTTTAAAGCCTCTAAGAAGATGAACAAGCCTTTATATCACTAATTTAAGTTACTGTAGTTCAGCAGATTTACAGATTCCGCTCTACTATATTTTATTCGAGCTTGTATTGAAAATCATAGTAGAACAAGTGTTCCAAGGTTTACCACAACCCAACCACTGCAAATGCTAACAGACCACAGCAGCGAGCAGCGTGTGACAAATTAGTTTTACATGTCATCATATATCAAACACATTTGTTTCAAAACCACCCCCATCCCATAGTGGCCCTTTTCAGTCCACATATGGTTTCTGGGTCAAGTACAAGAAGAAGGGGTAATGAGACCCTGAGCCTAACTCTTGTTTAATGATAAATCTGAAACATCTTGGGCTGTAAATATTTAATTAAGTTTAAATAAATGAGTTTCTCTTCCTCATCGCAAAGCTGTCTGTGTTCATCCCAGGCTAATCTGAGTTCATCTATGCAATTTTTTTTTTTTTTTTTTTTACTTAGTTTAAAGTGAACAAAATTGTACCAAAAAAAGTAATGCATTTTTATTTAAAAAATAAAATTTTCAGACCTCAAACCGTAGTATTTATTTTTAGGAAATGCAATAAAAGATGTAGAAAAAATATTCCACTTATACCATATATCATACACCTATTTAATTCTTGTCTTGTAATTGTCATATCACTATGTAATTTTACTCCACAAACCCTGATATACTTATTGGATACACTTAGCAAACTATCAAGAGATTGCTCCTCATATTTTGAGAGTTTTTTTAAAAAAAAAAAACAATGCCAGGGGTTTCTGTCTGTCCACTTCCTTTTTGACAGCTCACATGATGCACACTGTTGAAAAAATTGTCTGCTTGATGAAGGAATGGCTTTGCTCTGATTCACAAAATGCTCATGTACACTTATATTAATATCTACACAGAAAATTAGCTATATCAGCTCACTCTTAAAATGTACAGTCTAAGAAAAATGCCCATAAAAAGCAGAAAAAAAATTGGCAAAGAAAACTAAAAGGAATTTTACTGTAAATTTTACAGACACTTCCCTTTAGCCAGAAATAGAAAATTGTGTACTTTCTTTAGGTTTTTCTAACAATAACAGAAGGTGAATGTGTCACATTAAACAAAAGCTAAAATAGGTGAAGCAAATTTGACAAAATTTGAGTGAATCTGTGACAAATAATCAATTTAACTTTATCCGAGATCAGTTATTAAACTCTTACCTCTACACTAAGTAAAACAGATTAAAAATTGATTTGTAGCAAGGGGGCATATTACATCCAATACACTAACTCACAATCCCAAATATTCAAACTGAACTGAATATCCAGACAACATATACAAAATAATAACAAAAAACAAATATGCGCAGTTAAGCACTAAACTGAAATTTATAGGATAACTCTCATAAAAAAGCTTATATTCCATCTGAATATGAATTTCTCACAAGCCTTGCCACAGCTTGCTAGCTGTGGATCTGTGAATTGAGACATTGAGAATTGAGTTTTTGTCATCAGGATAATAAAGCAATGTCAAATGTCAACAACAGGCATGTTAACAAAAGGTGTCATCACGGTTAAAGACCTGCCAAAAATTAGTCAAAACATCCATTTTATGTTTTATCTACTCATTTTGTTTTATACCTGGTGTTGATGAAGGGCTCATCAAACCACTGCAAGGTGGCACTTTCTCATACTAACTACTGTTATTATATTATATCAACTGCAATCAACAGGAACCTTATAAATCAAGTCATTAGCTGGCATGCTAGTGTTAACATTTCTGAATGTGCTCAGGCAAATCTGTGAACTAGAAGTAACTCTGCTTGTCTGTCTATGTTCTATTATTAATACCATCATTTAACATATCTTTGAAATACTCTGTGCTCAATTTACCAAGACACATATTTGATTGGCAGTGACCCCACAAAAATAAAGAACTTACAATTAACAAATAAATCAAATGTAGCGAAATAAGAAACTGACATCTTTCATAACATTAGTCACTCAAGCCTGTCTCCCTGTAAGCTATCCTTTTGTTTCCTTAAAGACAAGTTATCTCTTATGCTTCCAGGTACAACATTTCATGGCCGTGTGTCATGAGGAGGAATTTAAACAGGATTATTGATGTGTGAGAGGTCAGGTTGGGGAGTTGATCCCTTGCCAGTCAATATAGACTGTCTGCCAAAAAAGTCATCAGCTCAGAGTTTGTTTCTCTGTCTGGGCAGATACTGCAACCTCCCACCCTTACTCTCTTCCAGATTTACACACACATCATTCACCTCTTAGACCTCAGGGTAGTTAATCAATGGCGGGGTATGCCTAACCAATATATTGCCTAACATATTTGTTGCTTTTTGTTTGAGGGAGCATAGTACTTCAGAAAAGAGGCCTTAAATAATTGTGTGGTTTAAAAAAATGATGAGCTAGAAGAAGAAAATGATGCACACAGTTGTGTAAATCACAATGAAATAGTGTTGTTAAGGGTGATATCATATACCTATCATCTGGAAGAGGGAGTCTTGCTGAAAGGGGGGGAATAATAAGTCTTAACGGGTATCTTTACTTGTGTTATACAATATCTGCAGTCTTGTAGGAAGGGTAAAAGAGAAGTAATGATTTATTCTCGTTTATCACCACATCATAGACACATTGTCTGGACTCCTGCTAGCCAATGTCCCTTCCCGTTTCCTACAGGCAAACTTCTCTCACCTCCTTAACCTGCTCTTAACTCCACTAAAAGTTTTGGTTTTTGTGAAATCAATGCCACTATCTGATGTCTCTCAGTTCTATCCAGACAATGAACCTCATTCCTAATTCATTTAAAAATACTATGCACTAAATTTTTAATAACTCCTATGCTGTGTTCCAAAGTCACTACCCATGTACCAAACAGTGACTGTTTAACCATCACCACCCCATCTGCTTTTCCTGACGGGGACCACACATTTGACGGAAGGGAGAAGTCAAGGGGATCACACGGGAGGTAAGGCATCTTGGTGGATTCCAGGCATGTGAGCTAGCTCCTGTCCCTCTGTGGCTTCAGAAGAGTTATAGTACGGTCACAACCCTTTGGAGCTCTATAAAGAAATGAATGGGAGGCAGTAGAGACCAGTACCTCCGTCATATGCCGTTTTTGCCTGCCTGCTTCACTTCTGGGACCATTACTGCATCCAATCATGCAGACATGCTGCAACTACATGCCTTACAATAACCCAAATATCACTTTCAGTACAGGCACCCTAAATCCCCTGCAATCAACATCCTCTTAATCAACAACTGCAAAGCAAAATGGAAGTTGTGTTGGAATACCATTAAGGCACTTTAAAGTCTTAGCACGAGCCAAACTAACATACACTTGGAGATATTTGATACCAGTGGTGCACAAACAGAGAGCTAATGGTTTCATGGTGGTCAGATGTGAAATAGACAGAATGTAAGGAACAGTAAAGTACAGAAAAGAGAAAAAAGACTGAAGAGTAGCTGGACTAATTATAAAAGGCAGTTTCCATCTCAAGGTAACAAAATGAATTTAAGATCTCATAAAATAATCTAATGGGCAACATGGTAGCGCTGAGGCTTCCCCTCCTTACTATACAGGATATAACTGTAAAGTTCCAATGTGTCTGAAATGCAGTGAGTCATGTCTGTTGTTTAAGCATGAATGGCTAGCAATGTCAACCCATCTACACTAAGAGCAAGTGTTTTTTTCCTTTACTGTCAACTTAATATTTTACCATGTGTTGCTTGTTGACTGCATAATGAGATCAAAGTACAACTTGAAGCTTTATATTTGGGTTTTATTTCCAATATAAGTCCCTAAGACGCCTCTACTTTAACAAAACAGATGAGCTTCTAATCTTCACATATAAATTTTGCTATCTTAGTGTGATGGCACTTTTAAGAGAATTGTGCAAGGGGTCAGTTGCAGCTGATTGTGCTAACTAGCAGGCGGACAACCATCGCTCTAGACCTAATGATTACCAACTTAAACGAGGTGCCTCCTTTGTCTCATTTGGATGGCAACTGTGTGGTGAGTCAGGACAGTTGCTGTTGAAGAGTACGACAGCTGCTTTCTTCAAAAATAGAGAAGGACTTACCTTATATTTAAAACCCCACCTCCTCAGTCAGAAAATTGTTCCTTTAGGACTAATTGGTTTACTAGTTTTTGCAATTCAATAAACATTATATTTGCAAACTTTACTGAGAAATAAAAAGGACATGCATCGGATAACACTGATAACAGAGTATCCTCTGCTAAATAACAAAAAAAAAAATTTGTACTCGGATCCATTCTAGAAAATAGTCTGCAACACTTACAAACTATATTTTTTATATTAAAGGGGTTATTGATTTTCCAATCTACGAATGCTCTAAAACTACCAAGACAAAGGGACAAAATGCACTATCACAGAGAGAGGAGATTGAGGTAATATGAAACTATTTATTAATTTAAATAATTTGCCAGTTTAAAAAGTGAGATTAGTCTCTCTGTCAGTGTATTAAATCAAGAAAAGAAAGATCAGACTAAGCCTTTTTCTCACTAAATTGGATAAATGTTTGTATTACAACCTGCAAAGTAAACAAATATTGTCAGGCACAAGTATTACCTGAAGATGCTTAGTGGCTCTCTACAGAATGCAGTCTTTCTTTGCTCCAAAGAAGCGAGTCCTCGTTCTGTTTGTTTTGTAGCTATTACAACCACTTAGACTGACAGGATACTTTGTTTCCGTTATCTCCAGAAAAGCAAAAATGCATAAGTGTTTTAAGGATTTGTTCAACCTTGGGTTCAACTCTGTTTGCCATGTTTACTTGTGACAGGGATCAATGATAGATTGCTTTTGAGGGAGCAGTTGTAAAAAGGGCTGCAAATGTCTGTATATGAGGAACTTTATGGTTTCACTCCAATAGGAAAAAGACAAAAGGCATATGTCAGCGCCAAGGGCTGCCTCTGACAGGTGAGCACATGGAAGAAAACATCCAAACAAAGCATGTGGAGAGTGATGGCAACAGATAATGTCTCCAGGAGGAGGGAGAGGAATATATGTCATGGTACCAAGTCAAGGAGCAAAACCAATGTCAACATGGTCAAGCAACTGTTGTTGCTATGGTAACAGGTGAGTAGTGTACTGCAGTGTGACGAACAGGATGCCATTAAAAGTAAAAGCGGACTCCATTTCCTTTAGTCAAGATAACTGACCTGTAAGAGCAATATAGAAGTGATAAAGGAAAATATAAGCAAGAGAAAATGTTTGAAATGCCTCTTTACACAATGTTGTCATCTTCAAGCCTCCATAACATAAAATTTATTTTCATGTACATCTACACTTGTATGCATAGATGTTTGTTACTTAGCACTACAAATAAACTAACTTCATAGGAGAATTTTTTATTGTTACCTAAAACCAGACTGAACATTTTAGTCTTTATTACACCAAAATAAAACAGTATAACAAGATGTCTATATTCACCTTTTTTAACCTTTTCAAAAAAGGTTAGAAACATTTTTTTAGATAGAAAAAGATCTACAGGTGGTAATAATGACAAAATCAAACAATATGACTGCCAGGATGAGCTTGAGAAAGATTAGCCACAGACATGGGAATCAAGAGAGACTAAATGTTGTAGATAAACCATAAAGTGAAGAATTCAGCCAGCTGTACCACAGAGGGACTGATTCACAAGCCTGGTGAGCAGTTGGCATGCAAATCAAGCTTGCATGGGGTTACGGGTAGGTTGAGAAGTGGGTGCGTGAAGAGGCTTCTCAGGCAGTCATTTGCCAGCATTCAGTTTCCATCAATATCAGGGCCGATTAATGAGGGGCTGGGAGGGGAGAACAGGGAGAGGGAGGGGGGTGATGGCCAGGTGTCGGAGGAGACACAGAATGGGAATAAAAGGGATGAAGGCAGTGATCCGCAAAAAATTCCAACCGAGCGGCAACAGGAGTAGTGGGGGGTTGGCTGGTAGTTGTGCACTGCAAAAAATAATAGCTAAAAAAGCTGCTAATTTTTACATACTTTAGCACTCATCCCATTGTTCTAATTCCAGAAAGGAAACTGTAACAAACACCATCACACTTATGTAAAAGCAAACACTATGGTTTGATGGTTCAGTGTCTAACCCAGCATCTCCATTTATTAACAGCGATGACAGGCTGGCCAAGTTGGTATAAGTATCATTCAATGACATCATGTTACTTGATATCTGGGTTCTGAACATCAAGTACTTTCACATTTCCCAGAATGACGAAGATTAAACATATCAAGATGAACCAATTCTAAGAAAAAGAGAATAGCATAAAAAAATTGAGATTACAGATACAATTTTACACTCAGGAACAAAAGGTAGGAGCCAGTCGAAGTGATTTATTTAAGATTTCTGCAGAATGGAAGGAAGACAGGCACAACAAAGATGAAAGAAAGGGATATAAAAGTTAATCCGTGTGAATGAGTCTCTGTGAAAGACTTTTTAGGAAAGAGTCTTAAAGATTATAATCACGTTTCAACCTTGGATAGTCTCCTTTCCCTCAATAGAAATGATGGCAGTACAGATAAAAAATTTTGTGAATTTAAAGTTATGTTTTAGAGTCTGTTGTGCCTGTAGCACATGTGGGTGGCCATGCACATAAGTGTGCACTTGCTTTATGGTTGTAAGTATGTACATGTGCAAACACATTTAAGTATACGCATGACTGAATGTGTATCTGATTTTGTGCATGTGTTTGTGTGTTGGGAGGATATTTGTGTGCCTGAGTAGACTTGCATGTGTGCTGGCAAAACACAAAAGCATTAGCACAAAGTGGTTTAGCGTCTGTGTATGTGAAAGAGAGAGACAGAGAGAGAGAGTGCTGTGGGCCCAGGGGAGCAGGGATTTCGGGGTGACCACTCAGTTGTGCAGCAGGGCTGTCCCCCCTCGCTTCATCTATGACTGGCCGGGTCATGTGACCACTAGTTCTCACAGTGGCACTGAACAGTCGGAAACAAGGGAGCAGCGTGTTAGGGCCGCATGCCTGTTTCATTGTTTGTGCAGGGTGCCTCACTGCTGAATGCGACAAATCAATCCTGAAACATCAGCATCAACCCACAAGCACAAACTGGACTAGTCGAGGCAGGACAGAGGCAGCACTGTGTCGACTTTTCTCTGGGAACTGATTCAATGGCTGTGAGGAGTATTTCCTCCTTTGTCGTCTGTGTGCCTCTTCTGCCTCTGACTCGCCATTTGTTTCTCTTGTCTGCATGGAAAAAAGGAAGATATGTCACGCTCTTTCTCGAAGCTGAGTAGCAGTACATCAATAGACGTACATTTTTTAAAACAGCTCTTTTCCCTTCATTTAACTTCTGCTTAGCCATAACATAGTGCTACATGGCTAATTAGCACAACACCAAAATCAAGCAGATCTAATCAATATATTATTTCTCAATAAATGGTTGCCAGTTTACATACACACGCTGCTTTTGCAAAAGAATGTGCATTTAATAATTAAAAAAATTACATAGGCTGTATTTAGAGCTCACTTTACCACAAAGCTTGCCTTTTTTTCTCAATAAATGCTGTAATATAATCTTAGCCAGAGTATTTATCTAGCTAAGCACTGAGCTGTAGAACCTTAGAATACTTTTATAACTCCTGTTTGGCTACTCAGCTTTAATTTCCTTACAATATTCCGCTGGCCTTCACACAACTTTATGATTACAGGGGAACAAAAGTATGCTGTACAACATGTAGAAATATTCTGCACTGATTTGAAAACTTTGTTATCTTTTTGACTACCAACTTTTTTTCCTGGGACAAAATAAAAGAAAGGAGGAGTTTCATCTAAAAATGTATAATTCAAGATGTCAAAAATGCTTTTGGTAAGTGAATGCCTACCAAGTGGGAAAATGAAAAAAAAAAAAAAAAAAACTGAAGCAGAAGGGCAGTTTGGATGTAGAAGCACAAGCCTCAAAACTTAATAGTCAGATGTACAGGGCACGGAGGCAGTAGTCTAAAAAGCACCATCAGGGAACCAAACTATAGATGCAGCAATCTCAAACCAAACTGGCTTACTGACGAAACATGTATTTTGTGGCTTTTACTGCATTTTCTTAGGCCATGGAATAATTTTAAAGCTTTCGCTATGAGACACAGTCAACCTGCCAAACCAATGACAGTAAAGTGTTTTCATATTTCCAATCGCCACAAGCCAAAGATATGACAGATCATTTTAGATAGCATCTGTGAATCCCCAACCATGGCTCCTAGTTTCTCATCAGTTTCCAGGTTATGTTGGTGGTTATCACAAGGTCTGCTTCAAACATTTGCAATATTTTAAAAATATAAAATAGAGGAATTTTGGCTCTGGAGTTGTGAAAAAACCACAAACACAAAGGTCACTTTGATTTCCAGACAGCTCTATGATTCCCAAGGGTGGGGTCTGGGACTGGCGAAGACGGTCTGCGTTGGGGGAGGGAGTTGGAGGGGGTAGTATAAGACTAACTGTGTGTTTCTGACAACTCCTATGCAGCACCGGGTGGCTCTCTCTCCCTGGTGACCTGATAGAGCGTTTGAGCCTTAGCTGAATAACCGGCCCCATCCACCACATTCAGACAAGGGCTAAAAGGTTAATTGAACCTCTGTGCTGTGCCTTCCTCTGTGTAATTTACTGTGATTAATTCTTGGAGGTTATTGTCATACTCATTTACTAATTGTCCAAAGTGCTATGTAATTAACTACATCTGTAAAATGTTTCTGGAACTGTACAGGCAACTCTACAACTATGTCCCACTTACTGAAAAAAACAACAGATTCAAAACACTTCAAAACATCTCAACACTGTCAACCTGACTGTATAAACAAACATTTGAATTAGTAGATTTAAAATGTAAGAAAAAGTACCTCAATATTCATAACCAAAACGGCTCTTTACCAAGTTTCCTTTTGAAACTGGTCTGACAAGAAAGATATTGCATCAGGAGAGAAGATGATAATGAAGGGATCAGTGTTCAGTCAGTATTTAATAAAAAAATGTGTGTGAGAAAATCGGGATAATTCCCACATTGTTTTTTCATGTATTTATTGATTTATTTTGGAGCAACAGCCCGTCTCCGTTTTCTGTCAAAAATGTCTTCTTCCCTCTTTAGCAAAAATGCTCATATATGCAGAATGTGAATCTCTCCATATCATTAGCCTAATCCCTTCTTGTGCTGAGTTTATTTTGCAAAAGCATCCGCTATTTAAAAGCACAAAAGCTTACAGGAAACATTTCTTTGGATTATCATGCGTGAAATTCTGACATTCTCCATAAATACTAAAAATTATAAATATAATATCAGCTGCTGAGGAGCTTAAATTTTTAATGGAGTGCCTTTTTGTCCTTTTTCTCTCTTTTTTTGGGGGGGAGAGTGTGATGTGGATGGCCATATTCCCTGACAGCATGCTGCTAGAGCTTATCGCCAGCAAAGAGTGTGTATGTGTGCGCATTCATTTTTCTGTGTTCTTTCTGCTGGGTTGTGTGTCCGCATACATTGAGCACATTCTGCCAGTGCAGTGCTAAGACCTTGTGTTTCTGCGAGTGTGACTGCATGTACGCTCAGCGCTCTGGGTGTCTTGCACATTCTCTTGGTTTTTCTTGATAATGGGGTGTATTCGTTTTAATCTTGGATTACTTGGCTGACTCACACGAGAGCTGTCTCTTCGCCTGGTGCAAATAGACAATTATTACAATGTCCTCGAGCTGAGTGGGAAGAAGAAAGACATTAAAGAAGACTTTCTCCTATTATATTATAGACAGAACAAAGATATATTTTTAACCAAATTTACTGCAGTATAATATTAGATTAGATGTTTCTTTATATGAGGGACATGTTTGGTCCTTTCTGATATGTCCCCAAACTGACAATGGTTATGTTTACAACTGATAAGAATTTTTTTAACCTTACGTTTTAATAATATTCACAATGTCAGGTTTAACAGAACATTCCCCATATTTTTTAATTGCATCTTTTGGAACTAATTACAGCAATGTCACACTTGCCTGCTTAATTGTTATTTATGAGCTTGAATAAATTTCCACAAAGTTGTGGGCTACTTTTAAATGTACTCTGACCTTGGCAATAGGACACAACACAGTAATGCATTCACACTCTTGGCAGATTTTATGCAAATAAATAGAAAACTGAATATTTGATCAGGTTTTTGCTCACCAAGGTTAGATGTTTGGAAGTTTTTCTCTTGAATCTCTAATTCTGACTGCTTTGTAGATGTCCCTGCCCTAAAGCCATCATTATTAACCTAAGCCACTGTAAAGACAGCACAGGCACACAGCAAATCATTGTGCTGAGCTCCAAAGGACAGGCAGGGGGAATTGAGGGATTGAGGGATGTAATTAATTTATTGCTAGATTACACTGGATAATGCCTATATCATTACAAAATTAGGCTGACAGTGGTCTTGGCGTAGATAGTAAGGGGCATATGTCAATACACAAAAGAAAGCACAACTCTGTTTGTGGATGACATAAAGCCATTGAGTTATTGCTGAGAGGGAAATGGTGGTTCATTTCACAAATGCAGACATTTGCAAGGAAAAACAGATCACATAACACAAAACAGTTTGCAGCCTATGATTCATGGGCTTGGAAGGAGACGTTTAGAAAAAATCGGCTCTACAAGCATCAAAATAAATCGAAAGAAGTACTGTAGTTATGACAAATTATTACACTAATCTGCTCAAGTATTTAGAATATCTTTGTTCTAAATACTTAATATAATAGTTGTTTTTATTTTTGTATTAATCATTCTTTTTTAAACTTGTATGATGTACAAATATCTGTTTGCATTTCTAAAAGGCGAGTTTTGTTCAAATATTGATGAAAAACCACATTAGAAAATCCTCTTGTGTTTTTGTTTCAAAAGAGGTATATATAGGTATTTCATTTCTCTATGCTATATAACATGCAAAGAAAGAAAAACTTTTTTGTGACATTTTGAAAACTTGTTATCTTTGAAATCGATGGAAAAATACTTTAAATCAGTGCATCTCAAATTTTTTGAGCCAATATATTGTCACCAAACTATATATATATATATATATATATATATGGTTGTTTTTACAGTTTGGTGACAATCTGAAATGATCCATGGGGATCCCAACCCCAAGAGATCCACGTATTCACATTACATTGTCTACATCTGTACTGTGTAACTGTATGTCTTTTGTCTTTCACTATCTTTTGCACTTCCACATTCCACGGCGATTCTCTCACTACATAAACTTCTCCTTTGTGTGATTAATGCCATCATGTCTTTCAGACTTTGCTTCCCCCTACCACTATCCCGCATCGCAATCCTGGACTGGCTTTATTCCTCATTATACACAGCTTCCACAGTAGTTCCCAAGATTAGGCAAATGAGTGCAGTCTATAGACAGAAACCTTACTCTCATTCAAAATCAATGATCACGCTCAAAATTTACAAGCAATTAATAAGTACTATTATGCTTTTCTTATATACAATGTTTAACTGTAAAA
>JBAMHX010000010.1:10919679-10939336 GCA_037177515.1 Pseudomugil tenellus | reverse complement strand
TGTATAACACCTTCACTAAATAGTTCTACAGCTGCTTTCTGATGATTAACATTCCTCTGTTAGTTTAACTGTTCCATAGACACATTTGATGGTCTGAGCCAACCAGCAGCAGATGTTCAGCTTCCAGTGTCTGAACGGCACTCTGCAACATCTCTAAATGTATAATGCAGCACAGATGTGCTTTAGCTCCTGTCCTACGAGGACAGTTCAGCACTTAGTAAGTGTTGCAAGAAGCAGACCATGTGACTTTAATTCTTTTTTAGCAGAATCTTACCCCATTTGTCCCCAATAAGTACTGGGCAGCCGGCATGCAGCGTGTCAGCGTCTCCCTTGCCATTTCTGTGTAGGTTCCACCAGAAGATGGCAGCATTCTGTGACATCCAAAAACAGAATAAATTGCTTTTAAAAAGGAACAAATACGTTATTTCACAATTAGGCTAGCTAATGACAGATATAGAACAATCTCGCAAGTGTTTTCTTAAGTAATGTCATGTTAAAAATTAATCATTTTTCTTCACCCGAACACAGGAAAAATGGAAACGTTTGTAACTTTTGCTTGTAAATTTAGTAAAAGGAGTAAAATGATTAGATAATTGATTATTTTCTCTATTCTTGGGCAATTTCTACACAAAAGAATTGTTTCCAATGAACAACAACTTTTGGAGGTTTGACCAAAGAAATCTCACTTCTTAAGTGATGTATGTTAATTATGTATGTATTTTCTAAAACACATGAAAAACACAACTTAGGAGCAAATCTACTTGACTCTTGCTGAGCGTAACTATTTGGAAATCAGTGAGTCCTCCTGCATTTCTTTACTCAATCAGTCATGGTTTCTGAATGATCACTGTGTTGATATCCAATTGCAAACATGTATCATGGTTCGACCATGAAGTTGGAAAGTGTGGTTTTCCAGATATGGGATGCTGCGTGGAAATAAAAGCTCCGGAAATGTGCATAATGAATGTGATCCATCAAAACTAGTCTGAAACACACACTTTTAAGGTTGGAGAGTTATGTAGCATTTCTTTAAAATTAATATTTAACATGATTTTGGTCAGATTAACATCTAATTTTTAAAATCAGTTTGTGTTTGGCCTCCAAAAATTTTTCTCATGTAAACATGTTGATTGAGTTAAAAGGAAAAAAAACAGAAAGCTCTGAGTAAGAGAAACTGCCTCTTTGCTCTGTATTTATGTACAGAAATTTGGAATAGATTAAAGAGAAGTTTAAATAACCTTTGTCGGAACAGATGTTTACACAATAATGTGGTTCTGGGAGGGCTCTGTGGTCAGTAAAAAATGAGATTTAGAAGTTGAACCACATTCAGTGTGGTCCTAGCAGCAGTCAACCACCAATGCTTTGTTTAAGGGGGTCCAAAAGAGGTATTTGTTCCGTTCCACCACAGGGTTCAAGGTTTAAACGTGATTTTTAAACAGAAAATTTCCCGTCAGCTGTGCTGATGTAAATGCTCTTAGCTTGAAAAAATAAAAAACTTTTAACTTAACTTATAGATTATAATTAGATGCATCAGAATCTATTAACTATAGGTCTACCGATTCATATTACTTAAAAAATTAATTAAATCAACTAAAAAAATCTTAAAAATCAACTATTCTCATTTTAAAGAAATAATGGAAACATAAATATAAAAGGTATTACTGCAAAAGTAAATTATTTACTTTGTCTGCATTTATGGCAGTCAGACATTACAGTACAAAGAAACAGGAAGTGAGTGTCTAAGCTTCCACTGCAGTTTAGTGTGTTTACCTTCACCACAGGGACGCTGAAGTTGGCGTAGATGAACGCTGTGGAGCCACCTGCCTCCACCGAGCTCAGCTGTGAAAATGGACATTCCTTCAGAGCTGTGTCTTCTGTTTATGTGCTCAGATTATTGTCATCCCTTCTGTCTGCTGCACTGCTCTAGAGGTCATTATTCATAATCCAGATTTACTCCTCACTTTATTCTAAAACACTTGGATTAGTTAGAAAATAAAAGTGGATTACACAAACTGTATTAAATAAAAACTAAGACAAAAAAATAAATCAAATTAGCAGGTCAGAGACCAACACAAGTAATGTTGGTGTAGGGAAATAAAAACACAACATATCAACGTGGGATCAGACCCACTCAGAGTTTCTCAGACCAGTCCCGCTCAAGGCACACCAAAACCTATTTGTTTTTAATTTAACTTTGGAGAATCCCTGATCTTCTGCTGACCACAGATGTCACTCACATAAATCATGAAGGTTGCCACGCGATTCCCAGTTTTCAGCTTGAACACAGGACTGGATGGTGACTGGTTTAAAGAAATAAAAACGACAGAGAGCTTCTACATAACAAATGTTGGAAAAGAAATTAACCATAAAAATATATGTATAAATATATCAACTTACTGTAGCATGATCAAAATGTGGTTCATAATGGCCACCAATCCCATAATTCACCACTTGGAGATATTCACCATATGGATGTTTCACATTCAGACCTGTTAGCTTGGATATCTTCTGGTCCAACATCCCAACAACGCAGCGTGCTGAGCCCTTAAGCCATGCACTAAAAATAACATACAGATCAATGACTATTATACAGTCCGCAAGAAGCTGCAGGTTTAAAACTGCTGAATACATTTTTATCACAAAGAAACTCTGTGATAGTAGTATTGTTCAAAGTTTTAAAAGTAATTTTTACCTCTTGCTGATTCGATAGTCTGCTGTTGCTTGTTTCTCTCCGGCCGCCACTACAGATCTCCTCAACTTGTCAGAAACAGAGAGAGGTTTTATAGCAATGTGCTTGTTAAAACTTAAAAACATATTTTATCAAATCTACAATGAAAGGTGCTTTAATTCAATTCAACTTTATTTGTATAGCGCCATTTCACAACAATGTTGTCTCAAAGCGTTTCACAGAGATCAGCCAATTCATAAAATTAGCCTACGTAAGGGAACCAACAAGATTGCATCAAAATGTTCTTTAGGGAGAACATTAATGCCACTAAATTTATTGAAAAATTAAGATAAAATTGGACTTAAAGGTAGAGTACAGCAAATAATAATCCAAGCCAATTTAATTAAATGAAAAAAGTCTTAAAAGATCCAAGAATTCGTGCATATCTTCATTTCTTGGGATTTTGTTCCACATTAATGTTGCATAAAATCTAAAAACAGCATCTCCATGCTGAACACTGGGATCAGAAACCAACCCTGTTCTAGATGACCTGAGATGTGCTTGAGATTTCTAATGTTCCAAAAACTCTTAAATTTATTTGAACCAGAAAAAATTTAAAGCTTGCTGAACAGTATTTTAAAATTAACCAATAAAAGACTGTTAAACATGTGGAAAGATAAATCTTTGTGCTGCAGATGTTTTACCCAATAAATTGATGTCAGTATTTTTATTTATTGTAACTATTTTTCATTTTAAGGGTTTTTGTGGTTCTAATGTTTTAAGCATTTTGTTTGTTGATGTAATGTGCAAGGAGCTGCCATCTTTGCCAGGGCATTTTTGGAAAAGAGATTTTTAATCTCATTGAGGGTCACCTGGTTAAATAAAGGTTAAAAAAGAAAGAGGGGTCAAGTGAATATAATAATGCTCTTCACTGCACAACAAGCTAAATGTGAAAATAGATAGAATTATCTACGTAGAGATACAAGTTCCAATAATTGTTCTGTCTTAAATTGTCACAGTCTAAGTTTGAGTTTGCATTTGAAAATCTTTCCTTTCTAAATACTCTGATAAGTCAACTGCATGCCATTGATATCATGATTTCAAATATTTAATAGGCAGATAAACTGGTTAAAACCAGTTAAATTGTCATGGAATATTTAATCCAATTATTTCTGAGTAAAAGCCCCAGATGACACATAATGAAATACCAGCTCATAGAACTGAAGGAAAAAAAAACTCATTAAGTTACACATCAGTGCTAGAAATGCTATGAAATGGCAAAATTTAACTGAGAACAGATGTCTATTCTTGTAGAGTTTTAGCCAAAAGCTCTGTGATGCAGCAAAGCAAAGAGAAAACCATGGTGCACAATTCCACAGGGCTGTTTTCAATCAGCCCACAAATTGATACTATGATGAATTAAGTACAAGGGTTTCCATCTGAGAATAGGATGGAAAGCTAATGGAGCAAAGCCAAAACCTCACAGAAAGTACTGACACACCAGCTCAGTTAATACACCAAATATTCACTGCCATTTCTGAGTCAGCAGAAAAAGTGAGGACAACACACTGCATGTTTTCTGTTAAGTGGCATCCTTAAGGCTCAGAGGTCAAAGTTAGGCCAGCCAGTTCACCCAGTTTCTTAGAAACATGTTGCTCATTGCTTTAAGAGTCAAAGTATTTTAATTTTACCCCCAGTAACTCTGTCATCTGAGCATAAGTCCAGAGGGTAAGAAGAAATTAAAAAGAAAGCTTACGACATTCTGAAAACAATTATCTATAAAATCAACAAAGCCAGTTCCAAGTTCCTGATCACCCCTAATTTCCCCCTTTAACAGCCACATCATACAACATCTGAAAAAACTTGTTTGGGTAAAATCTGACAGATTAGGGACCAGTAGGTTACTTACTCCAGGTTGCGCAAGATTCCTGATGTCCTCGGCCTCTGTGTCCGTGATAAAATTATGGTAAAGGACAACATACGGGTGCAGACTCAGCACCTCTCGTCTTACGGGCTGCAGCAGCAGCGCATGATTGTCATTGGTGAAGTAGTCACAGAATAGTCTGGGGTTTTCATAATGCATTGGCTGTTAAAAGAAGAAAGAGGCATCTGAAGTCAATTAACAAGATCAAACATGAGTCTTTTTCTTTTCAAGCTGCATGAAATGATTCTGTATGGTTTTTCCCACACATTAGCTTATAAGGAACAATTAATTTAAAGCAGTTAATTACAGCTTTTTAATGGGCAAAAAGAAGAAAACTAACTAGAAAATGGATAAAGTATGCCAAATACTAAATAACGTTCAAAAGACAGCATTATGCTAACTCTGCATGTTAGCGCATTAGCATTTAGTACCTCTGTCTCTCTGTTGGTTTTACTGCAGACACTGATAAAGGAAGCTAATAGGCAATGTTTTAAACTATGACTGGTCAAAGTAACCGCTGAAAGACAGGGATGTGACACACATATATGCTTAATTTATCAGTAATTTTACATGGCTACAAGTTTTTTTCAATCAATCATCTGGTAATGAAAGTTTCCAAAAGGTGAACTATCAGAAGTAGCTGGCATTTAGTCATCAGAAAGGAGTTTATAGAGCTTGTTCTGGAACAAAGAACATATTGAATACATGAGCTAAATGAAGGGATGTTGTAAGATAAGGGAAATTTTTTATTAAGTCTGTCATGAAAACTATCTCAAGGACTCACTAAGCTTATGTTGCAAGCTTCTAATGTGCCACTAATTTCAAGTAATAAGTATAGTTCAAGTATGATTCTATTTGAATCTTATTTGTTTTCCATTGCTACTATTGGAGAATATAACCTCTAAATAATGGAAAACTGTTTTTGTTCCCTTGAGTAAGAACAGTGTTAGACCATCCTCTGACTCTGTGCAGTTATGTCTCTCTGTAAGGAAGCTCATAAGCCTGAACAGCACTCATCCAGAATCATGCATTTTCACGAGTACCTGGGAGCCTTGGGTCTGGCAGAGTCTCTCATAAGTTTCCCTGGTCCTTAAGTAAGTGGATGTGGGTCTCCTGAGTCTATCACTACTGAGTGGGCTTGCAGCAACCAGCAGCTTCTCATACTTCTCAATATTCTGTAGAACTCGTCCGTTTGTTGGATCTGAGAACATATGCATGTACAACGCAAATACTCTCAGAAAAGAGTTATATTCTCTGAAGCAAAAACAGAAGCAACAATAAGGGTTAATACTGCACAGATGGGATGAGAGCAAAATGGAAGGAAAGATTTACCGTGGTGCAATAACTCGTGAGACACGCTCAAAGCGTGGGAGACGTTTCCTGTCTGAATCAATGAGAAGACTTAGAGACAGTGCAATCAATCAAACTATTCACAAACATGCATTCCCTAAAATCTTTGTCCTCCTACTTTAAAGTGGGAGAAAGCCAAGTGATCCAGAGCATCTTCTAAAGTCCCTTCATTCTCTGTGCTCCACTGTCCTCCTGCTCCCCTGAAGAGGCGCACCGACTCCTCCAACCACTGTACTGAGTGATAATAGTCTTCCTTCTCATATGCCACCTGAAATGAAACCAGTTTTTTCTCACAGTTTTGCTGTTTTTGGCTATTCCCAGGTCTCTGGCCTGCACATTTTTTTTTACCACTTTTCATGCACTGAGTCATAGGGATAAGTTTAGTTAAAGAAACAATTACAGCAGTCAGGTCAACTTTGAGCCAAAGTCCAAGTAGTTTCTTCCATCGTGCCTCTCAACTGGCATCATTAACAATGTGGTGCAGTTTTTTGCTTCGGGAAAAGTGTTTTGTACAACTGGCTGGTCAAAGGAATACTAAAATGAGCTGAAATGAGGGGTGGAACATGACATGAGACTTCAACTGAAGGTTTATTTAATTATTTTAACTCTTTAATTTATCTACTTTAGAGTATAAGAAATGGTTCTTATTTGTGTTTCTGTGCAGCTGTTTGTTTCCTTGTGTCCATGAGTTAAATTGTTACTACTTAACTGCAAGATCTAATGCAGCATTTCCATCTGTAATTTTCAGTACTTGTATAGTTCGGTCATTATTCCCTTACCATTATGAGCCAGTTTGGTCTTCTAAAATTCTTCGAATAATATATTTGCCATTTATGAAATGAAATATCTAAAAGAAATATTGTTTTATCATATTTGCAATTTTAACTAATACAGATTAGATACTTTAAGCTGCTGTGTAACTTTTCCATCAGTACTTTTCTCAATATTTATTCTTCACAAAATGCATCTTTATTTCATTATTATTCAGCAATTTCAACGAACAGAACAGCATCTGCTAATTTTAGTGCAGTCTTAGCACGCTAGTTCTCATTTAGCATGTTGGACTGTTTGAGGGTAACATATCTTAAGATTACAACATGACCGTGTGAAGGCCTTTCTGCATGACCCAGCCTTCCCATTTTAGACCAGTATAACAACACTAAACAGAAAACTGTTTCCCATTTAAAACAACGTTCTTTGTATATTATTTATCATAAGCAACTTTTGTATAAAACACATATGCAGTAACATGTTAACCATATCTCAGTTTCAAGCATAGTCTACTCAGATCTTTGAGTTGTAATTGATCATTTTGGAACAGGCAGGTTTTAGACAAGAAAGCATTGGTTCTTTTTTATGTCATATTGGGATCTTAAGTGTGTCTTTTAGCTGAAGCCTGTATCACTCCTCAGTCGTGTTATGGATGAAGATACAAGCTTCAGTATTATTTCCAGACACTTAAGAAGTTACAAATATTCGCTGCAATATGCTACTGGTTGGAAATCAATTAAAAAAAACATGATAACAACTGGGACTTCTGCCATTGTAGATTTCTAAAAATATCCCACAAAATAAAATCTACATGGACAAAGTCGCTCACAGAATCTCACCAGTAATTCCAACATGCAGATTTATCTACTGAACCTGAGATTACACTTTATACTCCTGATTTAAGAACTTTTCTCTGTTGGGAGAATAACTGATTAATATTCAGTCTGAAGAAATCAACAAAACTTATTTAAAAACATAGAAATACTCAGGTTTGAAGAACTGTCAGATGTTTTTCAACCCAAACAACATCTAATTCCTCTTCAGTGAAACTGTCAAGCCTCAAACATCTATCATCAAACTGGCAGTTTTTGAAGAGGGCTTTAACAAACACATAAAAGCCCCTTTACTGCCCTAAAACTGAGCATGTTTGCTCACAGGACATCTCTGGTAATTCCAGCCTCTCTTTACTCTTCACTCCTCTCCCCTGCAGCATGAGATAATGCATTTTCCATCCAAGTGTGTGTGTCTATCCCACACAGTGCCCTGCCTTTACACATCAACACTGTAGAAAAACAGTAGTGCATTGTGGGGAAATCTTTTTTTTTCCCTCCACACTTGTCTAATAGCATATTCATCCTCACATGAAAGGATTACCAGATCTGCAATAAGAAGAATCCCACGTTTTCCAAGCTGACTGGCTGAGCTCCCACCACACAGTGACTGACAGACCTGGGATAAAACTACCGCAGACTTTTGGAATGGAAAATTAATCAGGGAGAGAAGTTTACATTTAAGATTTAAGTTTCAAACATCTTTACATTTAGTCTCCTTGCATTCACAGTTTTAGCTGATTCATCTTAGAAAATAACCTGAAATACATTATTTTTGTAGTTGCTAATTGTCTTTCTCCTCTTCTTTAAGACATGTTTATTCACTTTTTCCTACAAAAGAAATTCAAATGCTCAAAGGTTCCTGTCTTTAGAGCAAGACGTTTTTGAGCTCTGGATTCTTAATATGTTTAGTTTTTAGGGAGGGGGGGGGGGGGGCTGTGGGAAAACTTTCAGCTACACCACAGATGGTCTTTTTAGAAGTTTGAAATATTTTTAGGATTATTATAGCGAGAGTCATCCTTTCCTATTCAGCTTTTTTAAATATGCAGCATGATGCATGAAGTTACTATCTGAGTGATTTTTTTCTGTAGACGTTATGAGTAAAACGCAGTTAGTGCATCACCTTTCCAACCAGAAAGCAGTCATCACCAGTCAGAGAGACAGACACTGCAGGCATGTAGACATCAATCGTCTCGCCATTAGATGATCTTTGGAAACGGCCGCTCACAAGGCTGGAAACCTGGAGGGCATAAACATCCTGCAGTCTCATCAGTCCCTGAGCAGCCCCCTGGAGGTCCTCCACTCTGGGCAGATGAGCTTCTTCCTCCTCGTAACTGGACCTGAGGGCTGGACAGCAGAGTCCAATGGTGGACTGGTGGGTTTGGAAAATGAGAGGATGGGGCATGTTTGGACATCACAACCAGATGTTGTTTGTGAGAGGAGATGGATAGCCAACCTTGTGCATTTTCTAGGGCTTCATTGCTGTAGACGACATTCTGCCACTCTGAGTGCAGGCGCTTGATGAGGGTGAAGGCCACCAGCGGGTTTGACATTGCAGGGATGGAACCTCTGTAAAGTTCTGTGTGCAGGTCGGACACTTTGGCATAAAAACTGTGTGAGATTATGACGAGATTAGAAAATTAGCCCTCCATAAAAATCTTATTTGCACAATTTTCTTCTAGAGAAACTCATCAAACTGAATTTAAGAGAGATCATTTCAAGAAAAACTTCAATCACACAATATTTATTCTTTAATAAGCTGAGGACTTTCCATTATGATCCTAAAACTAGACGAATGCATCATCATGCCCGCTCATTCAGTTAGACGCACGCGCTTCGCGCAATAGCCTAATAAAGTCCCCAGCACGTGCAACTCGGGGAGATTCTTCTTCTTCTTAGCAAATAAAAGCAAGTTTTCAAGCCAATAGGAGAATTAGAAAAAGTCCATCTCCATCGTGTCCATCACTCACCGCTTGATGTCCTCCAGTCTCTCCAACTCGCGGTCAATATAAGTTCTCAAGTTATCGATAAGTTTTCGTTCAACGCTGATCGCCTGCTTTACATTCAGCAGCGACGTGTACATTTCTCCTACAGATCTGTGAACAGCAACAAACACGATACCCCAAAGAAAACAGGCACGCGCAGGATCACCCATCATTCTTCCTCTGCAGCTGAACGTCCGTCTGAGCAGTTCTGATGACATGCAGGGTTGTCTCTGCTCTGATCTGAGATCAGCTTTCAGTCGCAGTTTATGGTACTGGTCTGCTGACTGAATAATTCAGAACTATTAGATTGTTTTAATTTCTCTCTGTAATGATGAATAATTTGTCGTTTTACGGAAGCTAGGTAATTGCAAATTATCTAATTCAGTTTATATGGTGTCATTTATTGTGTTTTTTAAATCTGAATTCATGTATTAAAATGTGATTCTAGGTGTAATTGGATTGTTTGCTGTTTAAACGCGCTTTCATTAACCATGTTTAGGGTTACAGCGACATCTGCTGGACATAATTACGCACAACACCCAGAATGCAGTTTCCAAAGTCTGGACATGTTAAAGTCATTCGCTGTTGATTATTAATCATACTGATGTATGGAGAAAGCTAGAAAACATCTGAATAAAGTAAAGACTTTTGTAAAAAATAAAATGCTTTGAATATGTCAACATAGAGAAAAGTTATATATTAGTTGTATATTTTAAATTTTCCATAGAGCGTGAACAATTGTTTTAAAATAATTTGAACAAAAAGATAATCTGTATGTCTCCAGTTCTTCGGGTTTTACAAGAAGTAGGTTGGTAATGTATGAAATAATAACTTTCATGATGTAAAATATCAATATGGTGCTCACAATCGTAGTGCATAAAATATAAAAATATAAAAAGTAGAGAATATTTCATCACTTACTGAACTGTTTAAATCACAAAATGCTTAAAGTTTGTTCAAAACACTTTACAAAAAGAAAAATCTACTTGTATGACAAGGGAATCATTAAATATTTTAGCAATACATGCTTTTTATCTATAAAGAAACCCACAGGAATTAAACCAAAAAAATGTTAAAGTATTCCATAAAAATGGAACATCATCAAGGAAAAACTTCTACAGATATTTACACCAAACTTAAACAGTACGAATGATTTTTATTAAAAAAAAAAAAGCTTGAACTTTAAAATAATTAACAGAGAACTTAGAAAGTTAATCATCAAACCTGCATCGTCAGCATTTCATGTTTACGGACACAAGGAGAGGAGAAGACCCAGAACTTGTGCCAACCTGCATTTACCTCAAATCCAGTCAAACAACAGAAAAATATTTGTTAATTGTGCTGGCACATATCTTCAGCCTTATCTGGTTTACCTGTAAAGCTGTCTGAATAATTTATGACCATTAACAAGAGATTACATAATAAATATAATCTTTATTTAGTGTTTTGCATTAGTTGTAATTCTCTATAACATGCATCGTGTGTGTTAACATAGAAGACATCATATTCTGCAGGTTACAACTTATTTTCAAACCAATTTTAAGACTATGTGAAATTCAGTTACATAAATGTAAAAGTAGCTTAAACATAATGAAATGTTCAAATTTATTCAGTATTTTATTATGTTCTTGAAAGTTTAGTTTGTTAAAGCAAAAATTGTATAGTGATATAAGAAATGTAATTAGGGTGACTTAAATTCAGTGAGAAAATCAATCAATTCATGAAATGATTTTTTAAATCTGTTACTTTGAGGGATTACTCTGTTTATGTAAAATTATCAATAAAGCCTCCATAGACTGACTGAAACTCAAACCCAGCAATGCTCAACTTTAAGCTCTTTCATACCCATATATCACCAAATATATGAGTATTTTTTTACTATTTTGATTAAATTGCTCAATATTCTCTTTTGTTTTTAGCTTGTTTTATCAGATTCCACTGTGATTTCATTGTGATGTAAAAAGAAAGTTCAAGTCCTTGTTCTGAGTGGAAAAATAAACAGCAAATAAAGTAAATATGGGCCATTTCTGTCTTTTAAGCAGGTTTCTGTTTAAGTCTGTACTTATTTTTTCATGCTCTCATCGTGATATGTGCATGATACATGTTCAATGGCATCTAGAAACCATACATGTACATTTTGTGCCTGTTGAATTTTCCTTTTTTTCAGTAGTTAGGCACCTCAGTCTTTCTTTGAATGCTTTTTTATCTTTGTTTTCTTATTTTCATTAGAGTTTATTTGAGCATCACACATTTGATCCAGTTTGCACAAAAGCATCTTTTGTCATCTGCAGTTTATGTCTGAGTGAAAACCAAGTCAGTGTCCAACATGCGCTTTGACTCTTTTTGAGAAGGAGAGAAATGTTTTACTGACGTGGGTCCTGAGGTTCTGATCTCTGAAGCCGTAGATGAGTGGGCTGAGGAAACGAGGGATGAGGATGAAACAGAAATAATTTAAAAAGGTGATATCCCCCACCAGCCAGTTTGCGTTCATAGTTATGAGCATATCAGTGATGGGATGAGTGAAAGCCAATATGCACAGAAGCAGCTGGAAGCCGTGCAGCAGGACTGTGTGCATGGCTTTGTTCACCGACGCCCTGTCCTGCCGCAGCTTCCTGGTTTCCAGCAGGATTCGCACATAGGTGAAGAGGATGATAACAGCAACCACTGCAAAGAAAAGGATATTCACAACAGCTCTGAACAATATCTGGATTGGAGATGAGTTGACAGCCGCAATTTTGCAAACCACTGGGGTGGAGAAAACATTCACTGCTGGATTTTGTTTGCTCAATGGATACTCAATGATTGGGAAGAGGAAACTGATGGACCACAGAGAAAGAACAATGATCCAGATTCGGTCGGGACGCCAGGCAGTCGGGCGCTGCAGTGGATAGAAGATGGCAACGTAACGCTCCAGAGACATGGCAGCCAAGATTAAAAGTGTGTTCTGGAAAGTGGCAGTGGATATGAGGAGCATCGGGACGCAGTACACAATAGCAAAATGAACTTGGCCCATAACAAAGAGGAAGAGCAGCACAGAGGAGAGGAGCTGAAGGGTGTCGTTAATCAGCATGTGTGCGAACAGGATGTAACGTGAACTGTCCATGAACTGCCTGTGAGAGGCAAAGATGTGCAGCATGACAAAAATGCAGCAGAGGAAGAAGCAGAAGAAGGGGATAACCACACACACCTTTATGATTACAGAGAGGCTGTTCACAGACGTTGCATTGACAGGAAGTCCAGACAGATTTTGCATATTGCAGCTATGGACTGGCATGCATCTGTTAATGACAAACAACTTACATCTCCATTTCAACAAAAAGGCAAAAAATTCTCTCGAATGAAACTTCAATTTACAATCTAAAAATGCCTGAAAAACTAATGAATGACTGGTCAGAAATAAATATGGTCATCCATTTAATCTTTTTCACTTCCATCAAAACTTTTCTCACCAGAGAGGAAGTCAGATTTGTCTTCTCGTCATCACGTAGCCTGCCTGCAGTGTGCAACCTGTAAGTGACAGCCTTCTTCTTATCTGATATATACGGCCACATTCCACTATGTTTTCACAGACGTGATTCCCCCAGAGACGGTTTGCTATCGTCATTATCGTTGTCTTTCTCATTAGTTGCAGATTTCAGGGGGTGGAAAGTGTTCAAAGAAAACCAAAGCAAATCAGACAAATAAGTCAACTTTGTTACTGAAGACTTAATTGTCTGTTTCCTTGTTTTCTGCATGTGTACTTCAAAATAAGTCTTACACTTAACAGGCTTAAAGACAAGTAATATCTCATAATAACAACTAAGGTCTTTCACCCTGCAACTGCTTCTACTTATTCTAATGCAGTTCAGTCAGTAAATCTGAGTAAAGAGTGAGGACGTTAAGAAAGAGATGCATGACAAAAGATTAACATCCTTCTAAATTAAAAAAACAGTTCATGATATTTCATCCTGTTTTATTCATCACTAAAAAAATTACGATTTCAAGGGTCTAAAACGGCTTCTGCAGCAATTAGACAACCTAATTTCCCTTTTGACCCTTAGGTCCCCAATTGTCCCAAATTTGTTTTTTTTCTTTACCAGTTCAATATTTACTAAATTTTATACATGTTATCAAATTTCCTTCCTTGTTAAGTGACATCAAAAAGTATTCAAATTTTCCTTTTGCTTGCGTAGAAACATCATTTTCATGACCGAAAGCAATTTCAAGCTAAATAGGCTTAGAGTTCATAAAGTGTGTGCGAGCAGTTGACCCTTTTCCAACAGAAGTGGGAGCTGTCATATTGATATTGGCACTGTACACATTCTGCTGAGTCGACATTTTCAACCCAGCTGCTTGTTCTAGCTTTGTCTCCTCCAATGAACATTCACAAGCATTAAGAAATCTTTGGAGTATTAACAAGATTACATTGATACAAATCTATATGAAGGATTCACGTCTGGGAGCATTTAAAAAAATTTAGTTTAATTTTTAACTAATTTTTATTTATTCATTTTATTTTATTTATTCCTATGATCATTCACTATTGAGAGCTATATATATTTAGACTACATTTACATGTTTATTAGGTGTCAACTGCAGATGAATTTTGAATTAATTTTTTGTTTTCAGTATACATTTTGCAATCTTTTCCAAATTAGAAAAAGGCTAAAGGCAGATTTCAATCACACATATAAGAAAAACGTATATAAGAAACTTGTAAGATTTATTGGATTAATAATACTAGATAAGAAAAGTACATTAATTACAGATGCCTGTGATAGGCTGGCGACCTGTCCACGGTGTACCCCGCCTCTCGCCCCGTGTAGCTGGGATTGGCTCCAGCCCCCCCGTTCGGGAATAAGCGGTAGAAAATGGATGGATGGATAATTACAGATGAACAACGGTAAAATGTTTCTATCTCACAGTCGCATCTTTTATATAAGCACTAACAAAACACGTGGACATGTGAATGCAGATGTTATTTCATTTTCTTTTGGGTACAGATGGTATTGATCTAAAAGAAATTCAACAGCAACATTCTTTTAATTTTAAGTTTTGATAAGAAAATTCTCTCACGCACACACTCACACACACCTACCTGTATGTTGTTGGAATCCAGATTTTGACATCTTGAGCTTTTCATTTTCTTTTTTTACCTTCTCAGGGATTAATCATTAATTTTCACTCCAATTATACTTTTCATCAACTGTCAGCATCTAACATATTTAAAGACATGTTGGAAACCACTTCTAATAGACAGATATTACACAATATGTAGTATATGAATATCCAGGCACATATAAAGGTCATGTCACAGTTCAGAAACCTGCAGAAAACACTCAGGTCAGGGTCAAGGCATGTTGCACTTGATGTCTGTTTGCTTAAACATGTATGTTACCATAGAAGATACAACTTGTTGTGAAGTGGCACTATATAAGCTCTTTGGCTTATATTTTAAAAGAAAGCTGAAGAGTGAACGCATCAAAGATAAGACTTGGAGAACAGGATAAAGCCTAATTTTTCCAGCACAATACATGATCTGAATTTCTGTAAAAGGAAAATTTACTGGAAAATTCAGGTTTGCACTTGCATGGATGTTTGTGGAGCAGTGCAGATGGTAAACACCATGAAAAATAGTGATGTAACACCAAGCAGCTGGGGTGTTTGATGTACAACACTATCTTTTCTGACACTGATCCAATGTCACGCTCTTACACAACAGTATTCAGGTCAGAGACAATGGACGGTCACAGGTATTGTTTCTAGAACAATGATACAATCCATTTCGACAGTCTGGGGTTAATATCTATCACAGCTTTGGAGCAGGTACTGACAAGTACTTAACAAACAAGCTGATCACTATCATGAAGCTCCTGAACTCAGCTTTGTAATCTGAAGTTTCATTTGACTGGCAAACATGTCGCCTCCATTGAGAGTTGCTCAGAGAGTTTCGTCAGCTCTTTACGCAAGTTCTGCGTCAGCAGTTGACACAGCAAGGGATTGGACCGAAATCTTTCCTAAGCAAATGCTGTACCTGTGGACCCTGGCAAATTCAACCTCAGTCAGTAAGTCATTCACTGGCCATCAGAGAAAATAACAGATTGTACTAAACAACAAGGATTTGAAAGGAACAAATGGCACAGAAAGGATAAATACAATTAAGCTACAAGAGTTTATCTGATGGTGTTGTATTAGGCTAGTTTCCCCAAAATCACTGCTGTTCTTCTCAATGATTATTTCATAAAACTAATAACTCAAGAAATATTCACTTTTTAACATTTATTTTCATTAAAAATTATTTTGTAGTAATTAGATTAATTTCTCTGATCATGGAGCAACACTTTATACAGGGGCAGCACAAAGTCTAATGTTTAAGTCAAACTAGTCAAAGTATTTATGCAAAGGTTGGAAATTAGATTTCAATTACAGTTAATTCAAGATAAATGTGACAAACTATGATTTTGAAACTGTATCGTATATTTTCAGACATGCAAATCCATGCTATATGAGCTGTAAAAATGGTAGGTGGACACATATTATCATCCCCCCCTCTCTCTCTAAAATGTTTTAGCATGTTCAGAAATATACAGCATATAGTGACCATTAGGTCACAAGTCATTATTGAGCGGTGTGAGATATAAAAAGTGCATCTGATAAATTCCTTGTATATTCTTTCTTGTTATCCATAAAAAACACTATGACCCTTTGACATTTAACTATTTAGAGTTGTCATGTTGTAGTACACATGATTTATCAATCCTTTGTGCTCTTAGCATGTTGCATTAGTTATTCTTTATAATTATTTATTATATACTTATTATTTACTTTCCACCCAGGGTGGATAGCTGCAGCACAGTGAGGTCTTTAAATCTAAAAGTGTGTGCATTATTTAATTTAATAAGATGAGCCACATGATCAACTTCTGTTAGGTTGTTTTAGCAGCTGAAGGTTGTCTTTCTATTAATCCATCTTAGCTTCTGTATGATTGGAACAGCTTCATTGTTTGCTTTAAATGAACAAAAAAAAAAAAAAAGCCTGATCCATCTGACCCTGTTTACTGTGCACATGCAAGCACTCGCAGTGCTATGTTTCAGAAACTGTGGGTCAAACTACCACATTCAGGTTCCCTAACCTGCACGTATCAGTGGAGCTTTGCAGATAAAGACAAATGCGCACATTTTGCACGCGTTGTCAACAGATCAATTTCTTTTTACGCAATGGAAAGTAGTCGGGGGCTTACAAATACCCCAACAGGATCTGATAGTTGGTACTCACAGAGCAGACTTCAAGCTTTCTGGCTACAAACAAGATTATTTCACTCACTTTACAAAGAAAAGGAAGCAGAAAGCCAACGGCTAACAGCTTGAGACTTCAGAAAAAGGGAAACCTGCAGGCAGAAAAAGAAAATCCAAGATTTTTTGTGAGTGCAGCACAGCTGATTAATCTCCAAAATGCAAGCTGTTCGTCAGTGTTCAGTGTGCGCTGGAAGAGCGGCAGGAGGACTGCAAAGTCAGATGGACTTTTTGCAGCAGCAAATGAGAGGAGCACTCTCTGTTCGCTTCATTACGTAAGTAATAACTGAAAAACAATTATAAACATGTAGTAAAACAAATATAATCTCCTGATGCTTTGTTTAAACTTGAATTCATCTGAATATTTGTCCACTTTCAGCCAATGAATGTAATTTTAGCCATAAGGTTATAACTCACTGCAAAGGAAAAAGAAACTTGCATTGGAATAATAAAGGAAATATATTTATATTTGTATTTTACAACCCTGCTTATATTTTGTTGTTTTTTTTTCTGCAGTGGCTGTGAGGGCAGAAGACCTGGAGTCCAGAAGCTTGGGGATCTCACAAAACCTTCGTACACCAGCTTAGCATCTCTGAGTGTTGGTCATGGACTTTGGGTGAGTTTCTGATTGCTATTCGCCATGTTTCATCTCTCCAAAAGCATTTTCTTTTATAACTGATTGTAAATGGAAAAATGAAAGAATAAATGTATAACAAGATGTTCTTTTCTCTGATTTTAGCAAGTGGAAAACCTCTCCCACTACTCCCTGATCAGAAGAGCTGCCTCAGTGGTGACAGACAGTACAAATACTTTCCTCTCGCAGGCCACCTTGGCTCTCACCGATGCCCTGACCGACTATTCAAAGGTTGGTTTTCCTTTTACACGCAATAAACTTCACACATTTCCTTCTCAGTTCTTGATTTTAAACTGCATAAAATATCTTCTGTTGCAGAAGGGCTATTGTAAAAAAAATAATCTGCTTTATTAAAACAGACTGTTACTCATTACAATTTTTGTCCTTCTTCTGTTTCCTGATAGGCTGTCCACTCACGCATTGCTTTCCAAAGACAATATTTAACTGCTCTGGGAAAAGTGAGCCCTTCAGAGGAGCTGTCGCTGAAGCAGGCTATCAGTGACTGGCGTTCAGAGGTAAATATCTGTTGAAAAAGGTTTTGGTAATTAGAAATTAATATATTTTAGGTATTGATCTTAATGTATTTATTTAATTGTACTCTCATCTTACAGGCTGCTGAGAGACTGAATGAATGCAAACGTCACGAATCAATCTGGATCAATGCTGTCAACCTGTGTAAAGTGGCAGCTGAGGCAGCATGCAGTTCAGGTTAGTAAATTACACATCTACATTCATTTGGCTCTGTTAAACTCTGAATGTTGTTTTATAACAGCGAAGAAATAACTATGATGAAGTAAAATAATATGTAAGTAAAATAATAATGATATAAAATAAAATGAATTAAATGGTTTGCGTTTCTATGTTTGCAGGAGCCCAGCAGGCGTCCATGTCCGTCACGGCAAACATTCAGGTGGCCCAGTCGCAGGTGGAGGAGGCACAGAGAAGAGCAGAGGAGGCTGAAAAGAAGTTGGCCGAGACTAAAGTAGATGAGATCCAGAGGATGGCGGAATATGCTGCTTTCCTTGAAGATAGTGAGGAGCATGAAGTGCATGAGGCTTATCTGCGAGAGGACTAAGTCATACAAACAGCGTTAGAGAAAAACATGTCAAAGTGCAACAGCTTTCTTATAAAAAGTGATCCATCTGCAGTGTCTGTTGCCCATTTTGGTTTGTAGCCTGTAACTTATAAATACTGTACATGCATATATTTGCATTTACTAAAAGAAAATATCATGTCAAAGTTCAAATTAACCAAAAAGCACTTTATGATTATTTGCAATTTCATTATTATTTAAAAATATTTATTTGATTAGTTAATGGCAGCAAATTTAACAGTGAATTTTGTGTGTCAGCGTTTTTTTTCCAGATCAGGTTTTAGTGGGTCTGATGACTAAAGTTGTTGTAAAAAACATATTTACCTTTTTATAAAACGTTTTTTCTGTATCAATATTTGTTTTTTTTTTTACTGTGAACATAACGGCAAAAAAATAAAAAAAGAATAAAAAACAGAATGAATTTGTGTGTTTGATCATGTTATTTTGTGTTTTCAATGTTTGTTTCATATTGCGTCCACAATACAGTGATATCTACAGCTTCAGATGACTAGAATCAGAGACAGAGAGAGAGAGAGAGAGAGAGAGAGAGAAAAAGAAAGAATTTTTAAAATTTTTAAACAGACCTTTATTTCCAACTGGTACTTTTTACACAAAAGGTGCAATTAATAAATCAAATAAAGTAATACTAATTCACTCAAAAAACCTCAAACAAAATACTCAAAAGAAATACATAAATACACCTACACATATGTACACACATATATGCATGTGTATACGTCACCTCTGTACCTCTGTAGAAAGTGATCTCCTGCCTATTGTCAACAGTTCACTGGTTACAGGTGTTTTTCCCAAGTCACTGAAGATAGCTGCCATTAAGCCTATCCTGAAGAAAAGGACTCTAGACGCCTCTATGATGAACAACTATAGACCTGTCTCTAAGCTCTCATTTATATCCAAGATAATTGATAAAGTTGTATTTAACCAGCCTAATGATTTTTTAAATGAAAGTAGAAATCTTGATAAATTCCAGTCAGGCTTCCGACCTCATCACAACACTGAAACAGCTCTGGTCAAAGTCCTAAATGGCATTAGGCTCAATACTGATTCTGGTCAAGTATCAGTTTTGGTTCTGTTGGATCTCAGTGCTGCGTTTGATACTGTAGATCACAG
>JBAMHX010000010.1:10902836-10913892 GCA_037177515.1 Pseudomugil tenellus | reverse complement strand
TAGATAGATAGATAGATAGATAGATAGATAGATAGATAGATAGATAGATAGATAGATAGATAGATAGATAGAATCAACACATATTGTCTGAGTCAGGGTCAGAGGTCATACATCCCAACAGTACACAGCAATTATATTGCTTTGCTTCCCCCTTCTGAGCTGTCTGATGTTGGACCAGAATCTCCCCTAAGGTGCTAAGAAGTCTTTCTACATTGCCTTTCTAAACTACCTCAATCAAACTCTGATTCTGTTTAGCCCAATAATTTCAAACCTTGGCCCAGAAAGGTCCACTATTTCCTAATTATTGGTATAAAAATGTTTCCCTGCTGCAACAAACTCGGTTCAAATTAAGTAGAGCTTTTACAAGCTCAGCAGAAGTCTCCTATTTACTCAGTAATTTGTGGCAGGTGTGTAAAAGTAGGAAACTATTGAAAATGTGCAAGACAGTGGGCCTTCAGGACTTAGAGTTGGGGATCCCTAAGATGGCTCTCCAATACCCACCAGCTTCCTTCAGAGTTCTACAGGCCAGATAAGTCTGATAGGATTCTTTCTTCATCTTGATAACATCCCTCACTCCTGACATCTATCTCCAAGTTCAGTTTATTACTACCTTAACAGGCAATGATAACCCTCAGATCACAGCTCTGGTTGGCCAAATAAGAAGAGGCCCAATAGAGATGATATAATTGTAGGCATTCAATTCTGGTATTGATGTATCTGCCTGTGTCAGCACTGTATTGTATTATGAAATCAAGCATGCAGATACATGATGTGCATGTGAATCCAGCAAAAGGAAGTCTAGCTCCAAAAGTTTTTTCTAAATATGTACTTTTGTTTTTCACTTTGTCATTGGTAGTTGATCATGTGGCTACTCACCTGCCCACACAGAGCAGCTGTGTCTTACCTTCCCATTCCTCAGTAGAGCAGGTGGTTGTTTCTCTCAAGCTATGTCAGGTGTGAAGTAAGGAACCAAGGAAAAGAGTTCACAACAGGAATTTAATGAAGCATTTATTGACAGTTTGGGTTACTTGTGGGTCAAGGCAAAGGGCAGGCAGGACAATGTGGGGAGCAGGCTGGTAGGCTGGTAGAACATAGCAGGGAGCAGGTCCTAGATGGGCCATCAATCCATCACAGTCATATTTATCTCTTCAAATGTCTGTCTTCTTTTTAAAATGGAAAACATAAACTTTCTGTTTTTATTTTTCACATTAAAGCTTTTCTTTGTTTCCGTCATAAAGTTTAATAAAGTCCTGCTTCTACGTCTGTTACAAATGTAAATAGTTTTAATATAAGGTTAAAAATGGCAGATGTGAAACCTGCTTTATGTTAAATATGGTGTAAACTAATTAAAAACAAAGCAGTAGTTGAAATTGCAAAGAAAAAGAAACATTAATCACACAAACACGTATCTTTGAGTTTAAATGTTACTTTTTCACGTGAACAAAAGCTTGAGTTACAAAACTATAAACGCCAGAGAAAATACAGTTTAAACAAAGATATAAAATCCCATTTGAACTTAGACAACAGCTGCTTTTTACTGCCAACTAAGAGAAAATATTTCTTTTTAGAACTAATATCAGATTAGTAAGAACAACATTTCCCTATAAAATAAAAATGTACACCATGACGTTGTTCAATATAAGCAATTGAAATCATTTTCCTTCTACTGTCAACAAATTAGCTTTAACTCTTTGTGGTTCTGTTGTGACCCCCGTAACTTATAGGTGTGAATTTATGACAACATGCTTTCTGGTGGACTCAGCAGCTGTATGTATTTATCCACACATGCAATGTGGAGATCTCTCAGTGCAAATGAAACAGGCTATCTTCATCACCAAAGACTAAGCTGAGAAATTAGTAAACACTGCTTCCATATATCCAGTCTAAAATTCATGGAAAGACTCATCTAAAGCAAGAGAGTCAGTAGCTTAATAACTATTTTGACTATGGTTGAAAGTTTAACAGACTATAACATTTATTTTTCATGTTTAATGTTTTATCCAGCTATTATACAATAATTATGCAATCTCCACAAACTCAAATGTCAGCATTTGTTATTTTAAAATAAAGTCTGGTAACATTGAAATAAAACTTAGAACAAACTTTTTTCCTTTACGTTGATTGCTTTTTCTTGTACAAGCCACAGAGAGCATAGTACTTCAGTGCACCAAAAAACATTTCATCTCTGAGACCGTAGATGAGAGGACTCAAACATCTTGGAGCAAGAATGAAAGTTATGTAATCAAAGTACCGTACATTAATAAATAACATTAGATCAATCTGAAAAACAGCAGATTCTATGAACGGACACCAAAGCTGGATAAGACTGAGCATCAGCTGAAAAGCATGAAGAATTACAGTTCTAAGAGCTTTCCATGTTGACTTTTTATCCTTTCCTGAAGCTGCTTTGGCCACTTTCATTATTTTAGCATAGAAGAAAATGATTATAGTGCACATAATAATGAAGTAAAACTGGCCTATAGCTGATCTGAGATAGCCCTGCCAGCTCTTCAAGATGAATATCTCCACAGAACATATAATGTTCTGAGTGTAAAATGAGTGAGCTGCTGATGCAAAGAAAATAGAGAGAGTAACAGTGCATGGAACAGAGCTGAGGCTGTGAATGATGAGGATAAGATGAAAAGTGCTGCGTGTGGAGGACAGCTCCCCATGCCGCAGGGGCATGCAAATGGCCACATAGCGCTCCAGGGTCATAGCTGTCAGAGTAATTGGTGTGACAAAAGTATACACAGACAAAACTATATAGATAATGAGACACAACCACGTTTGGATGAAAATACTGAAGTAGCTCAAAATGAGTAGAACATTGGTCATTAATAAAAAGAGACAATCAGACAGCAATATAACGGCAAATAAGATGTAGCGCGTGGTTGTGTAAAAGCAATCCTTCATGAAAAATATTACAATTTGAAAAATGTTAATACAAAGAAAAACTGAAACAAAAACCTGAACTAAAATCACTCTAAAATTGATTTGCCTCACCAACAATCCCCCACCGGTTACTGAATTATTGGATGCCATGTATTTTCTCTTGTTGGAAAAAATCTAAGTGTAAAAGAAACTGCCTTAATTCACCTTAAAACATGTCAGCTTTACATCATTTAAATGAATTATTTAAGCAAATAGTATAATCTTTTTATGCTAGGTGGCACAAGATCAAACAGCATTTCACACAAAAGCAGAAGAAAACCAGTTTGCCAAACCATCTGCTTGATCTACTGAGCTGCGGATAACCATCACAGGTTGCATATAAACTCATTATGAAGGCTCAGTGAAGGACGTCACGTGGATGCTTTCCAAACTGCATCATTATTCACTGCAAACACACTTTGTAAACAAGTACCCAAGTTACATAAACTGTTACCATACTGTTTACTTTAGCCAATGCAAAGCAAGTTTATTTTACTCAAAACAGACATTACAACATTAGGAAACAAGAAACATATATTAAAAATGAAAACATAACATTGAGGAAAATATTAAGAATACTTAAAAACAGCATTCAATTGATTAGCTGTAAAAAATTAGCTTAAATAACAGCAGATTATGTTTTTTAAATAAACTTACTCAAATTCATCTGGAAACTAATAAATTTTAATCTGGACTTAAGTAAACTGAGTGCTTAAGCTGATCTAAGGCCTTATGGGAGTTTGTTCAGAAGTTTAGAGCTTGTTTGAATTTTCTCTATTTTTGTGAGATCAGTCGCATATCCTTAACAAATTATCAACATTAAAACTAGTGACGCGACTTCCGGGCGCGAGATGGAGTAGACGTGTGTAGATAAGCTCTCCAGCGAAAATTTAATAACTTTGTGAACAGACTCGTTACTTTAGCAGAAAGTGAAAAGAGATGGAGAGAGATGGAAAGAAGCAGAAACAAAGGACTTAATAGACAAAAGCCACAATGCCGAAAAATCAAGACAAAAACAGCCCTGCCACCAAAGATAGCAAATTAGCACCACAAACTAGCAGACACCCCGGAACGAGCATTACGCCGAAAGACCTACTGGAAGCGATAAAAGAGCTAAAATCCGTGTTGAAGAGCGATAACGATTTACTCCTTTCATACAGACGTTAAACTAGAACTAGGGACAGGACTGAGACCGTTGAACACATAGGAAGGTAGTGGTTTCACTACTAAACCACCTCATAGGGCCCTTTTTTTTTTACAAACGGTTTTACCCTAGACCCATCAACGGGGTCATGGAGGAGGAGAGAAATCTGCTCCTCCTTTGGAATTCCAGGTATTTCTGTTTTGTTCAAGTCAGACGTTCCACTGATGCTGTTAATGTTTTTACTTTGGTTAAGGGGTGATTAATCCTTTTCTATTCTTAATGAGTGTGATAGATAATATAATTTCATTAAATGTGAATGGCCTCGGTAACCCCATAAAGCGAAGAAAGGCTAAACCAAGTGTAGTGTTTCTGCAAGAAACACATTTATCAAAAAAATAACATGAAAAGTTTAAAAAGCTGGGCTATCTGATCTCTTTTTACAGCTACTGTAAGAATGGTAGAAGAAGAGGTGTAAAAACATTACTACCTAACTCCATTAATTATGAATTAATTTAGGAAACTGACAGAGAGGGCAGATATGTGATTGTCAAAGGAAGAATAGACAGTGTTTTGGTATCCCTAATTAATGTATATATTCCTGGACAAAGCCATCTGTAAACTGAAGACTAATAAAAGTCCCGGGAGTGATGGATACCCGAATGAGTGGTATAAGACCTTCAGGCAGGAGGTCTCCACGTTACTGTTGGAGTCCTTTAACTGGACACTCTAGCATGTTGAAATACCCCTCTCATGGAGGGAAGCCGTCATATCAGTAATCCCCATAGAAAGTAGAAATAAAGAGTACTGTGAGTCATACCGACCGATTTCGGTCCTTAATGTCGATTATAAATTATTTACTTCAATAATATCCAAAAGACTGGAATATTTACTACCAGAATTGGTGGATGAGGACCAGACGGGCTTCACAAAGGGCCGGCAAACCCAAGACAATATTAGACAATACAGCTAATAGATACAATTGACAAACAAAAAACAGGTGCTGCCTTAATTAGTCTTGACGCAGAGAAGGCCTTTGACCGTGTCAGCTGGCCCTTTCTGTTCTCAGTCTTGGAGACGATGGGTTTCAGTAATCAGTTTGTTCAGTGTATCCAAATCCTTTACGATGAGCCAACTGCCAAAATTAAGATCAACGGCACCTTAACAGATAGTTTTACACTTCACAGAGGCACCCGGCAGGGATGCTGTCTGAGCCCCGCTCTAGTTGCCCTTTACATTGAATCGTTGGCCCAGGAAATGAGACAGAATGATGAGCTCACAGGAATTATAATAGCACAAGAAGAACATAAAATAGGATTATTTGCCGATGATATTATCATATATTTAAAGAACCCAGACACAGCAATTCCCAAACTTCTGTTAGTTCTAGATAATTTTGAAGTCCGATTACAAACTTAATATAAATAAAACACAGGTTCTGTATGTGAACTACACACCGAACAGCTGTATCAGACAGAAATATAAATTAAAATGGGACATGGGGTGTATAAAATATCTTGAGGTTTACATTACACGAAATGTGAGTGAGCTCTACGAAATAAACTACAATAAAATTAACAACAGCATACAGAAAATTCTGTCAAAATGCCCATCATTAATTTTAGACTTTAGCTCAAGAATTGAGGCAGTAAAACTCAATATACTACCCAGACTGCTGTACCTATTCCTCTCTCTACCAGTTCGAATCCCAGACCCCCAATTTACAGCATGGGATAAGCAAATTTTACGATTCATTTGGGGAGGGAAAAGGCCCAGAATCAAATTCAAAATATTACAACTACAGAAAGTGGAGGCTTTGCTCTGCCCAATTTAAGAGAATATTTTTTGCTGCTCAGCTGAAATACATGGTATGCTGGTGTTCTCCAGAATACTATGCCAAATGGAAGAAAATAGAACTCACTCAGAGCAGCCTACCTCAGACCAGGCTAGGAAACAAGCGCTATGGACACCAGGAAAATGACAACTTTACTGTTTCTGAAACACTGAAAACCTGGACAGATATAGTCAGAAAATACACATTTGAGGGAGACTGTAGGGTATTGTTATGGCTGTAGATAGAGGTATTACAGCCATATGCACACTGACAGAAGGAAACATGTTCAAGAGTTTTGAAAGGGTTAAAAACTCATTTAAACTTGAAAATGAAGATTTGTTTTGTTACTTACAACTAAGACACTTTTTCACTACACAGGTAAAAACAGGTATATCATCAGAAAGCAATAGGCTGGTTAAAATGATGATGGATGCCTCTGTAAAAATACCTTCCAAAGCTGTTTCTAAACTGTACGCATGTCTACAGAAATGTAATGGTAATACCTCACTGTATATAAAATCTAAATGGGAAGCTGAACTACAGATTGAAATCTCAGAGGAGAATTGGTGTTTAATATGGAAAACACAACACAGCTCTACGAGCTCCAAATGCTGGAGAGAGTTCGGCTGGAAAAACCTGACACATTTCTTTGTCACGTCACAAATTAAAAGCAAACAGACTGGACTACAACAAAAATGTTGGAGAAATTGTAGAAACTATAACGCCAATCACAGTCACATTTTCTGGTCATGCGCCAAACTGAAATCTTTCTGGGAGGAAATCTTAATAAATCCTTCTGGGATTTATTAAGAAAGAAGACAGGTACCTCTTCAAAATAATGATTGTTGCCTATAAGAAGGCCATTACTAGGAACTGGATGAAAAGTGATGCTCCAAAAACAGACCACTGGATGGACATTATAGAAGAGATCCATGCAATGGAGAAAATGACTTTTCAGAAGTGTGAATACCCATGCAGAGTTGGAAATCTACGGATGGACTGACTTCTCCAGTCCGAGAACTCCCTTATCCTCCCAACAGCCTCTCACCCTGACGTCAGAAACATCTTTTATCACACACACACACACTCACTACAACTCCGGCCAACAGAGAGAGAACATCCTGTTGTAAGTTAAGCAAACTCTGTTCCAGTACTGGTGGCGAGATCTCTCTGAGCCTGTTTCCCAATAAGGAAATATTTTCGAACATCAGCCTGATTTCCCTCCACAATGCTATGCTGGTGTCCCTCCTGTTTCCACCCTGAACACAACACAGAACCTAGTCACAGCTCTCTTAACCAGTATATACAACACAATGATAGAAAAGGTTTACATATTTATAAATATCATACGTTACTTTAACTGGATCATTTTCTTAGTAAATAACCATTTAAAATATTTGTTTTATTAATATTATTTATTACATTTCTTTAAATGGGTCATTTTTATCTTTTTGGATTTCTGTGAAAATCATGTCATGTTTTTAGAAACGAAAATATAAATGACCAAAAAAAAAAAAAAAAAAAAACACTTTGAAACTCCACTTTAAGCACTAAATAATGAAAATATTACATATTGTATTTTTATAAGATGGAGGCTTGACTACATGCTTAGTGACTCGTAAAGTCATCAACTTCTCCAGGTTCACTTTGAGTTACAGTCAGAGCCAGAAGTATTGCCTTGTTTTACATCATATGTTGTTTTCTTTATGTTGATGATAATGATGATGATTAGGTTGTTATTTTTTATACCTGTGTGCATTGGGAAGGTCCTCTGAAACTAATTACAAGCAATGGTTAATTGCATCATTAATTATTCAGACTGCTCTGTTTACTGGCTCATGGAATACTTGTGTAACAGAAGGGGAAAAACTTTCAAATGAATAAATAACTTCGTCAGATTTTAAATAAAAAGTTTTTTATAATTTCTTTTTATTGATGGAAAGAAAAAATATTATATGATGTGAAATAGATGATGAAATTCCCCAACAACTTAAAGTTTTCCTCCTTCGTCTACTACATACACCTGTTTATTCCAGCAGTTTCTGAGTAAGAAGCAGAGAACCTTGGACATCATAAGGCAGCTTGTCTTATTATGTCTACAATTTGGGCCTTTTCATTGCATAAAGTGCGTGTTCACGTGTTCCTTCACAGAGTGATGAACCTTTTCTATGTTTATTTTTTAAATGAAAGCCTATATGCAAATTGACATTTTTAAAAATTGATTTTTTCCCTTCTTAGTCTCTCCTCAAGGGCTGAAGAACTATTTCACAGGACGTTCCTTCATCTGTCCAAACACCATCCAATATCTATCAAGTTTCACATTAAAATCTACTTAGCATATTATCATTGCCTGGCAACAGAACAGTACACTTTTATTTCAACCTTGGTCAGAAGATAATGTTATGAATTTAAAAATCTTTACAAGTGAAATGTCATCATTGCTACATATTAATCATCTTTTTTGTGGCAGTCTGTACTCACAGAAATGTTTTCCACAGATATTATGAATTTGCAGTTTGAGGAAATGGTGCAGTATATCTTTTCTAAAACTTAATCAGCTATCACTCTGCATAATTAGAGTGCAACTATGAGCAAACAATTCCCTTCTCCATTTTGCAACATCAGCGGTTACTGTGCTGCAAAGTTCACATCCACTCTACTTGTTTTGTTTAGTCTCCACATGGTTCAACCTCATGGTTCAGACTGTTTCATGTTTTTTATTACATGCCTGGGATTAAAAATAGTGAGAAATATTATTGATGTTTCAAAGTAGCACAATCTTTATTGGTGGACAATACATTCAGGTACTACAAACCATATAAACGAATATAAACCAATCAGAGCTCTTAGATCCAAAGACTCGGGTCAACTAGTCCAGACCAGAGTCCAGACTAAACATGGAGAAGCAGCATTTAGCTGTTATGCTTCAAACAAGTGGAACAAACTGCCAGTAGAGATAAAATTTTCATCAAATGTAGAAATGTTTAAATCCAGGTTAAAAACTTATCTTTTCTCTTCAAACTACAAATAAGATCTGCATGGCAACTTTTTAATTGTTCTTCTTAATGATTTTAATTTAATTTATTATTTTATTATGATTCTTGCTCTGTTTCTATTTTCTTTTTTATTTCTGTTTCAACATCTGTAATGCTTTCAATGTTTTTATGTAAAGCACTTTGAACTGTTGTGTACATGAAAGGTGCTGTACAAATAAACTTGCCTTGCCTTACAAAAAGACACAAGATGAAAAAAAAACGAAAAAAGAAACAGATAAATGGAGAATCATTAGGAGTATCCAATCATGCAAACTGATCAAAAATATATAAAATTGTTTAAAAAATTCAAATCAGTACAAACAATGGCTCTGCTCTGGCATTGATGTCCTTTGGTAAACAGTTAAAGGTTTTACTGGGATTTGTCTGAAACATTGCTTTAAGATTTGTCTATGAATGCTAGATTAGTTTGGATGTCCACCAAAGGCGATTTTACAATATCTTCTACATCACACCTAAAAAAGAAAAACTCTAAAAATAAAGGAATTGGAAGAGAAATGTGGGCGTTTGGAAGCAGCCCTCAAGAACCAATACATCAACACAATTAATGAGGAGCTGCAAGTCTTAAAGCGAGAGCTAAATGACTTGTTACGAAGACAGGCAGAATTTATTGTGCATAAGACTAGATTGAATTATTATTGTAATGGCAATAAACCCAGCAGGCTTTTGGCCCTCAAATTAAAACAACGCAAGGGCTAGTATAGACTCTGTAAAATCTCCCACAAAAGGCTTGATCTCAGATGCAAAAGGGATAAACAACGCTTTCTATAAATATTATCAAGATCTTTATATGTCGTCCGATGGCTTTGATTCCGAGAAGTGCAATAATTTCTTAAAAAGCCTAGACCTGCTTACTATGAGGCAGCAGATTTAGGTCGACCAGTCTCTCTGCTAGAATTATAAACTACACTGAAGAGTATGTCGAAAGGTAAATCACCAGGTCCTGATGTGATCCCACATGAGGTGCTACTGCACTTCTGGGACCTCCTAGGGCCGATACTTTTTGACTCTCTTCAAACGGCTATAGAGAGAAGTGTCTTTGGGTAAGACACTGAACCCTATGACCCAAAAAATTGTAAGTCGCTTTGAATAAAAGCGTCTGCTAAATTAATGTAATGTAATGTAGCGTATTTTCATGATACCGTACTTCTAGAATTATCTACTGCAGGATCAATAGTGCCATGTCCTCTACACTGAACACGTGGTCGCAGGCAGCAGTAATGCTGAAGGCCAGAATTGTCAGAAAGTGAATGGAGGGACACTCCTTTTCCTTTTTTCCTTAACAGGTTGTCAATGCTGGGGGCCTCTGGGGTGGGAGGGTGGGGGTTGCTGCCATTGGGGGTGGGGTGGTGGCCGGATTGGGGTGGGGTGGGGGGGGGGGGGGGGTTTGAATGGGAATGTTCTTGGAATGTATGGGATGTGGGGTTTTGATTTATTTCCTAGTGGAAAATTTAGATTTTAATTAAGATTTTAAAATAATATTTTATTCAACTTGGTTTTATCTATCAGCTACTAACACCTTGGGTGTAAGGGATTAAAATTATTATTGCTTTACATGCATAAAATATTTTGTTGAATGTAGTGAAGCTCACACATCTGCCGTTACTATAAGGACCAAAAATGTTGCTAATTCACCACTAGAGGGAAACAGTTTGTGGTCTGACTCTAGTCCAAGCACAAGACTGACTGAATTATCAAGAATAGAACAGTCACAGAGTATTCATTTTAAAAGCAATGTGCACATAAAAATACATTCATTTAGATCTATATATAAGGTGTAAGTTTTTTTTCCCTTTATAATAATTTCTTGGTGTGAAAATACTTTACACTTTCCAACTACATTAATGCCAAAGTTTCCAAGATCCTTTAAGTTCAAGTAAAATGGTAAACTTTTCTATAACTGAATGGATAAGTTTGTAGAAGAATATAAATTACTCACTGAGAGTGTATATGGATTTAAATATAACTGAACATTAATTACATGAATTAATTAAGTTGAGGAAATTACAAACCCAATTGACCAAAAACAATGAATACCAGTGACCTTCCTAGATGTAAAAAAGAAAAACCTTCTGACACAATAAACCACGATATATA
>JBAMHX010000010.1:10853343-10876693 GCA_037177515.1 Pseudomugil tenellus | reverse complement strand
TAGCACACTGTCCAGCTGTCTTGTTTTTGTATGTTGAAAATTGCATTGTTTTGTGCTGGTTTTTTTTTTTTTTTTTTTTTATTTTATTTATTATTATTACTGGTTAGGACTGTCCAGGGTGTACCCCGCCTCTCGCCCGTTGTCAGTTGGGATTGGCTCCAGCCCCAAAAGCATTGTGGTTCACATTTTTTTTATGATTGTGCAGCCCTAGTCGGAGTAGTAAAGCTATTACTTTGTATGAAATGTATGTTACCGAATTAGTACTAAATAAACATGAATGAAGTGTGAGCATGGCTACTGTCTGTATTCAGTTCAATGGTGTAATTCTGTAATGATCACTGCATGTGTATTTCTTATCTTTGTGCAGGTGAAGCATAATTCTTGACATCATGTTGAGCCCATAAATGAAAATATACAAAGGGTTTGAATTCTTGGCAGAAAAGGGCGTTGCAAGAAATCTAAAATTGGACAATCGTGAGAATCATTTTAAAGGAAAACAGTAACAGCCCCACTGGGTCTCCATAAAATGTGGGAAGCTTTGTTTGTATTACATTAGATCTGCTCTAATGAATCTACAGTAGCCATTTTAGATTCAGGCAAGGACAGGGGGCAACTTTTTTTAAGCCCCCATCACCCAACAAAGACCGGATCAATTACTATTCCACTGAAGATGATTATGCTAGGTTATATTTATTTATTTGGTGGTGATGGGATCTCTTAACAACTTTCAGGGAACAAAGACATATAAATATGGTTAAAACAACTCTTAAACTAAGCAGAGGCTGTTGAGATGGGAGATTATGGGTATGATGTGCATACAACAAACATAATCAAATACCTATATGAAGAATAATACATGTGACATTTGCAATGGATTTTAGTATATGTTCAATCAATGTGGATGTAGATTATTACAAATACTTTGAATAAATGAAAGGATCAGTTAAATAGATAATAAACCTCTAATGCAACACCAATTTGTTGACCTATCAGCCGTGTAATGTCTGGATACCAGGGCAACTGTGAAAGACAGCTTTGCAAACAAGTTAATTTACAATGAGTGACCAAACAATTAGTCAACCAGTACCCTTTTAGCATCAACTCATCAACTGTTTAGCTCACGATGTTTTGGTGCAACTTCTTTCTTTGTTGTCTTGGCAAGAAGAAAGTATGTTTTTTTGGCTTTTCCAACCTTAACATTAAAATTGCTAACAGTAAAATAGTTCACAGCCTTTTTCTTAAGTAAAGCTATAAATATTCAGTAAAATATCAGGCAAAATTGCTCTCTTTAGCTTTTAGATGTGGAAAGTTGCTGTATAATAAAGAGCACCATGCACTTTTCCAAATTCAGTGTAAAATGGAGCATTTCATTCTTCTTTAATGTTAGATGCTTAATTAATATTGCACTTTTTTGATACTTCAATAACGTATTAGATTATAGGATGAATTGGTTTTAGGCCTGACCAATATGGGGGGAAAAACATTTTCTGAGCAATATTGCGATTTGGTTTGCTATGCAGTATGTCTTTAATTCCAGCATTTGTTCAGTGTTCAAACAGAAATATATTTTCAAAATTAGTTGGATTATCAAATGAAATAAGACAATATTAATTGTTACATATTCTAACCCAAGGGTGCAAAGTTGACCAATGACCTGCTGCACTTACCAACTACAAGATGCAGCCTGTGCCCAAACACTGGAATTTTCTCTAGAACAAGTTTATACGTTGTCATTTTAGGGAAAACTAAACTTTAAGGATAATTTGAGTGACTCCACTCAGTAAAATTGTCCTTGTTCATTTCATCAGGACATTTCAGACATTGGGGTGTTCTCTGTCCTCCTTTTTTGGATTCAGCATTTCAGTCCGTTAAAAAGTCAATTGAATGGTTTGAAAATGTGATGTGACTTCACAACAGTGTAGTTGTCACACGAAGTTTAATTTAAACATCTGGACCTACCGTATATTTATTTGCCTCATCATGCTACAGTTGTTTAACCTTCTTCCCAGTAAAGGTTTGATCCACTTCAGTGGGAGAGTAACACACACTGTCTCCACAGTTTTTCACAAACCCTGAGTCTGCCCCAGTGTTTCCCACAGACCAGGTAGAAATGTAGTGTTTCTCTTGCAACAGTGAGGAAATCGAGTCTCACGGTTTCGTGGTGGTCAGTGGAGTACCTTATTGGAGTGTTTGCACCAGCCAGTGTTCAAACACACACTTTCTAAGCTTAGTGTTTATATAAACACCTGTATACATGTCAATGCTTCAGTCACCTGCTTCATTTTTGCATATTTTAGAATCTTTACATTCCGTGACGTTCAAGCAATACTGTAGATTTCTAAAAACAACTAAAGCTGGAGGTTTTTATCTCAAATACTGAACTCAACACCTACCTCAACCAGCTCATACAGTATAGTAAAATTAAATTAATATTGAAACAACTTTAGTATTTTAGCTTTCCTTTCAGACTGATTCCTCATACTGATCTGTCTCTGGACAAGAAGGAAGTTTTTATTACTTATCTGGATTAAAGAACCAAACATTTGCTCAATGAAAGAATGGCAAAACTTTGGTTTCATACATGTACAGATATAAGCTGCATGAACATCTCATCAAAATCAAATCTGCTGAATCATGCATTTATTAACTTTATATGAGGTAACCTAACTGTGATAACATTACAGTAGAAATATGACTTACTGACAAAACAGCCTTATTTAAACACCATGTGACAGCTAGTCTCGGCTGGGAAGGCACTTTGCAACGAGTTTCCAACTTAATCGCAAATCCCCAAATTTCCACAACTGACCAAAAGAAAATGAAAAAAAGAAATACTTTGCACTTAATACAATTTAAGTTTTAGCATGTCCTGATGAAAAGAGTTTTATTCAGTTTACTCTTAATTTTCTTTAACTCAGATAACAGGTTGACAATAAAACTTACAAAGAATATTCAATCATTTTAAGACTCAGAAGTTACTAGAATGACTTTAGATTCCACTTGTTTAGTTGTGTGCATTCTTGTGATGAACGTGAAGTTCTCTACCTGCGTTACGTTGGCCACCATCATCAATAAACCTTTATGAAAATTGTCTCAATTGTGTGTGCTAAAAAATTTATAGTTTGTACTGCTTTAGTGTTTGAGATGTTGAAGTCTTTAAATAGTCAGAGGGGTCACAGCCCCTCCATTGTCGACTTGATCCAAGCTGTGGTTGTGAATTACCAATAAAGGTAATAAAGATGTGGCTTAAAATATTGAAAATTTATACTTGATAGGGCATCCGGTTATGCATGTAGAATGATATGGAAAAATAGTGCTTTGAATTATTTATTTTTCTCTCCAAAATCCCATTGGGGGAGCAAAATCTGTCACTTGGGAATTCTGTGGCACTGCGACATACATTGGTCTATGTATTGGAAACCCTGCTCCACAGTGGCTGCCTTCTCTCTCCCTCAACACAACTGTGAGCAAGAGGATGATAAAATTCAAGGGTGGGTAATGAAACGTAAGGCAAATCCCATTTAAACATATTTGAGGCTGACATAAAGGAATATCACTGACAATTTAAAAATCCCAGCCAAGCGCGTTTTTTAACTCTCAAAAAGATGTCTGGGTGAAAGTATAGTTAAAATCTCTGAATACAACGATCCCGAAGTGATCTTACTATGATATTAAGGCTAAAAGTAAATATCCAGGGTTTTACATGACAATACATCTTTGGAATAACCATAAGCAGTATGGCTATATTTGGTTTGAATCTAGTGTTTTACAGAGCAAAGTTAGATGAAATATTACACAGTGCACGGTTGTCAAGCTTTAACCTATTATGCAGTCTAAAGTACATGCAGTGATGTCATTCTTTTTGGGCTCTAAATAAATAAAACTTCCTTTCTAGCATAGCTCTTTAAAAAAAAAAGCTGAAAATTATGTCTTTTTCTCACACCACTTGATTATTCCCCCAGCACCCCTAACACCTTAATCCTGGTGTTAAATTATATTGCTATTCTTTCACATTTTGTGAACATTTGACAAAAATAACATTTGTTGCCCATCTTGGAGAATGTAGCATTGTGTGCACCCACTAAAATACCACAAACCCCCACAACAAAAGATAACAAATCCCACACAGCAAAACCGGATGGTGAAGGAATGTTTGTGTTGCTTCGGTACACATCGGGAGACATTGTCCTTCACAAGTCCTACAGCATAGTTGTAGTTGACTGTGATGAGAGGTTGCAGCCTCTCATGACACTGTCTATGTCAACACTATTGATCTTTTTCTTTTAAGGACTGATCTTTTAATCAAATGTGACTCAGACGAGAAGGGCACGCAAGTCCATATCTCTATGGGGGAGCAAAGAGTAAAAAGGTTTTGAAGAGGACAGTGACATGTGAAAGAGGCCTGGTTGCCCCCTTTTTTAAAAGCCTGTCAGCCTGTGTTTGTCTCCACCATCAATTAGCCCACTAGAAAAACCTCACACCCTCACAGGATACAATGCTAGGAAGGAAGGAGGTAGATTAGAGTTTGGGACTAATGTTTTCTTCACTGTGCACAAATATATCTTGTGATGAAGGCATGCTATAAAACATGCAATACACCACTTGTTCTATCCTGTTTCTGACTGATTAAGACAGAGTTATGGACCTCAAGAAAATAGAGCAAAAGTCTGGGAGGACTGTGATGAATGGATAGTCATTGTGTGATTTTTTTTTTTTGTCACTCCAGGCTGCTGCTTTAGAAGCCAACAATGCCAAACAAATAGCTCTGCTCGGCATGCTGACCTCATTCCTTTTGCCGTCTTTAACTACAACTCACAGTCAGAACCTGAGTGATAAGATCCCACTTAAATAGCAGATTCTCAGTTGTCTCACAAAGTGTGGATTTGGTTTGGAGTAATCACCATTTTGACTTCAACTAGTGGGATATTAGCATTGTTATGAAATGACTCTATCCAAAGATGTCTCATCTTCTGCCATCTCATCCAATTTCTTTCTCTTTCTATGTAACAGCCTTATTTCTTTCTTTGTGTCCTTATTCATCCTCTGCTCAGCTTCCCCTTGTTTTAGTCCTAAACCATGTTCCTTCCTGCACAGATCTCTTGTCTGCATTTTTCTCTTGTGAGGTCTTCACATCAGTCCCTCTTCATGAGTGCTGTTTGACATGATAATCTATGCACGGAGTTTGTCTACATGAACATGACATATTGTCTATTTTGTTACGGCTTGTGAATGTCTTGGGTTGTGCTCTCTCCTGTCTTTAACCGCTCAGACATACACTGCAGGCTTCACTGGGAGGATCCTAAGTCAGGAGGCATTCTCCTGGGGAGGTCAGGGCCAAAGCTGGGTCAGGTCTGGGTAGGTGGGGATCTTGGCTCATCAAGTGGCCAATGCAGAGTGTTTTAGCCAGTTGCCAGGCAAAAAGGAAGGTTTTGATTTCCCATTGCATCTTTCAAGCAGCTTGTCGCAATTAGTGATGTCAGGAGGGAAAGAAACAAATATGAAGCATTTCTTCAAAGAGCAAGCATTTCCTTCCCATGAGTTCATTCTTTCCTCTGGTTTCTCAAGGAAAAGGGGGTAAAAGTGCAGCCTAGTTGTCTTTAGTCAGAGCTCCTTTCTGTGAACTAAGCATTATGGGGTCCAGGAAAATGCATATTTCCTCAGGTTTTCTCACATATGTTGTGTTTACTGTGTGAGATTGATAACCAATAAAAGGTATGGTGACATTCCTGAGCTGTGTCTGTGCTCTGTAGTAGTGTGCTTTTCCCTCAGATGAAACTGTAGGACAGCTTTGTTTAACGCACTGCTTATATTTCATTTGCCCGCAGTATTTTAGATAATATGTCACGGTGCTCTAGTTCATGAGTCTGTTCTTCATACTTGCTGCTAGCAGTGCCAAGTTTCCCCACTCTCTTCCTGGCTGTAGGTATCCCATGCAGAGGCCATCTGTCTCTCCCCCCTAATGGTAAGGGTGGAGTCATTTTAAACCCCCCTTCTCTCCCTCCTCTCCTCCATATTTTCAGATGCTTTACTGTAAAACAAACAAGTCAGTGTGGATGGAGTTTAGTTTCTCTGTGTTCTTTGACAGGCCTGAAAGCGGACACACCAAGACAGACTCACAATGTACGGTAGCAGTTGGAGCTGCGTGTCAGGTAGCTGTAGTATGTAAAGCATGTTGACGAGAAGTTTAGTCTGAGACACGTGTCTGCAAACATCAGTACAATGTCACGCATGCCAAACATGTTGGTTTACTACTCAGACAACCTGCACCATGGAGCTTTTTAATCACGTAGCCCTTTGTGTTCCTGTTATAGATACATTGTAAATTTTTGTGTGGCAGTCTGGCTTTTGTCATTCCGATATACTTTCATCAGCTTTCGTTTTGGATTTTTTCCGAACCAAAAAGACACGAAGGTGTACAGATAGTGTAACAACAAACAGCTGTTATGTCAGCTCAGATGGAGTGGAGAACGCAAAAGACATGACCCTGACCCCGATTCTCCCCCCACACTGATGCACTCAAAGGACTCTTGACAGAAGCAATGCAAACACAGGATATCACATGCACTGGAAAACACATTATTATACTACCATCTTCTACTTATTTTTAGACCAAGTCATGCATATAAAGGTTAAAAACAGAAGTAAATGGTTATTTAAATCATTATGGTAAAAGGTATAAACCATTTTAAGTGGATATCCTTAATGTATTTTCAAGTGGATTAAATCTAAGGTGGGTAGAGTTTGATACTTAAAGGGTAATGGGTCTGCAGGGAGGGAGGAAAAAGAAAGCAGGAAATCCCAAACATGATATTTGAATGTTGAACTTCACAACACAATTTTCACCGTATTTAAGCCTGAGCAGCTATTCAAACAGAAAGTCTGACTCTTCCCCACATAGTCACACACTTTTTTCTTATTTGGGAAAAGAGAAAATCTGTGTGTGTGTGTGTGTGTGTGTGTGTGTGTGTGTGTGTGTGTGTGTGTGTGTGTGTGTGTAATCACTGAAATTACAGGGGACATAATGGAGCACAGGGAGCTTCGGCCTCCTTGGCTATATTGCTCACAAACCATGATAGCATTGCTGTGGCTTACCACTCACATTCATGCCAAAGACTTGAAATACCAGTCAGCAGCCCACTTTTATAAGCTTTACTCCATACACATCCGAGACTACGTACAAAGTGGAAATTTATAGCTCCCAAATATAGTTTACTCTCACAGCAACCATGTAAAAAAAAACTGAGATGTACTATTTGGATATTTTGAATGAAATCAACCTTCATCAACATCTGACATTTTTCTAAGAAGGAAACATTAATCTATGAGGTTTGATATGGATTTACTCTACTATTAAGTCTGGTGCCGAGTTGTAAATCTTTGCACAGTCTCTTAAAAAAACCATGTGTTCATATCAATGAGTCATATCTATGATTGTTCCCACGAAAAAAGAGGACAAAAACAGACTTGGAAGGATTTTTATTTTCATCCCAAGCAATAGCCTCAACCTGCAATTTAGGATTTATTTCAGGTTAGTTTTCCAAGATACGGTCTCTCACCAAGCTGAATTTTTTTGTTTGTTCTTCAACCACGTAGCACGTCTGTCAGCAGTGATGTGTAGATTACTAAGAGTGGGAGTCTTAGGGATATGACTTGGATTGTCTCGATCCAATTCAGAATAGTGCCTTCATTCAAAACTATAGATATATTTTAAAAAAAGAGCGCTGTTTATATACGCCTCTGTTGACCTCTTCTGTTTAATCTTTTTTTTCTTTTACACCAAAGTACCATGTTTAAGCAAGTTTTATAAACAGAGGTGTACCCACTTAAACACTGATTAAATCCTTTCCTATTGTCGGTGGTAACGAGGTACTGTTTACCTTTAGTACTCTTAGAGGTACAACTTATCTGACCAGTAACACTGCTACCTCCCAGCAGACAAGCCTGTAACTATGACAACATTCTTATTTTTACTTGGCCACAAGCTCATCCCTACACACTGGGACTAAAGTGAGCTGCTGGCTGTGTTGTAGACGGGTTAAATTGGTTAGTCACATCCCTTTTTGTCCCTGTGACCTATTGCTGCCACAGCACTCCACGTAAGATGTTATTGTTGATTTATAACATTTATTTTCTTTTATAAAAGTAAACTGTGTTGTGCACCCAGATGTTATGTTTCCATCAGTCCAAGAGTTGGAGCTGAAGTAAAACAGCTGCGACATTCCAGCCATTTGACATGGGAACAGTATAACAATATAGGTTCAATATGGGAACAATGGGGGTTATTTAAGAGATTTTTTTAGCGACTGTAGTTTAAGTAAAGACCAGTCTTCAAACTGGAAGGTTGGTGGATCAATTCCAGGCTTCCCCTGACTACACGGCTAAGACACCCTGCATTGCCCCCCAAGGTCCCTATCAGGGTGTAATTATGTGTGAATTGGTGACAGGCATGCAACGTAAAACACTTTGAGTCGGCATAACTGGAAAAGCGCTATATAAATTAATTTACCATTTACTGAAAGGTTTTTTTAATGGAGCAAGATGATTTAGACTTTTTTACCATGGGACCATGGGAGACTGACTGAAATTAAAAACCTAAATGATGCCAGTTCATCACAAAAACCATCCCATAATCACCGTTGTTGGAATCACAGATTAACATAACGCGTGTTGTGTGAGACAGCTTAACTAGAAGGTCCTGAACATAAAAACTGGAGGGTTCAACATTTTTAAGTACTTTTAGAACCACAAATGAAGAATTGATTTTTTTTCCCATACAGATCAATGTACGGCATTATTATGCATGAACATAAAATCCCATTACTTCCACTTTAGGTTTATTATATATTTTTCTATTCTGGGGCTACTGCTTTTCTTTTCATGCTCCTTGTTTTTGGCATTCAAATGGCTTATAAATGTTCAAAGCCAAACTTGCATGTTGTAGGACATTCAGAAAATCTTTGGTTGGGCCCTGAGTCAAATTAGGAGCCTCATAAAAGCAGGAATAAAAAGCACATTGCTTGTTTTGTTTCATCTTGTTCCAGAGATTTTTTCATGCTATTCTAAAAGGTGCTCTGGTAATTAGCAAGAGGAACAGTCTGAGTGTCCTGTGGTGAAAGTGTGCAGCTTGTTAAGAAGGAAAGCAGAACACACACACAGACAAAGAGGAAATCTGGTATCAAATACCAGATTATAAATGTTGTGTTCACAGGAAGACCAGATTAATGCTGAATAATGTACGCTAATGTTCTTTTTCTTAGTTGTAATGCTTATTAGTGCTCCACAAAAGCACACATGTTCTCCCTAGTCACCCCTTTCTCACCACAAGTGAATTTGATCTCATCTGAGAGCACACACTCCCTCTTTGTTGTTCAAAGGCATTATTTAGTTTAATTACAGTTATATACAGGATATATTTTAACCTAAAATCATCTTTGTCCTTTTTTCTTTGCAGGTGTGGCCAGTAACCAGGTGGTTGTTTCTGAGAAAGTGAATGCAGTGCTGGGAAAGAGCATCACTTTGGGCTGCAGAATAGAAGTCGGCTCCAACCTCAGTCTCACGCAGAGCTCCTGGGAACGCCACCTTCCTTCAGGCATCATTACCCTGGCAGTGTTTAATCCTGACTATGGGACCTCATATTCTCCAGATTATGGCAAGCGCATCTCATTTGTTTCTCCATCAATACAAGATGCAACCATTACCCTTGAAGGAGTCGGATTTGAAGATACTGGGACTTACACCTGCAAAGTCGTCACCTTCCCTCTGGGCAACACACAAGCATCAACTGTTGTTAGTGTATTAGGTAAAGTATAACTGTTTTCTTCTGTCTTTGCAGAGGTAATGACATTATCTTTAAATTTCACTTTTCAGGGAGAGGCATTGTTTGTTGTGATTAAGCTAAACTTAAGTGACTATTGAGTCAGCAGCGGCAGAGATTCTGCTTTTGTGTGGTGTTATCTCATTTTATCCAGAATTACTATGAAACGTTTCTGACAGGCTTTAGTTTGACCAGCCTTCATCACAGCCTCTCAGAAATGTTAGCTTTAATGTTTCAAATCACATTCCCTTTAAAAGTGGATGCAGAAAGTTCAAACTGGCCCAGCTTGATGCAAGTTAGTAGTAACAAGTTATGCAGAGTGAATCTCTTTAGATTTCATCAGGTTGGATGAAAATGTTTCAGGTGTTAAAAAGGTCTTGAAGGTATTATTTTTACCTCTTTCCCTCAAGAATGATTGTTGATTAATGTTACTTCTTTACATTTTATCCATTTTGTTTTACTTGGCGGCACACCATGAGAAATGATATTTTCTCAACCTGCATATTCAGCTTTATCAAATATGTGCATCCCGTTAATCAAATAACTAGAACCACAAAAAAGAAAATAAGTTAAACCCACTATACACACTATTCTTAATTTTATTTGTTGTTGTTATCGCTTCAGCCTAATGTGATCAACCAGCCACCCATTCTATGTCTATACTTTACCCTGCTGAGGACCATGAGAGACTGTTGCCTGACTATAATTAAAAACCTTGTTGTTATCGTTGTTGATACTTTGGATGAAACTGTGATAATCTGATGAAATTCTGATGAGGATTTCACTGTTTGATCCATGCTCATTTATTGATGTATGGGCTGCACATGTATTTGTTGAAAGAAAGTACATGACCCCTTTTCAGAAAACAAGGACCTTTATCTGTCATCAGCATATGTTTTAAGCCCTAAATAGGAACCAGTGCTGAGAAGGATATTGTATTGTAGGCTGCAGCTTCTTTCCTTCGTCCAGAGACAGGAGGAGACTGATGTCTGATGAAAGGTACATTAAGTGCTGTTGCAACAGCCAGAGTGTCTGAGACTTTACAGAGTTCAGTTACACCTAGCTATCCTCTGTATTTAGGGCTCATAGAAACACATACACACCCATATGCAAACACAACTTCTTTCAAATTTAGATGTAATTAGTGTGGGATTGTTATGGAAGTACATGTTCTCTGCAGTCTCATACATATCATGTACCACGGGTGTTTATCTTAGAGAAATAGCATTACAGTTAGAAGACGTAACGTCAGCAGGTTTATATCCCCAAATGGCCTCTTCATTTGCTTTGTTTTGACTCACATTTTTAACATGACTTTAGGATCACGATGAAACATTTACTCTGACTGTAACAAGCGACTGTAACCCAAGCGTCATATCTCTGAGGAACTCTGGACTTTTTTATATGTGGAAAATATTTGTATTTGGGGTTTTCTTTATTTTTTCCACACTTCCTCTTTGCTATTTTCTTGTGAATAATGCAGCTTTTTTGTTTTACTAAAAGTTGTAAAAAAGGACTTCTGTTGAATTAGTTCACATGCCTCCTTGTCAGTCTGTCATCATCCTCTTTCATTTACCTATAACAAATTATTGGTTTGTTTGGATCCACATTTAAACACTTTAAAAGGGCCTAAAGCTAAAACAGACCTTTGCAGAGTGTGAAAATAGAACCTGTAGTAAAAGTTGGGATGTCGTTTTAGATCTTACAAAGTTATGTCACATTTAAAATAAATTATGAACCACTGTAGTTCATTTACACCTAATCTACTAGATGTCATTAGTACATTTTGTATTGTATTTCTATCTATCATTATTTAACTCAAGATTCCTAGTTTGATCCAAGTTTATACTTTGATGATTATGAAAAACACATGACTGTGTTTTCATTCCTTCATTCTTTTTGAATCAACGAAACTAAAACAATTAAACATAGTTACCCATGAATAATAGACCAAAGTCACGCCACACATTGCAACGATAAACAGGTGCAGTGATCAATGTCAAAAATCCCAGTTTTCATACAAGCATACACAGAAAAGACAAAAACATATATTAACTTAACTGTGTGGTACCTTTCTTATTCTCGTTATTTCTTTCTACTTTGTCTCCCATGATTTACATGATTTAGAGGAAATGTTCAAACATTTAAAAACAGTTTAACAGGAACTGTTTTGCAGTAGTTTGTGAGGCAAAAGCTATCACGTGCAAGTAGGAAGGAAAATATTTTACAAATTATTTGAGCTACAATGACCTTTTGTGTTCTATTGCTGACCGCTCTGGAAATTTCCTGAGCACCTGACTTACTTACAAATGAAACATGCACACAATTTAGTTTTACAGGGTAGATTTTACTGAGAAGAAACTACTGCAGTCCGGCCGTGTTTAAGTTCCAGGAATTTGATATACCACTGAACAGCATTCATCGAAGTGTCAGTGTGTCATAAAACCAGCAAACTTTTTTTCTTAAGTTATTAACTTGAGTGCTGAGAGGATTTAAGTTGCTTTAAGTATGATAAGGTTAGGGTCTATGTGTTATAAAATGTTTCATTTCTGCTTTCCGTTTGTCAGTTTTCAGCACTAGCTGTAATTTGTTTGTATGTTGCTATGGATGTAATATCTCGTTTTTTGTAAACTATCTGCTCAACATTGACGACAGATAGTTTGGTTGCTTCTCAGCATCGTTTTCACAAACTTTTTTTTCTCTCTTGTTTTCATCTTTAAACAATGGTTGTTAAGATCATGATGCCAAAGTCACCCATTTTTACTCTGCTAATGTTAAATCTTGCTGGAAAAACTATCCAGGTATGATTCATGGCGACAGAATATGCAGTTAAATCTTATTTCTGTAGCTTTCCACTCTGCTGTCAGTACTCCGTGTGCATTTGTGGGTCAGTGTGTATGTGGACCAGAAAGGGCCAATGCAGCCAGTTTGCTGAAGGAAAATCGTTACCCGTTTCCTCTTAACACATTTCCACTCATCCAAAGAGTACCCCTCCCTTATTCATAGCAACTCCAAATTAACACGTCTATCTGATTTAGTTATTCTGATGTTTCAGCCGACTCGCCTCCCAACATAGAGCAGCTACTGTTAAAAAAGCCTTGTGAGGAGGGGCACAGGGAAGTGAGGGAAGAATGTGAGGTGGAGCACTGGGAATTGCGTCCACACCCCTGCAAAGGGTACACGAGACAGCAGGTTATTTTTGGAGAAGAGGGGGCTGCTAATAGTTATTTAAATGCACTGTTGGACCTCCTGTTTGCAGGAGGAATATGGGACAAGATGATGGCCTTGTCTGGTGGATTTTGTATGTGCGACCCCCTTGCCCCACCTAATCACCATCGCATTAAGCAGGACAGCTGTTGGACGTTTCCTAAAGGCAGAAACGAAAAAGGCTTTTTGCAGCACAAAGAAGAAAACCAAACCAGAAGTGTAGCCTCGTGCAACCCATGTAGCCTGTTTACTTCTCTTCCAGCGCGTCCTTCCCTCCTTCTTCCGTCTTCTTGTGACACGCTTCTTTTCTCTTTTCCTTTGCCTCAAAAACAAAACAAACAAACATACCACAAAATACCATAGCTGGTATTTTTTCCCTTCTCTACAGCAGTGCAGATAAATTGCATTGCCTCTTTGCTGAACTGGTAGAGGGTTACATTTTCTGGTCACATCCCCACTTACATGGATCTGTTTTACTTCTCTGTTGAGAAAATCCTTGTGACAACTAAACCCCCAGTCATTTTCAAGCAGCTGGTGTAACATTAGCCGATCTCTGGAGTGAAGTGAAGCATAAGGTGACTCAGGTGACTGTGTTTATATTGGACTTGCTTGTCAAATACAAGCACGTTACAAGAGTTGGCTGCAGAATCAGATTGTGTATTTTCTGTGGTTGTATGCATATTTTCAGCCACTGATGAATGTTACTGGAGCCGTATAGTAAGACTAATGGTCCTGCCGTTGTATTACCATTTCTCAAGCACACTTTCTGCTTTGCCTACAACAATAAAAGAAAACATCTTCTCTGAAAATAATCCATTTCACTCGTTAGAACGGTTCATACATTTTTAATGCAAGTAGGTGAAATGAAAGAAGTCAATTTATGCTCTTTTGGGAGTTAAGTACACTAAGGTATCTAGGCATTATTTATTCATACATATACACAAAAGATCAATATTCATGTTTGTTGTCTGCTCTCTCTCTCTCCTTCAACCCCCCACCCTTCTTCTCTCCACTGATTAACAGTGGTGCCCAAGGTATATGTGTCGGCAAGCCCAACAGCTCTCCTGGATGGCGCCAACGAGTCGCTGGTGGCCACCTGCATAGCAGAGCGTGGACGCCCTGCCGCTGAGGTTTTCTGGGAGACGGAGCTGTATGGGCGATCTGAGCGGCAGAGTCAGGACGAGCCCAACGGCACCACATCTGTACATGTGCACTTCATGTGGAAGCCTCAGAGCTACGCCCAGGGGAAGACGCTCACCTGTGTGGTGCGCCACCCAGCACTTCAGACAGATTTCAGAATACCCTACACCCTAAACGTTCAGTGTAAGTGTTCAAATTACAGGATGTAATACTTTAAATCATATTTAATTGGAGAAATATATTGATAATCTGGATCTTTAATAGATGAAAATGATGATAGTTTTTCTAGATGTAATTGTGAAGCGGTACATGTTACTACCTGCACACTGCCCGTTTCCTCTTCAACTATAAAAGGGTCATTTGAGAGGCATTAAAATGTTGTATACTTCCTTCACAAGCTGTATGTTGGCCTGTGTGTGTTCTGTATGACTGCAGGCTAATGAAGGTATGCTATGAAATATTGATCAGGTTTAACAGCAAGACATGTCGCGGGAGGCTGTGAGGGTCAGTGGATAGAGACGCACAAAAACTTAAGTTACTTCAGGAGGAAAGAGGCTCTGAGTTCAATAAATCTTGTCAATTGCAAAGGCAGGGGATTTTAAGTGCAAAAGAAGCACAATTTTGACATGGAACTGTGTGAACGGGGTCAGCAAACACAGTGGAGGCATCTTCCCACGTCCAGTAATGAGTTCCTCATTTGTCCTCCAGAGAAATCAAAATGAAAAATTGTATGTCCAAGTCTGTGTTTGCTGTGTTTTATTACAGTGGCATGCACATGGCTTTGTTTCTTTCCTTTTTCTGTTATAGTCAGGCAAGTAGAGTTTATTATTAGCTGCACCATCTGAGTCAGTCTGTCATTTTCTCACTTCTCACCAACCCAGGCTCGTTTGATTTGACCAACGGATCCTGTACCATGTTACTGTCCTACACTGTGACTAAACAAAAGATGTTTTGTCACTACTCACTACATGCTTTGTTCTTTCTGGAAAAGCTCATCTATCATCCTGGTGCTAGGAACAAAGTGACTGCCTAAGTCCTAGTCTTTGGGAAAAAAAGTTAACTGAGTGCATTTTGTAGTTGATAAAGGAAAACAAAAAGGACAAATTCTGAATAAAATAATCCTGAAAACTGCTTAATGTAAATTCTGCATATCTATAATGCAACAATTTGCTTTTTGTTCAACAGTTGCACCAGTTGTAACAATCAAAGAGTCTGAGAGAAATTGGTATGTGGGTCAGGCCAATGTGAAATTCACCTGCACAGCCAGAGCCAACCCTCCCGCACATCGCTTCACATGGTACAGGTCAGTATCATAAACACTCAGATCAATTTTGTGGACATTTTCCTTCATTGCTTTTTAAATTGTTGATAATTTGTCCTTTTGGCACACATGGCACACATTCATGCTCTAGACTTTGCAGCCCAGGATCAGATCAAATAAGTCGTTTAAACAAAGTTTCATACAAACCTTGAACAAAACATTCAACTCAAAAAATTACTGGCAGATGAACTTAGTCAGCTACAGTTTGTGGAAAGATTCTCCAACGACTGACGATAAGTCTTTTATTTGTATTCATGTTTTTTTTATTAGCAGAGGAAATGAAACTTGTTTGAATAGCTAATATTAGAAGATGTGTGACATGATGCATTGTCTGCAGTTTGGCTCTTATGAGTGGATCCAAACTGGGTTTAAATAAATTTAAATGGAGCAGCAAAGCAAAGAAGCTTGTATCTATAAATTACCTCCAGTAGAACTTAGAGCCCGGACATGGGAGCTGTCGAATGTGCTACATTTGGGAAGACTCCCGGCTATAAATAAAACATTCCAAACAGATCATGCATCAGCTTAACACTGGCGCATGTTCACTTTTATGTCATCATCTAGCTTTGCAAACAATCGTGTCATTGCGCTTCATGTCCACTAAAGCAAGTATTCAGTCGGTGTGTAAACTTTTTCTTTTGCATATTTCTGTTGTTTTCTCCAAAGCAAATCTCTGTCATGCCTAATTTCTGTTCAGGTTGGATGGATCGATGCCCCAGGGTGTTGAGATCTCCAACAATAGCCTTGTTTTCCACCGTCCACTGGAACGCAATGATTCTGCAATCTATCGCTGTGAAGTGATGAATGACATCGGTCTCCAAAGTCAGGATGTAAAATTCTGGGTTCAAGGTACTTCTCATTTTTTCATACAGTTTTGTGATTTATTGATTGATTGAATCATCTGTTCAATGAAATTACTAACCTATAAAAGTCAACATCAAAGAGTGTTTTTCATGTAAAATTGGGTCACGGCGGAGCTAAGCCTCCACATAAATATAAATGTCCCTGCTCAAGCCCTTTTTCACACATTCCTGGCTGCAGAGGAGCATGCAGTGTAGATAAAGAGTATCAGTACCAAACGTTTCCAGTGTTGTGGTTTTGGCAACATTAGATGTCTTGGATAAGGAAGAAGCTGTTTACCCCTGCTGGTTCAGCAAAGTGTGCGCCCACAAAGCTTTTCTCTGTGCTTTAAGGTTTCACAGAAAGACGTAATAAACTCACTGCAATCTATGTTTAAACCCCATAAAATCTATTGGTCGGCACTGTGCTGGATTTTTTACATTACCGGCTCACCAAATGTGTTGAGGTTATTCTGTTTAGTTCAACATGTAATAGATTAAACTACTGAACCATCGGCCAGACTTTGCCTTTGTCTGGGCTTGATGCTGTCGATATGAAACCGGAAAACTCCCAGAGCTGCTTTGCTGCTCAAGTTCATTATTATAAAGCCGAGGCGTGGATCCTGAGAACTCTGCAACTCTTCTCATAATAAATTCTTGCCTGCTCCTTTTACTCCTTTTCCAACCAAAGCAAATGTCGTTTTTGGACACATATTTCTGTAACATACGCAGTCAGTTTGGTTTTCTCACAGTCGAGAGGAAAACGCTGGAGGAGTCCCAACACAGCCTGTCAGGCTCCATCTGCGTACAGCTCTGCTTTTGGAGTCCTACTCCAAATGAAAGCACAGCTGACATCCTGTCCAGAGTGGACTTGCTCTGAACAATTATCTTGCCTCTCTTGTCAAGTATTAGGACTTTGGGCGTGCAGCCTCTTGCCTCTGTCCCCTGTGGAGATGACCAGGTTGGGCCCAGTATCCTCCCTGCTTCAGGGCTTGTTTGCTGTGGATGTTACACATTCCCAGTTGTCACCGCAAGCTTGTGATTTTTGGCTGCTCTTCACTCAGATGGTCAGCTAAATGGTTGCAGAACCTCATCATCTACATAAGATTGCAGTGCCCCATTGCATGATGGGATTGATGTTGACTAGCAAAGGTAACTGCAAGCTTGCCCAACCTCGATCTGCCCCCTGCATCCTCCCACATCCTTCAGCCTCGTCCTGATCCTTCAGGATCATGTGTATAATTTTGCATAATTAAATTGTTACTCACACAGTTGTTGAAATCATTTTAGCTCTGCGTGTATTCAGACTTTGACGAGCTCGTAAACCCTCTCAGTGATGTAGACTTTTTCTTAAACGTGGCCATATGGTTCCTGTTGACGGATCAAACTCGTGTTATCAGGCTGCTCTCAGTCCCTGAGGCTGCAGGTCATTAGAGAGGCACTTAGCCTGACCTTGAGCTCCTTGCAAGTTTTTTTCTCTCCCTACTTCTGGCTGCTATCACAAGAGCCGACCACTGGAGGACACATCGGATGCAGGAACCTCGCATCGATCCTGTAGCGTTTCATCTTCTCACATGACTTCCCCACAGCAGGGTTTAGTGAGAAAGGCGGAAGAGCTAATCACACTCCCTCTGATGCGTATGAGTGCATGTCCTCCCATCTCAGTCTCACTGGCACGCTCACACATTGGCATTTAGCACTTAACCTCATTCAGCCTCTCATTTGGCTCTTTTTTTTTTTTACTCTGCAGCACAGCGTTGAACAGAACTGAGCTGACTCTCTGCTCCACCTCACAGATTATATTCATCTAAAAAACATTCACACTTGCTTTGTCAGTTGTTACAGAACATAAAGTGCACTCTCTCTCCTTCGTTTTATGAGTTCTCACTCCATTTACTGTCTTCTCTCTTTGGTTTAAATAGTTTCTTTATATTTGCTCTGCAGATCCTCCCCCCACTACTGCAGCCCCCAGCACCACTGCTTCATTCCTCCATGACACCTCTGGAACTGTGGACCAGCGGAAAGCCCTGTTCACCTCCCCCACCTTGGCCTCCATCCCTGACACCAGCCTGGGTACTATAGTTGGCGGGGCAGTGGGTGGAGTTCTGTTCCTGATTCTCTTGCTGATCCTGGGGGGGGCTTGTTTTATGCGCCAACGGCGAACCTTCAGAGGAGACTATTACACTAAACAGTACCTGGGGCCCTCTGACATGCAGAAGGAGTCTCAGCTGGATGTGTTGCAGCCACATGAGCTACAGGAAGTCTACGGGGACAAAATGAGCAAAGGCAGCCAGGAGCTAAAACCCAAATTAGGTGGGGATATTATTTACCCCGACTACACCCCGGAGCGGAAAGACAGGGACGACTGGGCCGACATGGGGGACACCAAGAGGAGCTTCAAGGAGGGAAACTACTACCCAGATCACTACAACACCCAAAACATGCACCCATGTGGGCCTCCTGTGCACAGTCCCGTTATTAACAACGGCTCCCCCTACCTCCCGGAGGACTGCTATGACAATGGTACAGACAGCGACTATGTGTCCCACATGGATGGCTCTGTGATTTCACGCAGGGAGTGGTATGTTTGAGAAAAGATGCAGATACAAAAGAAAAGGACAACTGACTGAGAATCAAAAAAAGGGGCAGATATTTCACAAAAGGATGCGAGTTAAAAATACACATTTCCAAGCTCAGTGTCACGTTGAGCTCTTTGAACAATTCTGCTCTGCCTTGATTGTAACCACTTAACCTTAAGGACGTGTTTGTGGACTGTATTACACTTGTAGCATTTTGTAGTGCTGCAAATGAGCTGGAACACCTCAGTGATGCTATCATGTTTGCTTTGGCGTACAAAGTTTGTTGTGAATGAGGTTTCGTTTCCGCTTTTTTGTGTATGCACCTGTCTTTTTCAAAGGTCAAAGGTCATGTGTTCAGACTTGTTGGTGAAGTATTTATACCCCTGGCTGATGAGCTTTGCTCCCATAAAACCTCAACTTCTGTGGCATTTGGGAAATGGTCTCTCGGCTGGTTAGAGCATTTTCACCCAAACGTTCATCATGGCTGCAGTGTTTAAAACAAAGATAATCACATGCTTTGTGAATGCAAACGCATTAGATGAAAGGGAAAGATTAAAAGGGAGAAAGACACGGGCATTGTACCAAGGGAAGAGCAAGCTGGCTGATGGGAGTTTATCGCAAAAGAACACTGCCTTGTGTAAAGTTATTTGTGCATTTTTGTTATTAGCTGTTGCAAACTCAGTATTTCTTGTACATCACGCATTAAGTGACCCATGGAAGAGCCTTTACTCTTAGCTTTACTAATATCTATGTTTCACACACATCTCTGTTAAGTGATAATCCCAGATGTCGACAGAAGAGGTTTTCCAGGAAATGAGCTTTCAATCTGCATTTATTTATTTATAAATAAGTTTTTGTTACAAATGCACAAAACGCACAAACTCAGGTTGCTTTTATGTAGTTAAAAACAAAACGAGAAAAAAAACAACCATGATCTGATTTAATACACATTTCTTTCATTTAAATGGGTTGCCGTGGTAATATCAGTAGTGTGGTGCTCGTTATCAATGCATAAGCAGAAAGTGATGAGCATGTGGGAAAACATGTATAGTGACTATTTTTTTATCTTCAAATTGTTTTTGCTCACTTTTCAGTTTCAGTTTGTTAGCTTTCATGTTGATTCCTGTCGTTCAGAAGCTTTGATTTCCCCCGATCATCAGGTATTTTACTTAATGAAGATGAGTAGCCATGCCTACGCAGTAGTTCTGCCTATTTTTCAGTTCACTTTATATAAAAAAACAAACAAAAGAAAAAGTGTGGACTGCGATGAAAGCTGGCATTTTCTTCAGCAGTCAGCTCTGCCACATGATTTACAAGATGAATTCTTACAATGCAAATAAAACATTGATGTGGTGTAAAGAAGGGACTGTTGAAATTATGTATGATTACATGCAGAACTCAATAAAAACTGCTACACAGATTCTTGTATGAATGCTGCAGGAAAAGTCCTGACCTCAGATGAAGTAAAACAAATAAACCTGATCTACCATTTTTAAAATGTGTCGATCCAGTCACATTTGTGCAATTAGACGCACATTTCTGTTATTACAGTGGTCAGTAAACATCAAAAGAAGCCAACCGGGCCTCAGTCTTCTTTACTTAGCCATGATAACAGGCCGCATCGCTGTCTTTTCCATTTTCTCCTCCCTGGTATTCTGCAATTTCTCTGAGAGACCAGCAGCAATTGGTTGTTATAGGTTTTATAACATAAGATCAAAGTAATGACTTATAAATACCAGATGTGACTGTAGCAGCTGACATTGTGTGGCTTCATAAACCACCAACAGTTTCACTGCAACCGTTTCGATGCTCTGTTGTCGGTTGTGATTGTAAACAAGCAACAAAGAAAGACGCAACAGCTAAGCGATCCTTCAGGTTTAGTTTGGTGTATGAGCATTTCTGTGGAAGCAGTGTGAGCAGCTGATGTCACTCCTGAACAGGCTGTAATGTTGGGGTTTGGCTCCTCTCTCCACAGTGATCATGGAAACGAAACCTAATCCACGAGTGGAGAAAATCTGAACCGTGTGGCTCTGAGCTGTCTGTGTAAAGGCTCTCCAAGGCATAGATATATGTATGCGTTCTTTTTTTCCATTTCCTCCAAACAACAAATCCGGTGAAATTTAAGTTAAAACAAAAGGGATGACATCATCGGTGATCTCATCTCTTCCTGCTTGATTTGACCTCACACTTTTCCACTTTGTGCTCTGTTTTCTTTCCTCAGGAATGATACATGGATCAAAGTGGCCTTTGCTGGGTCTTGTATGAAAGGGAAAACTGACCCCTTTCCGTTAGTAAAGGTGTTTGATGCCAGAAAAAATACTGTGTATTTCGACTGAATCAGTGCAGGAGGTTGGCTACGATGTGATGTCTTCATTCTTATTGGGAGTTTTATAGATTTAGGGTGTACTTCTCCACCCTCGTTTTCTCATGCCAGGCTTTGGTAGAAGGTTTAGATGTCTTAGAATAAACTGCTTTAATCTCTGTAACTTGCCCCCATCGCCACGGATACACACCCGGTCACCACACATCTGCTACTGCAGCCTGCATTCAAAGAGCAATCCTCACCTCAAAGCGCCAGCTTTTTAATCAACTTTTATATCCTTCCTCATCACACTTGGCGACAGAAGTGCTCAGACTGTGTGAGATATGACGCTTTGCGTCTGCATGCACATTTTTCTTTTATTTAAAGGAAGGCTTACTCCTAGCTGACGACGTCAGTTTCTTATTTTGAAAACTCACTCAATACAAACTTCTTCTGCTTTACGAATATTTTCAGCAGCCTGAATGAGTTTAAATGAGTATTTTGTACAATTCTTTCTCTTATGAGCTGGATGCTTGTACAGTTTGCTGCAAATGAAACAGTTTTCATTATTTTTCATCAGTGATGTTTATATTCATGTACATATTATGGCTGGGATTAGTCTGGGATTAGCTTTTCTTTTTGTTGTGTATGGTTTGTTCTGGTCTCCCCTACTGAAAAGCTGGTGCCTTTAAATGGCCTGAGCAATGCACAGAAACTTTACTTACTAAAAGCATTGATGGAAAAGATATTGATATCATTTTTTTTTTAAAAAAAAGGGTAAATGAGCCCTTTTAATATGTATTCCATCTTCATATTTAAGATTTGCTGTTAATGCTTCAAATTAGACTAAAGGTTGATTTTCATGCCTTACGGACACATGTAACAAGTTGGTTACTGAGAAAAGTTTCACTGGGAAATTAGGAAAGCCAGATAGAAAATATTATTGTTGTGTAAATATGCTGGCTTTTATTATTATTATTATTAATGAAAGAATCTTTTTGTATGAGGTCTGTAATTTTCACAGAGTATTAGTTTGTCTCATGAGTATCTAAGGGGTTTTTGTCTGATGGTAACGTAGAGGGCGATCCTGTTTTCACTGCATTTTCTATTTGTTCTGCAAAGTTTGCAACCAATGATTTTGTATGATGTTCTTTCAATGATTGATATCTCACAGGAAACTAATGAAAAGGTGGAAGATTATTTTGTTTTTCTGTTTGCAATAAAACCACCATTATTGCATTCATACGTGTCCTTGGATTTGCTTTCGGGATTTTTTTCAGTTTTATAAGAAGGTGAATGAAGAGCTCATATGGTTTTCTAATCGCAGTAGGGGATGCAAGACAAGTGCAATAATCCTGAAGGAAATACCAACAATACTTACTTGTAGAAAATGCTAAACTACACATCTGATTTAATACGTCAAAACGTTTCTGTATTTTATGATTTTAGTGCATCAATGTAAAAGTAAATTATTTAAGATGATTGATAGGAAACATAAAATGACCAGTTTCCATGTAGATTTATGAGATGGTTCACAACTAAAGGAGGGGTCTTGATCTTGAAGCAAGCAGCAACATTTATTGTATTCAAGCCCCTTATCTACACATTTTCATCTCATGAGATCTGGCAACATGGACATTTCATTGTGAAAAAAAAAAACCGAATACTTGGCTGAATGTTAATTAATTAACTTGTTTTCATTTACTCAAAGTTACCAATTCAGCCATGCATGGATGATCTTACCATTTATTTGTGTAGCTAGTAATGCTCTTTATGACAAGGACCCTGTGGGAGAAAAGATGTTTTGTCTCAGTGGGACCTTACTGTCAAAACAAAGGGCAAATAAATTAATAAATGAACACACAGGGCTGTGAGCCAATCCTTCCTTTCATTTCTCCACGTATACTTTCTGTCCTTGTGTTTTTTTTCCATCCGAATTGAGATGTGAGCTGAAAAGTTGAGCCAAGAAGAATTTAACTAAATGAAGCATCCTTTCTGCGGCTTAATAAGTATGTAGCTGCGTCATTCAGCTGGTTTCCTTTCAGCAGCCGCATCTTGTGATCCATCTGTCCAGCGAGGATATGTAGTGACCATGGCAAGAATGTGTGTGTGTGTGTGTGTATATATATATATATATATATATATATA
>JBAMHX010000010.1:10827978-10843170 GCA_037177515.1 Pseudomugil tenellus | reverse complement strand
TTCATTATATGTATATCTTCCTGGATTTGTAAATTCTTTGAGTTCTTCTGGATTCCACAATAAATCCTCTTGACATTGCACCCTGGCTGCTTCCTGCTTCAACTCCTCACCTGCATTTGGGTCCACCACCTACCCGTTCCGTGACAAAAACTTAGCTGAAATGTCCAGGATGAAGAGTAAGTTAAGAATAAATGCAATCCTGAAGCCTTAATGGAAAATGAAAACATAACTGAGATCATATTTGTTTGTTCCGCTTATCGGTTTGCAATTTTCCTGTAGTTTCTTTTTAAAGAACTATGTTTTATTTTCATTTAGGGATATTGTCAAGTTGCATCATCTTCAGCTGGTAATAGTGCATCACTTTTAGTGGATTAAATGACTCGTTACTGCTTTCGTAATAGACACAATTCAATCGGAGCAGGTTTCCTAAATCCTACTGCAAACTGCATGACTTCTGACACCTTCAGTAAGATATTCATTGTTACCTAAAACCTTTCCTGTAATTCACTACATTTTTCAAATAGTTGTAATTCAATTCAGTTTTACTCAAGTTCTACTTGAGAATATTCAAGCCACACGATCTTGCAGGTATGACACTGGCTCTGTTTTTTAATTTGCGCTTCTTATAGACAGAGGGAGAAATAAGGGTACAGTAGTGTACCATGGACTATTTTTACAACAGGACCCTGTGAGGTTATTCTTGCTGAACATCTGTTATTACTGGGCTTAAGATTTTTATTTGTTTTACTTTTAACTTTGAAACTGTGTATGGATTAGTTTGGATATTATTCCACATGGCTCTTCTCACTGATTTACAATCAAATGGGAACAAAACAAAGTAAACTGAAACACTTGACTCAATCTCGGAGTGTATAATGGGTTGAAAAATAACCCACCATCATCCTCAAAGCCAGTTCAGAAGGAAGAAACTTCTGGACTTTTTCTTTCCTCGCTTCTTTTTGACCCTGTTCTCTCTAAATGTTCATCTCCCGACTGTTTGACTACCTAATTATCTGCCTTCCGCCTAAAATTATGGCACTTGTGACTTAATTAAACACAGCCATGATCATATACAGAAGCAGGAATAACAAAAGAAAATGGAAACAAAAAGACGAACTTCATTGTTCCACCGCGAAACTGGCGTGTGTTGCCAGAGAGGCGAGGATGAGGACAAGCACGGCTCATGTCCAATCAAATAAATTACTTTCAACAGGGAAAGCGGGTGGAGGCATTAGGCCCGTTTTGGAGCTTTTAAAGTTGAACAGCATGAAGTCCTAATTACTGAGACTCAACAGTGGCCAATGCTGCACTCAAGCTGTGACGGTCAGGAGTTGGAGCTTGTTGCCCCCATTGCTTCAGGGGAGAAAAAGCCAAAACTGAAGACCAAATACAGATTTTTTTTTTCTTTTATATCAGCAGGAGGGGGGAAAGTAATGGTTGGTTAAACTCATTTTTGGATAGTTGCATTAAAGCAGCTATTGCCTCATCCTGTTCTTCGCTTGGTGTCATGATGAAATTAATTTCCAACAAATTACACTTTCTTTCCACCTATTATCCATCCTGTCAGAATGAACTGTCACACACATCTGTGTTTATTGGCAGTAATGATCCCAAGTTACTCCCCGCTGACCAATCACATGTTGATGCTTGTTGTTCAGATGAAGGGGGGAAGGGTCATGTTCCTGGAAAAAGATCAGAGATAGCGAAAAGCACTTGATCCAACAGTAAGATGTGATTGAGAGAATGTTAGGGATGTACACTGCCCCCTAACCATCCTCTGAGAAAAGTCATATTTAGTTATATTAAAGAAATTGTTATTTTATCCATCAGACCTAAAAGTATACTTATATAATCCTGATGAGCATAACACAACATAGTTCTCAGCAGCTGCTCTGTTGTGCTCTTATATGCTGGAATAACACACTTTACATCAGCTTCTATGCAGATGATGCCATCTCCTATAACATCATAAACATGCTCAAACATTATCGGCTCTAGAAACTGTAACAAATTAAAACAGTTTTTCAGAAAGATGTAAAGTTACCAAAGATTAATACAATTATTTCAAAACAAATCCTTTTCTGCATCAACCTAATATAAATATGTTTGCATTAATATGAAGACAATGGCTTGAATACCAAGAATGCTACAAGTCCTCTATTTTTCCTGTGCAAAGGAAGTTGCAGTGGTGTGCATGGTCTTATCTCAGAGGAAGCAGTGGTTACAGGGACACTGGCAGGTTGAACAATACAGGACTGGGACCCTGGGAGAGGAGAACATGGTCTGGTTGGCCAGACAGTGCTGCTTTGTGCCACCACTCTCCGAGGCTACTGTTGAACAATCAAGTCTGTTCACTTCTACTGTCAGCGTCTGCTGCTGATGACAAGGCAACACATCTGGTGTGTCAATTCTAAAGGGCTGACTTTTTGTAAGCTAATGATGAAGTAAATTTTTTAACTTTATTAGGGATGATTAGGAAATTGAGCTCTGCATTTGCCCTTTCTCTATATATACTAACTAGACTTGAATGAGCTGCCATGTTCCAGTGCCCAGGTTGCAGTTGGGGTCCCCCAGTGGTTCACCTCAGTTGCCACTATGAACACAGGTTGTCCAAGTCCATCGCTGTAACCACTAACAAAGCACTTGTCTCCAAAAATAATATTTGCAATAATGATGCAGTTACAACATGTAAAAAGATGGACCTTTGGAGGATGTGTGAGGCAACAAGGTAAGTTTCAGTTTACTTGTGTGTTTTCATGTGTGACTGATTTAGTTTCCAAACACACACAGGGATGCTTGGAGCGCACTGCTTTTGTACATTTTCCTTCAGACTAACATATTTACATGTATTTTAAGCCTGGTTTCAGCTGAACATATTTACTTCTTTCAGTATGCCGAATGAAGCTTTCTATTGTGTAAGCTTATACACATACTGATCCAACAATGAAGAAGTATATAGCATAAGATGGAAAAACCAAAGTAAAATGCAGTTATGTTTTATTTAAAGATGCTCCTTAAATGATTACTGGATAAGTTTATTTTTCATAATTTATGAATGGATCATCTTCAGTAACTATAGTCTTTTTAGCATTAATGCATTCTTACACTGCCATGCTGGATTTGTTGAATTACTCTTAATTTGACTAGCAGAGGTGAAATGGGTCTTTATTTCATTTAGTGAAATCTGTTCTTTTGATGTCAGCAAATTTATCTGAAACATATGATCTAATTGTAACATATGATGCCTCTCAAAATATTAAAACTAATTTATGTAAGTAATAACATAAACACATTAAAACATGTCTAATATGAAACACCAAATACAGCTTTCACTACTTAGATATGTCTCAGTCAATTAAATGCTTCTGATTTTTCTTTACTGTAACTGAATGTTTCTAAATAAAATCATGATTACCTAATAATATTTTTATTGTTTCAGATGGTCAGACCTACCTGATGCTATAGATTAACTGTGGCAGCATGTTAACTGCTATTTTGGTCATGTCCTGAGTTAATGTTTATGAGAAATTCTTGTAAAATCTTTTCTTTTTATCTGCTCTTCTTAGCAAAGTCATTTTCTTTAATTAAGTAAGTATATAAAATCTCACCCAGCTTGAACTCAATATCTCTCTTCACAGCTAAACCTCTTTTCCTTCCTAATTAGACAAATATCTGGGCTTCTCCTGTGGAGAACAAATGTCACAGGACACTCTCTTCTGGCCACTGTTCATGTTTGTTCTTGTGTAAAAATCTCCGCAGGCCGTGTTACCTTTAGAGGCCACAGACTGGCCCTTCAGCAGCCGTGAAGATCGGGGGTCTGCAGCCGTGACGATATACTTTCATTTCAGCCAACTAGTAATCCCACAATGCAATAAAACTGTCTGGTCTCTGTGTCTGGCTCCAGTCAGACCAACTTTACTGACAAAAACTTCCCAACCCCCCTCAATATTATTAAGTAAGTAAATCTTAAAATACTGGTCTACATCTCTCTTTGCCTTTTCTTTTTTTTTCTTTTTCCTCCAGAATGTCTTGTTACAGTTTTTGCCAAAGAGAGAGTCTGTAATTACATACAAGCAGAGGATCACATGTGTTATAATGAGGGAGCGCATCTCCAGCAAAGCAAGAGACCAGTAAGGCCAGAGGTCACTGCAGTGCGGTCTGCTATGTTTACGTTGGCAAAGCAGCTGCAGTTTCATACAGACAGTGTCTCTGAGTTGAGACTTTTTCTCACAGCTGCTTTTGGTCCATTTTTCAAAACAAACAAGTGACTTCTGCAATTCTCCTTTGTTCGGCTACGTCCCGTTATGAAGGTCATCCACTGTCAGGCTGAATGTTAGCTTAAGGAAACACAAGTACAGCAAATCTTCTGGTGATTCTGGTTGTGCAGGTAGCCTGGGAGTAGCCTGGGAACCAGAAAATTTGGAGACCTGGTGTTTCGTTTGATCTGGCAGGATGGGTCTGGCCCTCCTCCCGCTCAACAGATTTCCACTTAGCCTTTCCAAAGCTGAGCCAATCACAACTGTTTATATAATATGTGGCGGGTTTGATGTGATAAGAATGTAGAGAGAATGGCTGTTGAGGCATGTTGTTCAGTGTTACGTCACTAATTCACATTTGCTCATTTGTCTGGCAATGGCACTTTTTCTCACGGCTGATTGTTGTCGGGACTATACATGTTTACCTAATAGTGATGCTGAAGTAAGACGCTGCAGATGCACCGAAATAATGGCTAATGCTACACATCTTTTACACAACACACTCATAAAACAACCAAGATGCTGTAGCCGGTGACACTTCAGATCGACTGCAGTGAGGATCCCAACAGCAGGTCATCCCTCGTACATCTACAGGTCAGTAGTTATATTTTTATATCACCTGAATCTTGCATTCCTCAGAAGTATTACATTTAATTGTGTTATTATTAGTACATGTATTTTTATTTATAATTACTTTTAATTATTATAGCTGTAGCAATATGTCAGGCAGTTTTCCTTTGGGAAATGAGAAATATTCATTTGTGTTGTCACAAAGAGGTTTTTTTTTTGGAAAATGCATTCGTATGTCCTAATTTTTGGAAAAGTTTCAAGTGAATGGTATCATGTTCAGTTTGAACCCTTGTGTGCATCAGCTCGTCTCTATATTTAATACTGCATCTCAATACAGAAAATGTGAAACCTATTGATGACCTTAGTTTCCTTGTTACAGATCCATTTCATGCAGTTCAGCCTGAAACCACAGCTCCTGATGTTAACCTTACTTCCTGTCTCACATATTCTGTTTCTATATGAAGTCCAAATGATCCCTCAGCATCACTAACAAATATACAATTAGTAGATTGTGCAAGGGTTTAAATTTTGCATCTTCCACCAACTGCCTCCTCCATCCAACAAAGACTTTCAGCCTGTGTTTAGATTTTCCTCTTATTCACTAACTTACTTACTAAACTAATATAATGCTGGATATATTGAGAACTGAATGGGAATGTGGTAAAGAGTTGCTGTTGCATTTTGGACTGCAGTGTTTCATAATTACGCATCGCCTATTCACACTTACATTAAAGAAAGTTAAACAAATTGATGCATGATGTCAGCTTAGCATTCTCTACACGAACGCTGCTTCAGCCACCTGCCAACAATCCCACAATCAGCTCCTCTGTGTTAATTTTGTATATTTTTTCCTTGAAGTTTGCTTCACTCTCTCTTGTACGCTTGAGTCTCATTTTGCCATCATATAGACTTACGTAGGCATCATTTACACTTGCAAACCTGCTCCTGCCAGCTAGTTTTCCAGAATAAACAATGACTTTCTTTTTTAAAAAAAAATAAAAAATAAAATAAAATAAAATAAAATAAAATAAAATAAAATAAAATAAAATAAAATAAAATAAAATAAACATAGATTTTCTGCCAGTATCAGGAACATGAATGAACTAAATTACATTCTGAACAGAGGCTATGGTGTTATCATGAACATATATGACAAACAAAAACTTCCTCTTAATGCTCCCTAGATTTTAAATCCTCTTTGAGAAAGATGCTGGACCTGTGCTTGTTGAATGCCGATCACACCCGCAGTCTGTCACCAGCAGCACAATCACTTAACATCAAGAAGCAAATGCTGAGTCAGTGTAGATAAGTTGAAGGTCAGGCTGTGTGTTGCCAGATTCAGAGAGACCGGCGGTCACTCAGGGACAATGAATCCTCCTGCCTGGAAGCTCTTGTTTGGGACAGTGTGTGCAGATGAGGTTGCACAGATACAGTTTCTGTCTACCCAGAGGTTGAACGTGTGGGAATGGTCCTTTTGGATCCTGTTAGTAAAACTTGTGTTAACATGGGCTGAGCTGCAGCATAGTGTGATGCAGGAATGCACTGGCTGAGCGGTCACTGCGTACACAAGAGGCGCCATGGGGATTCCTGAGAGTCCCCATCCTCCGCATGTGTGTGAGGACCACACTCATAAACAGACTCCAAGTCACTCTAGGAACTGCCCCAGTCATCATAAACAAGGGCTTTCCACATATATGAGCTGCATGTCTTGTTGGTTTGGGGTTAATTTAATCTGATTGATGCCATGACACTGTGAACTCAAAGGAACTGTGCACTATTGAATATATTTGCCTGTCATGTCTTATCTACATGTAACTGGGCATCGGTGGGAGAAACACAACATTGTAGATGTAAAAAAGAAAAATAAACTGCCTTCAAAATGCTAAAATATATGTTTTTATCACACAGACTCATCAAGTACAGATTATTATACTGATTACAGCCATTAATACATTTCCAGTGCATGCTCATGCACTGCATACCTCTTATCAATTATCAGTTCTTCCTGTAGGTGGCAGTCATGAAATTTATTTAGAAGAAGTTGCAAATGCAGGCTTCTTGCACAAACTTTTCATCCGGCACTTTTTGTGTTTCACATCTGCTACTTGAAACTTGAGAGAGGAAAGTTGGAATGGGCTCATATCAAGCACAAAAACAGGTGCAGCTGTCAGTACAGAGACGTCACTTCAGCTGAGCATCGTCGTCTCGGGCACAGCCGTATGAGTGTCACTTGTGTGTTGCTTCTCTCCCCTCCTGAACAGCCCCTAGACAGAAAGATGAATGAAAGAAGCAGAGCTAAAGAGGAACATTTAGGTGTGATTCAGGTCTATAAAACTCTATTGATTGGCTGCTCGCCTTCCTGCACAGTCCCTGCCAGGCTGGTGCCAGAGCAATTTGTCCCCCAGGTCTAAGGTTGCATGTGAATTTTCTGTCGTGTCAGCTGAGTATAAGTGCAGCACATGCTTGAGCAGAGGTGAACTCTCATTATCCCACACTGCTTTAATTAAGAGCTTGCTGTCAACTAGTGCAACATCTTTAACTCATTTATTACCTCCTGCAGCAGGCATCCCTTTACTGCAATGAGCAATATTTCATCTTCATTGGTGTGTGTTTGTCATGAACACATCTGAAGTACATAAAACTGAAAATGAAGGTTTTACTTAGCAAAAAGCAGGCTGAACTACCCTGATTGAAATAAAATTTTAGTATAGTCTAAAAACTAATTGAGTGTAAATACTGCAATGTGGTTTGTATGTATGAAGCCAAGTATCACTTCATTATTACAAGTCAATTTTGGCCACTTAGGTCAGACAAAACAGGTGCAAAATGTACCTTAATTTGATATATTTAGTATGAAACAGACTCCTCTTTGCTATCCTTTCTTATCCTGCACAAGAGCACACTTCAATATGCTAACAGCTCCATGTCTAAAGAGATACTGGAAGAAGATCCTGATGTTTTATCCAGGAAGTATGGCATTTTTGTTGGTTTCTTTTGCTTCTGGTTCCACACTAACACCCACATTTAAAATGCATTTTCACTGTAAACATTTTAGGGGTCCTTCTGATGGAAACCTAAAGTAATCCCACATCTATGAAAATATTTTCCCAGCCCAGAATCAGATTAATAAAATTAAGTTTTCTGATAGTTTCACATGAGTTAGGTTCTAAAACACAAGCGAGTACACCCAAACCAAACTTCTTAAAGCCAGATTTTGTATGACTGCAGCTGGAGTGCACATCCTCCCTTCCACTGTGGCTTCACTGTGCTGCTTGTGGCTCAGCCCTGCCTGTCAGAAGAGTGACAACAGAGTTTGTTTTTCATACATCAGAGGTTTCATTTGCCAAATCTTTGTGGGGCTTTGCACCGCAATGAAAACACACACACAACTCTGGTCTGAAGGAAGAGTTTTAACTCCTTGAAAAAAGTGTATGAGACTAAAAATACCCCATTTTACTTGTGATGTCTTTTGCTAAGAAACCTCTGAAACTTTGCAGCTACTACTGTCTCCTTTATTTAAATGTTTCACATCTTCAACACAATCACTTGGTCATGAATCAGACAGCTTTGTTTCCACTACGGCTAATCATCACCTTTCCAAGTTGCAAACATTTGCTTACTTACACATTCAGTTGAGCAGCATTTGCATTCATTTGTGGACATCTTTCCAATATTCACTCCTCTCCTGCTCTGTTCTGGCCTCTCAATTCCCAAGGGAACTGTCTGACTCTTTAGCTGCTAAATGCTGTGCTATGTTTACCACCTATTTGCTAATAGTGTTTGTCTGCTGTTTGTTGCTGAGCTGGTGGTTTGTACTGGAAACAGCTCTCCCGCTGCGGTTAAAAACAATGCAAGGAATGTGACAAAATCAGGAAAGTTTGTAGCCAGAACAATACGCATAAAGATGCTAAAATGCTTCTCAGAGTTGATGGAAACTTAGAGTCAGTGATTGTTAACATGTATGCGTTCTGTTGTTGGTAAAACTGTAATGATGACAGAATTTTAAAGCTGTAAATTGTGCATGTTTGCTCTTTTTCAGTAAATGAAAGAAGAAAAAGAGAAAAACAGACAATGCACAGGGGAAAAAAATGCAGCAACTATTTCCTGTCAGACTTGAACCAGGGGTAATGTGGTTGGTTTGTGACTATCATGTGATGGTGATGTTTTCAATTTAAAACCTTTGCTTTTAAGTTAAATCAAGAAGTAGATCTATCACTACACTCCCAAAACATCCTTTACTGCTTGTAAAAGAGGAAGCTGTGAACTTTTTAGTTTTAGAAGCTTCTGAAACCAACAGAGCCTGATTATTCTTTAGATTTAAAAAACTTGATAATCATTTGGAGCAATACTGAAGGTCAGATAATACTTCTAAATATGACTTTCAGATCATCCTGAGCAACCTTTTCACACGTCCGATTTCGGAAGTGGTTAGCAAAGGTGTGCCCCTCTGCTTCTACAACAACAGCTTTGTGGTTTGGGTTTTGAAAGCACAAAATACAAATAGGACTTCCTTAAGTTGTGCATCAATATTATAGCCAGAAAATTGTGCAGGTTGTATTAGCAGACACTAACAACCTGCTGGTTGTCCTGTGGTGGGAGAAGCAAGGCCCGGTGCCAGGTCTGGGGGGGTGCAGAGGCCCAGTCAGGCTCAGCACATCCCAAAACAACCGGTGCATGAACCAGAACCATCTGCTGCCCATTTCACTTACATTCTCCGTTGATGCTCTGCCAGTTTGCTTTTTCACCCCTGGAACGAGACTAATCCCCCCCCCCAACCAAACATGAGCCACTAAATCTGGCAGGACACTTGTTTTCTTCTCTCTCCTGCCAGAAAACAAAGACATATACTTTCCTGAAATGTATTTCAAAGCAGCATCATTTATCACAAGCCCTCTGTCGCACTCCATTCACTACTTACTGTAATGAGCAGATATGCTTCTCTATTCTACTTTAGTGTGTTTAAGTCATTTCCATCAACTGAACAACCATTAAGCACTCAGCAGTTCGGACTAGACTGTTAAAGCACATAAATGGCTCATGACCTGAACATTAGAAGCATCATCTTAGGAAACTGCTGGATCACTATTTGAGTAATTTCCACCAACCAAATAACCATTAAGTACTCAGCGAGCAGTCGCCTCAACTGCTGAAGCCCTGTGGAGCATCGAAGGAGAAGGAAAAGAAGAGATTGATCGGAAAAGTTATGAGTCAAAGAAAAACAAAGATAGGAAAAACTTCAGTTGATGTTTCCGCCATTTGATCGCTTTCAGTCTTACAAATTTCATTCACTTCTCACCAAACTTCTCAGCTTCACTTTAGCATTTGCCCTTGACGATTCATGAGAAATGTAGCATGAACTGGCTTTCATGACCTGCAAGATGTTTCCTGTCAGTTGTAAGAAAGCACAAAAGTTTGTGTTTCAAAATTAGTCATCTCCCGCTGCAAACACACAAGAAAGGAATTATAGAAACCATGATTCACCAAATATTATAGTCACTCTCTGTGTAGTGTCATCTTCTGTATTTTCTCAACTTCTGGTGTTAAAATGATTGATAAAAAAAGTTGTGTAACTTTAAGAGGTTAAAGTCTTAAACATTCATGAGCCCACCATGATTCATTAAGCATCAATATTTTATTGTAACCGATAACTGTGATGCTCCTTAAAACATGTCAGGAAGTTTTTGGTAATGGATCTAAGTGCCCATATGTGTTTTATAGTTTAATCTTTAAAGTGTATGAGATTTTCATCTGAACGATAGGTGTTTATTGCCTAATAGCTAAGTGTTCAGCTGTTTTTATGATCATGCCTCTCTCAACACAATGGTGCATTTCAGATCACTTATTTTTCTGCAGAAGTTATTATCAGGCAGTCAACTGAATACATTCAACCATACCTCACATATGATAAGTGACAGAGAAGGTATCCTGACTAACACAGCAGATGTCAGGACAAAATAAAAAACTAAAGCAAAAAAAATTATCAAGAAGGATAATTGTTGTTGTAAATGAAAAATCCAGGAAGAGCCATGTTTTTTAACTGAAGTTACTGTAATGGGAGAGTAAAAGCAGACACGTCTCTGCAGGAGGAACCAGAAATGTCACTAAAGTTGAAATTTAAAAAAAATTAAATAAATAGATTCATAAATAAAACTTACAGTGTAAAGGATTAACAGTATTGATAAAAGGTGGCAAATAGAAATCGATTTAAGACCCGCAGTTTCCTGGATATGTTTTTTCCACATCTGGAGCATAAAAACTGAAAGTGGCCTCTTCTTTAATTGTGACTCTGGGAACAGAAAGTAAACCTGACCCTGATGACCTGAGTGATCTGGTTGCTTCATAACAAACCAGAAGATCCTGAATGTATTTCAGTTTTTAAATCGTTCAGGGCTTCAAAAACTAGGTGCACAAGTTTGAAGTCAGTTCTTTCACAAATAGGAGGCCAGTGTGAAGATCTGAGGACTGAAGTTATCCGATCTACTTATTTGGTCTTAGTGAGGATTTAAGCAGTAGCATTCTGACTTTCTCATGGACTTGTTATTTAAACTTCTAAGAAGACTGTTACAGATGTTTAGTCTAATAAAAACAAACCCTGCTGAAACATCAGTTTTTAATATTTGATGTGTTCTTGAAGTGATAATAGTCTGATTTTACAACTGTCTTAATTTGACTGCTTAGGTTCAAGTGTGAGTCCATCACGACTTCCAGATGTTTCACTTGTTCTTTATTATCATTGTTTGAAGCCGAGGACTCACTTTGAATCTTCCATCCACAGCTTTAAACACTATCATCATTTTTCTGAGGAAGTTCTGGCACATCCTGTTTGGATTGGATTGATACATTTGATCAGTGTTTGGATTGAGCTTTAGTCTCCTGGTGAGATGATTGTGTAAATGTGTGTGCTGTTGCCATAATTATGAAAAAATATTTCGCTATTTTTCATCATTTAAGTTAGATGAAGCATGCAGAGCTAAATATAGTTTTTGAGGGCTGCCATCCTGGTTTTAGATGTTTCCCCGCTTCAACACACTTTATTGAAATGAGTTTGTCTTTGTGCAGAACTTTAAAAGAAGCATTTGAAGCCGTGTGATTTGAGTCTGATGGTGGAGCAGGGAACCAACTAAAACCTGCGAGATGGTGGCCCTCAAGAACCTGAGTATGATACAGAACCACTGTGGCCCAAAAATTGAACCTTGGGGAATTCCACAAGTTCTTTTAGTTTGTTCATATTAATAGTGATGTATAGAGAACGCAATGAATGAAGAGTCTAATCCTTTTTCAGATGTACTGTGGGTGCTGGAGCTACAGCAACATACTGCTCTTGTTGTGTGTTTACTTTATCAAGTGTATGCTTAATGCTTATACCAGATTCCTGTCTTCAGATTTAGAGGACAGAGTCCCACATGCTGCATTGGTTGTTGAAGGAGCCTTTGGTATGTGGTGCAAGACTTGACATTAGCCAAACTCCAGGTTTTGGCCTTATGAGAGAGCTACATATGAAACGCATTATTGTTTTGTACCAGTTGATTGAAGTGGCGAAGCCTGTGCTAACGGATGCTCAGGCTGTGTGTTCTGTGCTGGGAAAACGGACCTCTCTCCGTCTTTCGGACAAGGAAAAGTTTGTCCTCAGGAGATTTGTCAGGAATGAGACCTGTCCTGACATTACAGATGCTTTCCCTGCCTTACGTCTGCATCCACGTTTCCTGGAGCTTGGAGGGCCACTCGTGACTTTTGAAAAGGAAAAAGACTGTTGCCTTCATGAACTGGGAAGGAAAAATTTATACATGGTGTGTGTGAAGATGTTGCACATGGCCCAACTGTGCAAACGGGGATCTACGGTGTGGACAGATAGACTGAAAGGACGACATCCACAGTGGGACTTCCTCTATAAATTCCCCACTCGGAAGCGGACTGGTGATCTCCAATGGAGGGTTTTGCACGGCGCCATCGCCACCAATGCCTTTCTTTCTGTTTTCAGGAACACCGTGCTGAATAAGTGCCCTTTCTATGGTCTGTCTGTGAATGTTTTTCATGTTTTTTCTGAGTGTAGGAGGCTCTCAGAGTTTTTTGAGCTTTTAACGGCTATGTTTAGATTGTTTGATATTGTTTTTACTCTGCCTCTATTTATTTGTAGAGTCCCACGTAACAAGACAACCAAAGCTGAAGCTCAATTAGTAAACTTCTTGATAGGTGAAGCCAAATTGGCGATATGCCTTACTCGCATAGACTCGCTGCAGACGGGCTCTTTGCTTAATGTGGGGACTTTAGGGAGGTGTAACGTAAAGGCCAGATTAAGGCTGGAGTTTAGCTTCCACAAAGCCACGAGGAACCTAGATGGATTTATAAAGGTTTGGGCTTATAAAGACTTGTTGTGTCATGTGTCTGAACATGGGGATTTGGTGTTTTCTGATTATTTGGTTTGATCTACTGGTTTGTCCAGTATTTTAAATTGTAAATAAAGTCTTTTTAAAAATAAAAAATCTTCTTCTTCTTTTTATTATTATTATTATTATTATTATTATTATTATTATTATTATTTTTTTTTTTTTTTTTTATTATTAGTGTTATTATTATTATTATTATTATTATTGAAGTCAAGATGTTAGTTATTGTACTGATTGTGTAAAAAACTCCCTAAAAAGTACCTATTTAGCTACTTTTGTTGAAACATAACATAATCGAGGCTCAGTGTCCTCACAGCAGTTGTGGGGCAGATGTATTCTTTATTTAACCAGTTAGAAATTGTAGAAGATGTATAGCTTTTACTTTTAGGCTGTTGCATTTCTGTCAGGAAATACAAATAACACAACTTTTTTCTCTTTAGGTCACTGGTGTCAAACTCCAGTGCTTTGGTCTTCATTACTATCAACCTTAGTTATGATTTAAGGCATTCTCCTACTGTCCTCTTGCAAATGTGTAAATATATTATATTATGTAAATATTATGTAAAATATATATGAGATTATATTGAAGATTGATAGGTAATTGATAAATTGTTCCATAGTGTATTGTGTTTTAAAAGGGGAAGCCATCATAAGTTTTGGATGGTTGTGACGTAAGATGTGCTTTTGATTTGTATAATTTTGTGTTGTTTGTGTATAGTCAAACGAGAAATAAACTTATGAAAAGGAATGTTTTTATTTGTCGCTTTGACTTTTAAAAGACACATCAGCAGGTCTAACTGAAGGGAATGGTTGTGTCCACCAAGAAAAAACTGTAAATCAACTTTAGATTAAGTTTCAAACTATTCAGTGCTTCCCAGACAAAAGCTGGAAACTAGAAACTTCATGCCATTCATGTTGCTCGCATATTGTGCAAATCCACAAGCAGGCAGCTGTTTATAGAAATTACAGATGCACCCCTCAGAAAGCCATCCAAGCTGATTGCATGGATATTTGGATTTCTGCTTCCTCTTTGTACACAAATGCCAGCAGAGTCACAGGCCAAAACTGGTATGTGGTTCTGACTGATAATGTTATATCAATCAAGTTTTGTGTCAGAATGGAATCTTTTTAATCACCTTAAAGTGTATGTGAATGTGTTTGTGTGTGTGTGGAAGAGATGCTTGGTCTGGTAAATGTTGAGCTGTTAATGCTCAACAGCAGGCAGAGCTGGTGTTAATGATGATCAGCGATTTTCTTCCTCTAAAGGAAGTGAAGATAAGGTTCCACAGAGTTAAAGAGGTTACCAGGCAGCCCCGTTCTCTGCTGGTGCTTCACTACACACATTATTACTGGCTGAAAACCAACCACTTTTTTCCAGCTGTATTTCCAGATGTGAATCCACGGAGAAAGAAATAAAGAAAAATACAGCAATGCAAAAAAAAGCATGTTCATCTGCTAAAATGACAAATACGTTGTCTGTGAAATGTATACAATTCTGTCTCAGTCAAATGAATTAGCTCACAGAAAACATACATCCGGCAAAGAGTTAAGATTTCCAGACTCCGCCAAACTCCCCTCCACCTCTGCCCTCCTCCTGGGAATAACCATGTAAGATTATTTAATTAGGAGGACAAATTACCTCCGTTTTCATGTCTGTGTGATTACAGCAGGTTTGAAGAGACAGACCTGACTATGTGTCAGAAGTTTGGCCTGAAACTCAAATGTTGCGTGTAATTTTAGTAATAGACTGAACTGTGTTTTACCTTCCGGATATTTGATCATCCTCAGTCAGAATCAAGTCAGAAGACGAGGTGATAAAAGCTTTTTTGTTTGGTTAATGCTGACAAAACCCTCCTTTCCATGTGTGTGATTTCTATTATTTGTACAATAAGACATATTACATCAATGGTAAATGGTAAATGGCCTTGTACTTATATAGCGCTTTTCCAGTCATGTTGACCGCTCAAAGCGCTTTACACTAC
>JBAMHX010000010.1:10812203-10827878 GCA_037177515.1 Pseudomugil tenellus | reverse complement strand
CAGGCAAAGCCTGGAATCGATCTCACAACTTTCTGGTTGAAAGACGACTGCTCTTCCACCTGAGCTACAGCCGCCCCAATCACAATGTACTTACACTTCAGAACTTAAATGTATAAGAAATATGGTACTGTAGGTTGATTTGAAGCCTCTGAAGAAGTTTAGGGAAGAGAATAATGTTAAGTGTGCATTAAATGACTCATTTAAAGGGTTAGAGATGTGAATCAGGTCCTAATCATACCTAATGTAGTCTGTTAATGATGTTTATTCTCCTTTATTTTCTCTTTAAGGACTCCCACTCCTTAATTAAAAGGGATTTTATGCTCAAAAATTCTCATTCTGTGTTAAAAGGGCTCATCATTCACTGTTAAAGTGATATGTGTAGATTAAAGGCAGTTAAATGTCTTTAATTACTTTGTTTAGGTATAAAAGGAAGGTCATGTATATCTTCAATTTTTTTTACTTTTCATTTATTTCTGATCAACACATGGTGTAAGGCTAGAGTATGGATGACATCTAGATTTTTAAGTTGCCAGGAAACACCCTGAGGTGAATTCATACAGGGAGCAAGAGAAAGAGACGGTATTTTCTTTGTTGTAAAACCACTTTCACACAGTCTCACTCTCAGTCTGCCAGTTTCATACGAGATGATTTAAAAAGCCGTTACAGACCACATGGTCAAAATGCGTTGGCAGCATTTTTTTAATCTTGTCTTTTCATTCATTGTCATCCTCCCGTGGTTTGGATGACTCAACACTGAAGCTGATCAGCAAGAATTGAGATTGCACACTTGCAAATGCTGTGCACTGCAGAGTTTCTGCAAATATTTGCTGTCCTCATTCATACTTATTTGTTTGCATTTTTCTTAAAAGACATGACAAAATGTGAAGATAAGTCTCTCGGAGGGGAAAAAATAATTTAAAAAAGAAAAAACATTTTAAAGTGAATTACAGGAACATTGCACCATAAAACAATGGCCACTTGTGAGTGATTTCCCAAAGTGTAGGGCAGGAGCAGTAGTAAGCTGTCTTCACTCTCAGACAGGCAGTCTCTGAGGGCCCCCACAGGGAAAGGATGGTATGAGTGAAGCATGTGTTCACCACTTCCCAAGACGTCCTGCTGTATGAGGCAACTGAGTAACTGAACAGACACATCCTGCAAGGAAACAGGGAGAAATCAGACTATAGGCATCCTAGATGTGAAAAATGAGGCATGCAAAACTACACTCACATACCCAAAGCTGGTTTCAGAGAGGAGAAGGGAGAAGTGGTTAATGCACAGCCGTTGTGTCTGTGTCGCATGCGCATGTGTGTGGTCAGGTGCATGTACTGTATGTGGGTGTATAAGTGGCAACAAACATGCACACGTCTGTGTCAGCTGTACAGGGTGTGCACCTATAACCATGAACCACAGAAAACACACACACACTTTAAATACCTCTGTGCCTTACACACAGTCGGTGCATCCAACTCTGTCACTCAGTGACACATCATGGGATGCTCATGGCTGTTGGTTTTGGGTCTTGCCCTAAATGTTGCTCATTGCTTGGAAACTGAGGGTAAGTCTGCAGGGTTACAACCCATCTGTGACTATCAGCTATTTATGGGCTTATTTTACTGGACCTTAAGGTCTTATTCAACCTGTGGCAATTCCACTTTACAGTGCTGGTTGCAGATTTCCTACCTGAGAAGTTAAATTATAAATGCACACAGGCAATAAAGCCAAATAATTAACTGTAACTTATTTCTGCAGTATGTCACTAATGATGTGTTTGTATTATCACTCTGGCAGACAGTTTATTGTTATTGATTAGCTGTGTCACCTTAAACCACAGCTATTTCTTTATAGCCTTGTAAAACTAATATATGAAGGTTGTTAAGATTGTTTTTTTCTGAGGGGAAATCCTTCAGTAGACTGCATGTGTTTAGAGATTCTACCTTTTGTAGGTTTTGATTCTGCTCAGTCATGAGAACTTTGACTTGGAAATGAAAGTTTAAGCATGAGAAAGAACTTCAAAGTTGAGAGTCTTAGGTGTTTCCCACATCTCCACCCTGCAGTAGAAGATTTGCTATGTGTCACTGTTAAATTGTTACTGTTTGGTGCGAAAAGAAGCCCCTGGGATTTAGGAAATGTGTGCAGTGGGTGAATGCATACATTTTCCCACTTTTTTTCTATTTATTACTTAGTTTGTAGCTCTAAGGCATTCCTTTTCCATTCTTGGCTGACATTTATTTAGGCAATAACCTGCAAGAGCAAATGACTTATGGACCCAGTAGGCATAATTGAAGTGATACAGCATATTTATTTCTCTCCTCTTAAAAGGCCCTGGAAGCTCTCCATTTTGTTTCCATTTGTTGTGATATACAGTGAGACTCACAGCATTTCAGCTTTAACAGTGCTGGATGCAAAGAGTTTTGTTTAAGTTTACAGCAGCTGGATGAATATTGAGGTATACAATGACATAGTGCAGCATCCAGTTATCATCATTACTCTTATCATGTATAGAAAGCTGGTGGAAAGTTCTTTGATGGAAGTGAATGATAAAAAAGCAATGTCCTCAAATGTTTTTTGATGAAGTCATCAGAGGAAGCAGAGTGAAGAGGACTTGGTATGTGCTGCAGAAAAGCTTCTACACTGTCCTTTAGGGAAGTGGTAAAACCTGTCACTCTATTAAATACTCCTTCCTCTGGAATTCCTCTGATTTTTGCACCATATTGGGGGGTCACTGCTCTTTATGTGTGAAATCAAGCATAACTTCTGAACTTTTTTCATTTACATAGTAGTCATTTGTTTAATGCACACTGAAAAAACAGAGACATATTTATCAAATGCTATTGCTGAAAAAAAGTCCACTTCACACAATTGAGAGAAGACAGCAGCACTAATAGATAGTTTATTTTAGTTTATTTGTTTGCAACTTGACTCTGAGGAAGTAAACATTGATTTACTTTGCATAAAACAACATCTGCAAGAGTAACAAGTTAGATTTTTAGGTTTCTGTTAACCTCAAATTTGTGTCATTTTCACGTTTCAAAACCTCTGACATGCACACAAGGTCTCCGTTGGTGCTCTTGCGATGATGAATTGGTTGCAGTCAGCCTTGATTCAAATGACAAAAGCTGTGTCAAGAACCAGAAACAACATGCTGAATTGCATAGAAGTTTTCTTGATTGTAATTAAAGAAATTATTAGAACTTTTAACAAAGACGTGGGATGAGACAAAATTTTGGTTCTTTGACATGGTTTAACCAACGAATGTACACTACCAGTCACAAGTTTGGACACATTTTTCCATTAAATCCGATGGAAAATTGTGTCCAAACTGGTGATGAAACATATCACATACATGAGCCTTTAAAATGCTTCACAAACAACCTTAGAAGTAAACATTTTATTCTCTACAAAGGTTTTGGTTCCAGAAAGCGCAGATTGTGTTGTTTGTCTTGACATGTTTGATATTCAGTTTGTTGCAATCTGCAAATTTACCACTAGAGGTCATTAGATCTCACATGCAGGGAGAGTAAATTAAGAGAAAACAAAAATGTTGCTTCACATATTAAAACAAATTTACATCCAAATAATATTTATAGTTTGACATTTCACTTCCTTATTTACAAACATTCAAGAATTCACTTATCACTTTTCTGTGTTTGTTTGTTCGTACCCTTGCTTCTCCCAAAGTAGTGATTATTTATTTAACTCTACTTTTTTTGTTTGTTTTACTTTAGTTTTGAGCAAAATATTGGGTTCAGATCAGCTTTTTGTTGTATTAACAACTATAATGTTACCAGCAGCATTCTTGCAGATATTTCCTGTAAAGCATCAACATATTAGCATTTAGCTCTGCTACTCTCTTTTCTATTGATTAGTCTTGGCAACGCCTAAGTGTGATGAAATGACTAAGGACCCCATTGCTGCAGCTGCTCAGACTCATCCATCAGATTTTCACAACTGTTGAGAGACAAGGACATTTAGAAGTTCTTTCACAGGCACGACAATGAACATCTTTCACTCTGCAGTCGCCTGCAGCCTCAAGACAGTTCTTCTTTACTGGTGTTTGCAGTTTTAAGATTGTTCATATGAACTTCTGACTTCTCGTGATTACTGAGTATTGTGCTGCTCTGTGTTTCAGGTTCAAGTGCAGAGGATATTTCTGTGATCTCTCATAATGTCACAGCGGTTCTAGGGGAGGCCGTATACCTGAGCTGTACATACCTGGGTGAGGATCAAATCGTGGGTGCTGAGTGGAGACGCCCGAAAAAGAATAGAAGACTTGCAGGATTTTCAAATGGAAAACCTTTTGGCCATGATGACTTCTCACATCCAGAGTCTCTTACCAACCTCACAGTTCAAATGAGAGTGTCCAGTGTAAAGTCAGAAGGAGAGTACTTATGTGAGTTTTCGTCAGAGGAAGAGTTTTTCAGAGGCAATGTATTTGTCACTGTTCTAGGTGAGTCATAGTTAAGTCAATATAAATGCACACATACACAAATGTATTTTTTTCTTTATCTTTAAGTTAATATTTCCACTTAAAGGTTCAAATTTTTAAATCTCAACTCTGATTTTATCATTTGTGAATTCTTTCTCAGCTCAGCCTGATATTCAGATCATAGTGAATGAAGAGACCACAGATGGTATTCACTACCAGTCTGTGTCATGCTCTGCTATTGGGGGAAGGCCTGCGCCTCAGATCAGCTGGTTGACTGGTGGCCTCCCTCCATCAGATTCCCCATTCAGCGTAAATGTGACTGAAACTCTTCACTCAAACGGCACATTCACCCTGAGCAGCATCCTCCACTTCCCCACACACCTACAGGATGAGGACAGGGTGACCTGTGTGGTCCAACACCCGACCTTCCCAAACCACAAACTCACCACAGTGAGTGTGGAAACATATGGTAAGCTCAGCGTTTATCAGCGCTCTTGTGTTTGTGCTTCCATTGCAGGGAGGTGTTGCATCACCAGTGAGGGGCTTGCAATCAAGCACCATGACTCAGCATCTTACAGCACTGTAACCTTCTCCTGCTGCTTCTTCTCACTCTGCTCCACATACACACTGGCAGACCATAAATCACACCACACAGTGCGGCACATTCATGTGGGAATGCAGTATTTCAGTGGAATCGAGCAAAGGGAACAAAAAGCAGTAACAACCTAGTAACTAAAAAAAGAAAAGATGATTTGCTGCAGTATAAAATTCTGTTGCTTTTGTTCAGCTACAATGTGAAAATGTGCAAGTGTGCATCTGCATACAAACAGCACAAACAGGCACATCTACTGACCTGGTAAAGGTACTTCCAGGTTTAACAAAGTTTGGTGCACATATATTCAAATGTTATTCACTAACAAATTTACAGCAATTACTGCATTTAGTAAGGAAGGAAGAAAATACAGGATAGTTAACTTATTCGCAGTATTTATATTGAATTGATTCAATTAAATAAGTTCATATTGAATTATAACTTGACCCAGTTGTTGTTCCAAGTCTGAGTGAACTTTTTAGCAGTTTCTAAGGTTATTGTTTTGTTTATTATCACTTTATTCAGTTAAAGAAGTTTAGAGAATGCAAATCTATGCTGGAAAACCAAAAGAATAGAGTATAAATCATTTATATTTAAAACAGAAACTATCTACTGATTGGAAAATTCAGCTTTTTGGCATTGCTTGTTTTCTTATTTTCCAACTTGACTCAAATGATCTAAAGAATCTAGTAGTATTTATTAAGAAACTTTGCCATAACATGGAATATACTTTTATATATACTACTACTAATACACTACCTTGTATACTATTTTTTAACAGTACACATATGACATAAGAAAACTGACGGGTGTCACACTGCAACACAAACCATGCAAACTGGACCAAAACAGGAAATGAAAGTGCTTTGGTTTCCTTTCAGCAGCTTGTATCTGAAAAAAGAAAAAAACTGATGAGGGTTGACTCTGATATTCCTCTCTGGCCTTTAATTTTTCTTCACAATGCAATGATTTCTCAAAGTTTTCTGTCATAAATAGTCACCTCTACCGAGGCTCGAAATGAGTTCATGCCTTAATTTAACTTGTAGGTCAGATATAAACCTCACCTGTCAGCAAAACAGCTTGTTTAGATTTAACACCAGCTGTGAGGCATGTGCTGTGTATATACTGAATGTCAAGATTTCTACTTTGGCTTTTATTTGAACATATTAAAGTAATGCTAGTTTAAGATACTAAACTAGTATCATGCATTGCACTCAGTGTAAGTCCTGTAGACATCATGTTTCCCTGTTCGGTGAAAACAGAAATCGTTTTGCAAATTTGTTCCAGGATATACATTCTGTTTGGGGCAGGCTTTTTTTTTAGCTGTCCCCTGCAAGCTATTCTCACAAAGCAAAGCAACATAATCAATTCAAGTTGGCAACACGAGAAGTAACTTCATTCCACACAAACTTTTGGTGTTAACACAACATTCACCCCCCCTTCAACACCTCACTGATTATAAAATGTTTGCTCACTGCATTTACTCATTTGGGATACTCGGCTGTTGCATAGCAGCTCAACTTTTATGTACTTGTAAATAGACTCTGATCTCTAATGGTTCCTGGTATTAAAGCTTGTGGTTCTCTCTGCTTTGGTTGGACAGCAGCTGGTCCAGACATCTGTTCTCAGCTGTAGTTCAGCCAACAGATGGGACAGGTGATAAGCCTAAGTCAGCACTCTCCCAAACCCAAGCAGAAGCCCCTTTTGGGCCATGTTTAGCTAACATTCAGTTCATCCGGCCACAGCTTCCTATTTGACGAAAACACCCTGAGCCTTTGCTTGCTATCTGCCTTTTTAATTTGCAGGGAAAAAACATTAGGAGCTTGTGAAAAAATAACTCTTCTTGCCTTTCTTCCTGCTTCTTAGCAAGGCCAAATGTGACCATGAAAGCAGAGATGATACAGCAAGGAGGAAATGATTTCTGGGTGGTCTCCTGCATTTCATCCGGGGGGAGACCTGAAACAGACATGTCTTTGGCTTTGAACATGACTGAGGAGCTACAGAGAAAAAATGACAAAGACTTAGACATGCAAACACTATCAGTGCATCTAAATGCAACAGACTATGAGGGACAAAACATCACCTGTGTGTTTAATCACCCAAAATTTACTCAAGCGGAGTCAAGGGTCGTAGTGCTGCCAGTGTTTTGTGAGTATATCTTGGATTTGGAAAAACACTGACACTCAAGAGATAAAAGTCACTAGAAACAGACATATCTTCTTTTGTTTGCAGATTTGTCTGGAGTTCAAATCCACTCAAATGCAGGGATCAGCAGTGACGACTTCCAGGGAACGAAATATTTAGAGCTGCAGGAAGGACAGAGAGATGCAGTTATCAGCCTCGAGGTCACAGGGAATGTGCCACGCTACAACATTATCTGCAAAAAGTAAGAAAAATAAGGTGATGATGGAGCAGTCCATCAGTTTTACTTGTTTTGAAGGAGGTCTCAGCTAAAACTGCGATAAAAGTGACATGAAAGCAGATTCTGTGTTCAGAGTTTGCAATGAAGAAGCTGACATGTCAGACAGGGAATGTCACGGAGATGCATGGAAACTAAAACATGTAAACCAGGGGATTATTTTCTGCAGATTAAGACACACTTTTCTCAATTGCATTACATTTTTTGACAACTTCCCCCCTTGTGATCAGACAGATTGAGGAGATCTGCTTGATCCTATTTTTTCTTTAAGATTCCCTTAATTCATACCCAGAGTATTTGGAAAATATATATATATAATAGCAAAGAGTGACATAAGTAGTGCTTTTTTCTCACGTATAAAGAATGAAAAAACCTACACATCCTGTGGAGGATGTGGTGACAACATTTGGTGGCCAAAAACCACAAGAGATAGACTGCAGGAACCAGATTCAGACTTTTTTCCAAGCTTTTTTCATTGTTTATCTGACTTGTCACGATATCGTGTTTTTTACTCATACCTGGTTAGAACAAGCCAAACAAATCACAACAGTATCACAAGATCAAACATTTTCCATCACAACAAAGAAAAATTACACAAAATCTCTTGCTTTAACCCTTTTTGGCACTTTCTTTAAATATAAAGCCAGAAATATTTATTTCCCTGTGTTTGCCACACAGAGATGATGGACCCCTACCTGAGGATGTGAAGCTGGTTCAAACCCACCTCATGTTTCATGGTCCTGTGGAGCGTCGGCATGTTGGTCTGTATGAGTGTGACTTCTCTTACCACCATGTTGACACAATGATACGGCTGAACATCGTAGTCAAACCTCAAGCTCAACAACTCGGTACATTATGCTTTTTTTTACACATTCAGTCTACTTTAAATTTCTTCATCATTGGAAGTTTGATGGCAAGCCTTCTCTCCTTACACGTCTGCTCAGTTCCTCCCACAATCCGAGTTGATTTGCGGAGTGAAAACGGACACACGGTGGTGGAATGTGTAGCAGCCGATGCTGTTCCTGCAGCCAACGTGTCCTGGTTTCTACCTGAGGGTGTTTCTGCAGACTTTTGGTTCAACTCCACTACTTCTAATGGGAGTCACACTGTCAGGGAAGTTTTACTCCTCCCCGCCTGCTTGCATAGGGAGCTCACCGCAGAGTGTGTGATAAATCACGCTGCATTTGAGGAACCAGAGAACAGGAGCGTAACACTCCCTCTTTGTGGTACGTACGACAAATCATCTGACGGATAAGTTTGTTCCAGTAGAGGACACATTGGGCAATGCATGCGCACCATATTTAAATAGTAACTAAGAAGAAAGCACCTCATTTCCTGTTGTTTAACCTCTTCCTCCCCTGCAGCTCGCCCCAACATCACCATTAGCTCCAGCACCGAGTGGAAAGATGGTCACAAGTACACAACAGTGCGCTGCTCTGCGGTCAGTGTGGCTTCAGCTGCTGCCATTAGCTGGCATACTGCAAACAACAGCATCAGTTCTGCGTCAGAGACACAAGTCCAGGCAGAGGGTTTGGTAACGGTGCAGAGCTCTGTGCATTTCCTGTCCTCTATGTATGCCGGTCAGAATTTAACTTGCATGGTGACCCATCTGACTCTGGAGACGCCCGAAAGACGGACAGTTCATATTCCAGTGCACAGTATGCAAGCTTTTCTTAGACATATTTCTTTGCTTGACACATTCAGCTTCTTATCTTCTTCCTGCTTACACATCTTCTCTGTTACAGAACGCCCTCATCTGAGTGTGTCTGTGGGAAAACAGCAAGATTCCTCTCTCTGGCTGGCGGTGTGTGACTGCAGGGGGGAGGGTCTCGGGACCAACCTTGCCTGGGTCCTTCCTGAAAATACTAAGGGTGAAACATCCCTGAAAACCGAATATGAAGGACACGTAATGAAAGCCAGGCTGATCTATCAGTTTCCCCTGGCTCTACATGAAGGACAAAACCTGACCTGTGTGCACCAGTTTGAAGATGGGATCAAGGAATGGAAGACAGTTCACATCCCCAAATACTGTGAGTATGAATGAGACAGCACTCAAATATGAAATGCACATTCAAAAAGGAAAAATTAGATTTGAACTGATATTTTTTCTGCAGATATTTCTTCTCTGAGAGTCCTGAACCATACAACTCCTCTCCAACGTCGTTACAGTGACAAACCTGTGATATACAGACTGCCTGTCCACGAGAATCATCACAACCAGAAAATACTGCTCAGAGTTGAGGGCAACGTGCCCGAGTACAGCATCGACTGCAGAAGGTGCTGTATCCTCAGTAGTTGTTGTCTGAAAAGGGGATAAAAACACCTAAAGTCGCTTTCTACTGAAAACAGTACGAAGAAACATGAAATGGAGAAATATTGTTAGTTTGAAAACCACAGCAGAAGTTTAATGTGATCTTCAGACTAATCAGGCGTCTCTGCAATAAAACCAGACAATATGCAGTCGAATAATAATGGCATGAACTCAGAAACATCCTTAAACAGTTGTTAGAGAACGCAAATACAAGTTAAACCGTTACCATGCAAAGAAAAGAACAAGCAGCACAAGTCCAGATTATTTTGCAGACAAATTCATTCAGAATGAGGAAGAAAGAGTAAAACTTTGCATTTTTTTGCGCGTTGTGAAAATCCTCCTGCCCCAAATTTTGGGAAACATGTTGCTGATTAATTCAAAATGGGGTGGGGGATTATTCATGAAGAAAAATCAAACAAAAATGCATCTTATTCGATGCTGTCGTTTCCTTTGCCTTTGTTTATATCTGTGAATTCCTCCATTGAGCTGAAAACATGTTTGATCTGATTCAATACAAGATGAGCAAATCTTGGGTTTGGGAGTTCGCTAAATCACAATTAGAAAGCGTGAATGAAGAACAGCACAAGATTTATTGTCCCTCCAAAACTCAAATAAGAATCAACACACTGAAATTATTAACTTGCTTGTTTCCACAACACTGATGTCATGGAGCAAAGCTGTGCTAAGTTAGTGACAGCATTGTTGCAACAGATGGCTGCAAACCTGCTGCCTGCCTGCGTGAAAGTCATAATAACTCCTTTAAGTTCATATCAATGAAATCAAATCAGCGTAAGCTGCTGTTATTCCTTTTAAACCCTCACAGGACATAAGGTGTACTTAACAAATAAAACTTGTGTTTCAGGAGCGATGGCTCAGTTGTTCAAATGAATGGGGCTGCAATGATCATCCAACCAGGGCAGGATAAAGGCCTGTACACTTGTTGTGCTTCTTTCTATCATCACACAGCTATGGTCAACATTCAAGTGGAAGTTACAAGAGAGGACGAACAGCTTAGTAAGTGTCTTCAGCTTTTTCATTTCAAAACTTCAGATGCAATCAGCTCATTTCAGCTTTAGCTTTGTTGACATTTTGGACTGATGTGGCTTTATTTGTTGCAGTGCTGGTGACTATGATCTGCATCCCATCAGCCTTAGCAATCCTCCTGCTGCTCACCATTATCCTGTGTGTGTGCTGGTAAGTTCCACAGGTGTTAGATCAGCAGGTGATGCGCTGACGGGTAAATGAGGCCAGCAGTGCCAGTGCAGTACGACACAAGACAAACAGGATGTGTGGCTCGTTAACCAGCTCACCAGCCACCCTCTCACACTTGTGTACACAAACAGGAAATATTGTGGCTAAAGCAGACAGGTGCCTCTGCCACCGCAGCGCGCTTATAGACAGGTAGAACAATTTTTGTCAGTGCAAAAAGAAAAAAAAGATAGATTTTCCAGCTTCCTGCTTTGGCTGTTAGTTGTGTTACGTCTGGTGGTTTCTGCAGACGGTTGCTGATCGCTGGCCCGTTATCACAGCAGCCTCATTGCAGAAGTCATGGTAAAGGAATCAGAAAGTCAACATGCTTTAAAGTTATTAATATAATGAAATACAAGTTGCCATTTCAGCTGAGAAAAATCCGTCTTTGTCTGTCTTTGTGCTGTTGCTCCTGGAAAAAACCAGTGCTTCATACCCTTTATGATGGAAGACATTTGTCACAATCCTAGAGCTATTAATGGTTTCCGTCAGCATACCTTTCCACTGCAAGCTGGGAATAAAGCTGCACAACAGTGTTTTGCATCTCGTTTCAATATGCATGACAATCTGGCCAGAATATTTGGTCAAGGTGTCTTTGGTTCCTTGTTGGACCTTGCTTTGGTGGGAGGAACCTGTCAGGCTAATTTAGGAAGGTCAGTCACAGTGAACAAGAGAACATGACTCCCCAAGAGGAAAGCTATTTCGAGGGCTAAAATAAACCTCCAAACCATCCCCTCAGTAGCATAATATACAAAGTTAGCTGCTACTCAAGATCAGTGATGAGGGGTTGGGACAGGTATTCATTAATATTGCTGTGGCATGCAGGTCATTCAGCCTTTCAACCTGACTGAGAAGATTCTGTGTGGTTATGTCACAGTGCCATCTAGTGGCATCAATAATCTTTACTTTAACTTATCCAGACCCAAGCCCACCACTATTTTAATTCAGGTTTTTCTACTTTTGTTGCAGTAAAAGAAACAGCAGGACACAGTATAAGGTAAATATCTGGTGAAATGTAAAGTTTTAGATTAATGTTTGATATATTCTAACCATTTTGCTATTCTATAATGCAGCAGCGGGAGTCTATCTCGGCATTGACAGCTCTAATGCAGGATCCCGGCTCTCCTGAGGTAAAGAAGCCAGCAGCATCTAAGGACAGCAGAGAATACCCTCAGAGCAGTTATTCCATCATCATTGACATCAAGAGTAAAGTGTAAAGAGGGAGATGCTTTGTAGATACTTTCCTGTTCTACCTTCAGCTTCCAAACTGGCTGTGAAGACTTGCTGAAACCGCAGCACTGTTGAAAATGTCCCATTTTGTTTGACTGTAGCATTGAATTTAAACTGAGCTTTTATAAAAGATTGGCATTAATGATTTTAAAAGCAGAGAACTTGCACTTTCTGACTTACTTGAATATTGCATCTTGGTTTACACACATTGTATATTTACTGAATTTAATTTTTCTGTCTTGTATTTTTAATAAAGCTTTTAAAAAATAAGTTTCCTGTAGTTTTCCTGTTTGTTAAAACATGCACATTTGCAGTAATAGTTGACAACTGACAGACTGTTATAGCACTTTTAATCATCTAAATTAATGTGGGTCCCCTGCTGTCTAGACATACATACTTGAACAATAAATGTATGATGATGCCACAGACTGAACCTCTGAATCAGCCTGAGTGTATCCTGATGTGGCAAATGCCTACACATGCAACTGGGTAATTCTACAACAGTACACTCTGATTGGTCCTGACTCTGCATCACTCATATTACGGATATGAAATATTCTAATGAGGAAAAGCTGCAGTCCTTAAGACCCGAGAGGGGAGCTGGTTAAGAGGAGGAATCTTAAACTCTGCTCCTTAAGAGCCACTTATTCAAATAATTAGTTGTACAGAACGTGAGAAGCTGGTGGATACATTTAATTTCAATCAGGTGTGTTGGAGCAGGGAAACATGAAAAATCTGCAGGACAATTTTTCAGGACTGGACTTTGAGGTTCCTGGTTTAGGATTTCCCCTCTCCAACGACTAGACGTCATGCTTTCACATGGTCAGCCGGGGTTGTGCGGAAAGTGTTGCTGGAGGGAAGAATTGAGCCCATTTATGAATTTAAGCAAACTCGACACTTTTTAAAAGTTCAAAAGGTGAGGAATGGCTCTGAAAACTGTAATTATGCTAAACATTCGCATTGGATTTGAGGAACAGCATGCATGTTGCTGTTTTTCTGACTTAATCCATCATCTACTGATAAATCTTAGAAGAATGAAAGAACTCAACAGAATCATGAAGTATCTGAAAGATCTCAGCAGCTAGACAGAGAATTCAAAAACAGGAAGTAATTCAAAGTACTAAAAGTTAAGGTTGTCCCAAATTTTATTTTCAATAATGTATTTTTTCATTTCCAGATTACGAACACCACAGAAAATAAAAACAGATTATAAAACATTGAATCCAAAAGAGCAGTAAATCAATATTCTGATTTACTGTACATAGACATGTTCTATATGTGCAAAATATTTGCACATGTGCACAGTTGACTCCGCCATTAACATCATCTTTTCTTGTACACACACGGCTTCAACTGCAGTCCAAATTTCTTTATGTTTTTTGGAGCATTTCCCGTCTTCTTAAACTCAAATGAGTAGAAATGTGTGTTTCCTGCATCCTGAAAAACAGAAAAACAAGTTAAAAACGAGAACTAACAACTTGGCTGCTGTTCTGCGTTTGCCAAAAGTCTTTAGATCGACTTGATCTGAATATAAATGCTTTAAATTTAACAACCTGTTTGTTTACCAACTGTAAACCAGTTCACTGAATGTTCTTTTAAATCTGTGGTTTAATGTCTGCAGCACCACCAGCTATAAATTATAAACCACGCAGCTGCCACCAAACTCCCACAACCAGCTGAGACCTCTTAAAGGAACAAATAAATGATGATTGCAGTAAAAGTTGTCGCATATTTATGCACATTTCATTTGCATCTGGAAAGAAAAGTGTCAAACTTTGCTGTTATTGTTGGAGACTGAGCTCATGTTTTATATCTGAAAACTACCACGACAATGCAAAACACCATCGCTCATGTTGTCTTTTATGTTGTCTCACCTTGGACACCATTTTGAATCCAAGATTTGCCAGAGCAGAGATGAAATTCCGCACGTTTTCAAACCTACTCGCCACTTCTGCAATTTTAATGATCCCCCTGCGACAAGAGAGCAGAATCAGTTACTCATGCATTGTAAAACCAAGCGGAGCGGTTGATCAATCAGTTTTACATCATTTACCCCATTTTTAATACTCGATTGGCCTCAGCTAAGAAGTCAGCCAGGTTGGTCCCCATGAGAGACAGACAAAACACTGCGATGTCCACGGAGCCGTCGCCAAGAGGCACCTGCACAGGAAGACAGGGTGTTTTAATCATTGGAGGGAGATGTACAGGGATTATCACAGAGACACTCACGTTGGCCATGTCACAGACTGTGACGAGGTCACAGGTAGCTGCCAGATCAAAGCTGTGCACTTTATTCTTCACACTGCGTGCGATTTTACAGTCCCCACAGCCAAAGTCTGCAACCACCAGAGACGAAGATCTGCAACGAATGATAAGTTTTCAAGCAGAATAGACAGTTTCTGTCCTAACAAACTGGTTCCAGTAACGTGGACCTCTCTTTATTAGGGGTGTGTATCGGCAAGAATCTGACGATGTGTATTACAATACAGGGGCAGCGATACAATTTATTGTGATGCTATAAAACAAGCAATAAATTGCAATTTCTCTTTACTAAAATTTAATAAGGAAACTCACAGCGCAGTAAATGCTCAACTTACTAAAAAAGGGGGTCTATTTATCTAAAATAGAACCCCCCTCCTATTTTATTTTTAAAACACTCTGTGTACAAGATGAATAAAGAAATTAAAATCTGCCTCATTTGTGAAAATATGCTCATAAAAAGATTGATACAGTTCTTTTGCATATCGATATATTTTCACTTTAAAAATTTGCAAAATGACGATATATCGATATTTTCTTACAGCCCTACTCTTTATGGAAGCAAAACGAATCAGATATGTGTAACTGTTAAAGGTGGACATACACATGTGGATGAACTGTAACCTTCCTTTTAGAGCTTCATAGTAAGTTGTGTTTGTTTTATTTGTCTTTTTTTAGTCTGAATGAAAACCTCTGAATCATTAGTCTATATGCTGCTTATTTACCAGGTTTTATATATTATTTGGCTTTACTGGTACTGGGTGGACTTATTTTAATGTTTTTAAGCACATGTGTCAAATATTGCAGTTATACAACTTTTTGTAACCCTCAGTCTGAAAAGCTCTATTTTAGCTCCTGTCTCTTTCTTCCCTGCAGAGACGCAGTACAACTACTGAACTACATTGTCTTGTATGGAAATGCTGACATATTGCAACTCAACTTAGATTATACAGCAGGACCAAAGTAAAACCTAAAACAAAATTATGCTACTCAAACAGCTGTATACTGGTTTAAAAATATAAATGAATTAGGCAACATATTCCCAGAATTTCTAATTGCTACTCAGAATTTCACTACAGCCAATCAAAACTATTGAACAAAGCATAAAATTAAATTAAATATGCCACAATATCCATGCAGCATCGATATTGTTTAAGTTTATTTTAACAAGTTCAACTTCACTTGTTATC
>JBAMHX010000010.1:10791188-10805454 GCA_037177515.1 Pseudomugil tenellus | reverse complement strand
TTTTTTGTTTTTTTTTTTTTTTTTTTTTTTTTTTTTTTTTTTTTTTTTTTTTTTTTTTTTTTTTTTTTTTTTTTTTGGATGAAAAATAGCACAGTTAGCTGCAGTGGTAGGTCATTCCCCATATAATTATTCCATCCATTTTATTCATGTTTTCCGTGCTGGTTAGGTGTTATTTCTTCTCTTAGCTGATATTTGTCATTTGATCTGCAGTTTATCTCAGTGCAGACATACAGGGTGCAGACAGGGGCTCTTCCTCTGGCCCTTCAGTCTGCCAAACTGAGCTCTTTTGGCAGGTGGAAGTGCCTGAAATAAATTACTGCAATCACTACGGTGGGGGGGTGGGGGCACTTCAGTGCCTCTGTGTCTGGAAAACTAAGTTAACTTAAAGAAAAAATCCATTCGATGTAAAAGGCCTGTACTATAAATATATACAGAAACCAAAAGGCTGAACCTTATCTGATGATCACTAATATAATAGTTTCAGGAGGATTATTAGGTTTTATTCATTTATATTTAGGTTTTAAATTATAATTACTTTATTCCCTGCTAGGCTAAACAATGTTTTTAAAGTTCTGAAGTATGTAAAATTATATTAACTCCTAAAACTGAATCACACATAATTAGATTAGATTGTAATTTAGACAAATGTAAAAAAAAAAAATGTAATCTGGGTATTCAATACTAAATAAATCAGTGTGCTGAGAGTAACTGTAATGAGGGATGAGTGAGTAGTAATCTCATTGTTGTATTACAGGTTAATCTGATAAAACAGTAGCTTATTGTTCTCAATCTGTTGATGTGCAAATGATTTAGACGCTTATGCAATGTCTTGTTCCAAATACACCACGTTTTCCAAGGTCGCGTCACAAGATGTCTTTTAGATACTAAATCCTGTTACAGTAAACAGAATAGCAGCAAATTGAGTTTGTTACGGAGGTATCCTGCAATCCAGTAGCTTGGTCTTATTTTCCCTCCTTTTGGCTGCGTATTCTGTAGAAATCCTTTCTGTGATGTTGTTCGGCGCTGCTAAGACACGACTTCATCATGGATGTTTCCCTCATGTTATCACTTTGCAGCTGTTGAGCAGCTGCTGGCCATTTAACATATCAGCCCCATTATCTGCCAATGTAACACAAAATATGTGTTGGGTTTGAAAATGGTGCCCTATTGTTGAAGCAGTTTCCAGTATTTAAGATGAACCTTGGCGGATTGTTATTAGTGTGCATACACTGATGTTGTCTTGTTCTATCCTTTTCTCTTACCTTTCCTCTCTTTCTCTAATCATTACCACTTGCTTTTCTTTGTATCATCCACAGTGTGCATTGAAAACCGCCAGTGTGTTGAGGTCCACTTGCAACATGTGATTCGGTGCCGTAAAGGCAAATTCTGTTGTAAAGTGATGCAGTGTTCAAGAAGAAAAGGTTGTGAAGTGCAGTTTCTCAGGCTCGGTATACCACAGGTGCAATGTCTGCTACGGGATAATGAATCAATATCCACTCAAGGCAAGTCAGTAAATAGCATAGTGCTACTTAAACAGAAGTGGAAATAAATGTTTCCACGCAACTTAAAACTGAAACAACTAATTATTTCTGCTCACATAAAAAACATTCAATGTAGTTAAAGATTTATCAGTGTTTTGTATAATGTGCATTCTTGCTTTTGAAGAACGCTGAACTGACGTCTTAACTCTTAACCGACCCCACCCAAACCCACCGCAGTGTTGAGCTTAAGACTAATGAAATCATAGAAATGAGTCTGTGGGGAGAATAACTCCTTAGCGACGGCTAAGTAGTCCTCTTTTTCTTTTTTTGTAAGGATTTAGCCATTTGGTCTGAGAGGAAATTGCCATCTGAGTAGATCTGGCATGATGGCGGCAGCTCACACAGCTAGATGTCTGTTGTGGGACTGAGGGTCTCTGTGGGGCTCTGGGTCCAGTTTTGAGTGGAGCGCTGCCGGATGCATTAACGCGACTGTTAACTGATGGCTGTGTGGGGGAGCAGAGGGTTCAAATTCTTGCAGATTCATAATAGCCTCTCAGTTCTCGGGTCTTCTTTGTTGTGCCGTTTGCCTGCTCACTATTTCACGGCAGGTGCATTAGTCTTTAACCAGAATATTGTGCTGTGGAGCTGAAGATGAGGCGCAGAATGTACGGAGGGTGGAATATATTAGTAACATCCAGCTGTTTTCAGTGGAAAAGCAGGAAGTGACTGTAAAACCAAATGGAGGACGACAAATTCTTACGTGGTAGTTGAAGTCTGATGCAGGAAGTTCTAGTGGGACTTATAAGGGCTGAGGGATTTATTTTCTTCTTCTTTTCCTCTATCCCCACTCTCTGGCTGTCAGGCAGATCCTCTTGTTACTTAATCTCTGTCTTTATCTCTTTGTCCCTGAAGCAGCACTCTGTCACTATCTGCCATGTAATAAAGGCTTATGTTTATCATTTTTTGCTCTCTGTCACTGAGACAAAACGTAGTGTTGAGTGTCAAGGGGTCCATCAGTTGTCTCCACCCGACTGCGTTGCATCGGCTTCGTTTTAAAGTGAGAAACGCATATTCTTGTGGTGATACATTGATCACTGCAATAAAGGTGCTTCATGGAACGTCCAATTGGCTCCATTTAGCCTCGTTATGAAAACTGCCACAGGATAAGTTTTTCTCCTCAAAGTTGCATGTTTTGAATGTTTTTGCAAGACCTGTGTTGCGCTGAATGCGTTGCTCCTCTCTAACCGCAGAGATGACCATGGCTTCAGCCCTCTTCACTGGGCATGCAGGGAGGGCTGCTCCAGTGTGGTGGACATGCTCATCATGAGAGGGGCCCGCATTAACGTCATGAACCGAGGAGACGACACGCCTCTGCACCTGGCTGCCAGCCATGGACATCGCGACATTGTGGGAAAGGTAGATATCATGTAAACAGATATGAGACAAGGTTTCTGTCCGTTTCCTGCATCGAATCCGTTTTCATCTACCCTTCATCTACTATTTTCTCCATTGCGCTGTTTGCTAAAGCTTAAGGTAATGTTCTGTCTAATGCGGACTTTACAAAGCAACACTTTATTAGACACAGCTGTGAAACGATGTCTCAACTTAGTTTGTTCATAAATGCAGGATATTGTGAAACCTGTGGTGATGTCATCTGGACAGCAGATGTGAATACAAAGGTCATGTCTGTTCTTGACTTGCCGCCGTCTCCAGCTGTTGAAGTACAGTTATAACATGTATTTAGTGCATTACCTAGTATGGGTACATCACGGGAAGGAAAAGTGCTTAGATGTGGTTAATGGAGACGTGACGATGCTGCAGCTTTCACCATCTTTTTGGGGGTAACGTTGTGTTGTCGCACACTGCTGTGTTGCATATTTCTTTGTTGGTTATTTTGTTGGCTTTAGGTGGTTCATGTGACACTTTTTTCACTGCAAAAACTAAAATCTAAGTAAGATTAAACATCGCAAATCAAGGACACATGCTTATTTTTGTAAACGTAAGATCATTATTCTTACTTAGTAGGTTTTTTTTAAAGATTTTTTTACTTAAATCATTGACAGGTTAATGTTGTTTGAAATAAGAAATTATCTGCCAACAGAACAAGAAATTGTATCTTGTTTCAAGGAAAATGAACCTCATTTTTGTTGTTTTTGTAGTGTTCTAGAGGATTTAAACACAGAAGCCAATGTGTGTTAAATATATATTTCAGTGTTGCAACCAGAAATGCTGACATAATGTGAGGCTTCTCCTGTATGTGTCTGATTTTAGGATAACTGCTGGGCAGCTTTTGAGTTTAATATTAGGCATGTCTCAATAGCTCTGGTATGCATCCACAGGCAAGACAGTCATACAGGAATTTTCTTGGGAGCATTAAGCTTCATCTCTATATACAGCCCAAACAAGATCTGACCAGCCCCAGTTTGCTTTTAATCCTTGTGTTGGCTTTTTTCAGCTGATCCAGTGCAAAGCAGACACCAACGCTGCCAATGAGCACGGGAACACACCGCTGCATTATGCATGCTTCTGGGGACACGACGAAGTGGCTGAGGTTGGTGCGCCCTCTTGTGGTAACAAAGCTAAAATGCATTACTTGCTTTATAGTATTGCTCACTTTGTTTTTTTTGTTTGTTTGTTTTTTTTAGGACCTTGTGAATAATGGGGCTCAGGTGAGCATCTGTAACAAACATGGGGAAACCCCCCTGGACAAAGCCAAACCTCACCTGCATGAACTCTTAAGAGGTATCGCAACCAATTAATCCCGTAATCTTTAATAGGTCTGAGTATCACTTGAAAATGTTTTTGTTTTTTTTCTTTGGGTTTATTTTATATATTTATTCCTGTTTATTTCTCCACCATCCAGAAAAGGCTGAGAAATTGGGACAGAACTTAACTAAAATTCCTTTCAAGGACACATTCTGTAAAGGCACAACCAGAACTCGACTACGTAAGTTCCAACAACCCTAACTAACATATTAACGGACCAGTTTACATCCACTGGTTCGGTTCAAGTGAAAGGAAAAGAAATTTGATACTGCTCTATTTTTCCTCACTGTGGTTTTAAAATAGTTTATTATTTTTATTTGTTAATCATCTTGAAGCAATTTAATGATGTGTTTTGCCTGAAGTTGTTTCTGTCTTGTATTTTCAGGCAACGGCACTTTGAACAAACATGCAGGCGTCGACTACAAACAAGTCTCGCTGCTTGCTAAAATAAACGAAAACCAGTCTGGAGAGGTGATTTATATTTGTCCTGCATTTTGAAATTTTGTTTCTGCTTCATCTTCAGTCAGAGTGCCTTTGGTTCACTTCACATTATTTGATTTGTATCTGTGTGTAGCTGTGGCAAGGACGTTGGCAAGGAAATGAAATTGTTGTGAAAGTGCTGAAAGTTCGTGACTGGACCCAAAGGAAGAGCCGAGACTTTAATGAGGAGTATCCCAAACTCAGGTTGTTAATAAATCCTGACTTTTCTCTAATCGCTGTCATGTTTTCTGTCGTGTTTATTTGTGTGTTGCATTAAAACAGACTGTTTCCATTATTATGTCCAGTATGTGAATCACACACACGACATCTTTTTATGTCAAATCCTTTGTGTCTTTTTTTTCCGTCACTTCCTGTCTGTCCTTTTCTTCTTTGCCGACATATCAGGATATTTTCTCACCCGAATGTCCTACCTATGTTGGGAGCATGCCAGTCTCCTCCCGCCCCTCACCCCATCATCATCACACACTGGATGCCTTATGGCTCCCTGTACAACGTGCTTCATGAAGGCACCAGTGAGTACTTCCACTCTGGTCGCAAACTCCATATTTGCTGCCAGTTTCAGCTATTTGCAGCAATTTGTGATGTAATGCACTTTAGTGTTTGTCGTTGTGCTTCTGTAATTTATCTGCTACAGCACTTTTACCACCATGCGCTTAAAAGCAGCTTGGTTTAAATGTGTTATTGCTTGTTCTTTGTCTCGCTGTCAGATTTTGTGGTGGACCAGACACAAGCAGTCAAGTTTGCTCTGGACATTGCTTGTGGAATGGCTTTCTTGCACACACTCGAACCCATGATCCCCCGCCATTATCTCAACAGCAAGAGCGTAATGGTAAGAGAACGCATGACTACTTTATGGCGCTCCAGATCATAACCTGTGTATTTTTGGTATTCACCTTTTTGTCACGGCAAATTTTGGTTTGCTAAGTGAGAGAATTAAAAAAATAAATGAATTGACATGTCTGTTCATTTTCTTGTTTTCTACAGATCGATGAAGACATGACGGCGAGGGTCAGTATGGCGGATGTCAAGTTCTCCTTTCAGTGTCCTGGCAGGATGTACTCGCCTGCATGGATGGCCCCTGAGGGTAGGCATCACTCAAACAGCAAAGATCTAAACCGACAGTTGAAACCACAAAAGCCTGAGTAAGATTGATGGAGGAAGTCTATACTATCTGGGAGTCAAATGTAATTTAAAGTAGATTTCCCCCATGAGATACGGCGTAATGCAAGCAAGTTCCAAACATAAACTGATTACAGAATATGAAAATAACCAGAGAAAGTTTGCAGTAATAACAGAGGTCCTCAGAAAAGCTCCAGAGTTTACAAAGCAGGTGAGATGTATCATCACTGGTTACCATAGAAACAACCTCAATACAGTCTGTACGGAGTAAAGGGAACAATTAAATAGCACAGAGAGCTTTTATCTTCCTGCTACACCATGTTTGATTTTAACAGGTTCAATGCTGTGAAATGACTGTTCTGTCTGGGTAACATGTTTTGGGCTCTCCGTTATCATTCTCAGCCTTCACACAATACTTCTCTCATCTCCAGTGTAGTCCAAACAAAATTACAATACATGGACTTTGAACAAAGTTATGCCACTTCAGCATGAATTGCAAAAAAGAAGATTTCATTTTGTTACTGAGGACAAGTCTTAACATCGCATTCTGTTCACACATGTACCTACAGAGACGCAAGATAAAAAAAATGTTGATTTCATAGCGTGATATAAAAGTGTTATCTAAGTAAACAGGTTTAAGCTGTGGCCATACTGAGATTTGCAGAAGGAATAGATCCAAATTTCCCTTTTTCTGTCTTCAATCTGTGTTTGTGATGGATGAGCTTATTGGATTTCTTCATTTTGTCTCCATGCTTGAGGGGCAGTTTCCATAGCAACGTACTCTGTAGCTGTTTTGTCACAGGACTTTTGCTGTAGGTGCTCCAGATTGTTCATGAATAACAAGCCCAGCAGAAAATAGAGCAGCACTATGCATGTTGCGTTCACTGTGTGGACTTTATTTGCTGCTTTGTGTTTCCAGCACTGCAGAAGAAGCCGGAAGAGATCAACCGTCGCTCTGCTGACATGTGGAGCTTTGCTATCCTGCTGTGGGAGTTGGTGACGAGAGAAGTGCCATTTGCTGACCTCTCCAACATGGAGATAGGCATGAAGGTCAGCCATACTCGGGCTTAATAGATTCCATTTACATTTCCCTTTTAGATATATGTAAATTATCCAATTAAATATCAATAATGTTGAGGTAAAAGCTTATAAATGCATTACTGATATTAAATCAGTGTCTCTCTTGCATCCTAGGTTGCCTTGGAGGGTTTGAGGCCCACCATACCCCCAGGTATCTCGCCACACATTTGCAAGCTCATGAAGATATGCATGAACGAAGACGCAGCGAAGAGGCCTAAATTTGATATGATTGTGCCAATTCTGGAAAAAATGCAGGACAAGTGAAAGACGCGCATTGGCCTCCTAGTCGTCCTCCTCCAGATGTGACTCATACGGTGGTGCGGTGCTTACCAGAATTGCCTTAAACACATTGTCGACTGCTGCATTCAACACCACTGTAGCTTCTGAGGTCAAGTCAGAGGCAGTCACTTTTTTCCTCCCATTCTGTTATGTTATAAAGTTTATATTACTCTTATTGTCTTTGCCACTGAAATGAGCTTAGTATTGACTGTTTCTTTTATCTTCTAAATGTTTATCATGTGGACTGAGTACAGTGTTTTTATTTTTTCAAAAGACTGAATAACCTGTGGAGGTCAGCATGATCATCTACTGGTTCAAACCAGTGGATTTAAGACCTTAATCAAAGTGGGCTCACTTAAAAAAATAATAAAAGTCATCCTTTAAGGTTACGCCTGCGTAATATTGGTGTCTTATCGTTTAAGAACAGATTTACCCAAAGCTGGTTTGTGGGAAATGGTTAATGTTTGTTGCTTTAGCAGCAACAAACTGTTTGCAATGAACAAGCATGCCAGAAGTTAGTATTTAAACAAGTAAGCTGATTATTTGAAATGGTTGCCGCCCTTGAATGTTCTATCAGCAGTGTTTTGCCGCTCAGCTTGGCTGTGTAGTGATGATGATGATGATGAGCTTGGTCTGTCTCAAGCATTATTTCCTGACAGCATCATGTGCGACCTGCAAATGCGGCCTTATAAGCCTTTATTGTAAAAATGTATTGATATGGCACTTTTGGAAATATAATGTTCTAAAATGCATTCTAAGATTGTTGAACCCCTTTTGATAATTGAAATAATCATTTAACCTGAACACTTTTTCCTTTTAGCTACTTTTCATTAATTTTGCTTGTTCTCTGGCATGTGGTGCGATGGGAAATGTTTGCCCCTACTTCGTTCAAAATTGTTTTGCAGCTTGTAATCCTTTCTGTTCTTCAATGTCAAGAGTCACTGTGAGGGATTTCTTTTAACAGGTACAGCTAAACCTTGTTGCCATTGTTGGGGGAGGAATGCTCTTATTTTTGTTGTTTATAAACTGCTGCCATCACTTGGACGTCGCAAGTGGAATTTATTTTTTGTTGGAGTTGCGTTGCTTTTTCCAGTTTTTTTTTTATATCGTATTTTATTTGATTCTCTGTTTTGCATTCAACATTTAACAATCTAATGGGGCATTTCCTTTATCTGCATCTATTTTCTATGCCTTCACTTGCTTCTTTGTTTGTTCTGAATTACATGGTTGAAGCCAAATTCAAGAATGACTTATACAAATGTATGTATTTATATATGTGTATATTAAAAATGAATCATATGAACAACTTGCATGAGTCATTTTTTGTGAGAATTGTGTGTTGTGGGGTAAAATGCATAATATTACAAATGAGGGAATCTGAATAAAGGGCTAATCATTAGGCGAGGCCAGGGGTTGGCAACTCTGATCCTCAAGAGCCAAAGTTTCCCTGCTGCAACACACCTGACACATCAAATTTAATTAGAAGACTTGTGCACAGCTTGACATCTAACTCAACACAAGTCTGCCTATTTTTGAGTCGGCTGTGATGCAGCAAGGAAACAGTTGCAGGACACTGGACTGGAGTTGCTTGCCCTGATTTAGATGATGTGAAATTGTCAGTGCATCTTTGCACCTGATTCATGAAGATCATTGATTAATAATCTATAAAAAGATATGAGAAGCAAATGTCAGCAACATCAGACCCCCTGCTTTAGGTGTTGGGAGAGTAGAGAATAATGCCTGTCATTCCTGTTGAAGGACACCTTTGCTCACCATTTCATACCCTTCCTGAGCACCAGTAGCAACAGACTGCTGCATCTGAAGCATGGAGATCTTTGATTTCTGCAGCAGTTAGACTGAAAATGAACACCGCCCCAGCAAACCACAAACATTCTCACTAATATCCACCACAATTTATCATTTCACAAGCTTATTTTTTTCTCATTTTTATATACAAGTAGATTTCTGGGTGAAACCTGTGCAGAGTTCCCAGATCCTTCCCATCTATCTGTGTCTGATGTCTGTGTGTTGGTCCTGTGATGGGCTACTGACAGCTCCAGCCCATCATGACCCTGCGCTTGAGTAATCCATTATCTTGAGAAGACGATTATTTAAAAACCCATTATCTTTAGGAAATATTAAAAATAACAATAAAACATGTTAGCTCGGCTGCTCTCGGCTTCCGTACATAGACTAAATTGAATATTGATGAGTGGTCATTTCATTTGGGTGATACAATACTGATGATGTTCATACCATCTCTTTATGCCACATTGTACTTAACTTCACCATAATACTTTAGAGCAAAATGCAGTTTCTTGTTCTACATATTACATTTACTTACTCACTCAAATGTATATTTAGTATTTATTTACCTGAACATACAAATAGTGCCATTTTCATGATAATTTTAGTCTGTATTGCCATTTTTAACACCGGATCAGTGTGTTAAACAGAGAAAAAGCCGGTGTTGATTTATGAGGCTCCCCTCAAGCTCTGGACCTGAGAGGCAGCAGTGGGCTGTTGCCGTGACGTTAAACCGTGACGCAGGATTCATCCTCCATCACTGTCCGAGTCCACTGACTGAAAACACCACCCAGAAAGCGAACGAGTCCTCACGACTAATGGAAATATGTAGTTAGCCCGCAAAGTTAAACATATATCGACAGCAGGGGGTTTGGTGGAGCTGGTAAGTGGACATTTTTCGCATTGACTTAATAAATTAGTGTCACTTAATTGCTTTAAATATGCTACTTCGAAACGCTAACCAGCTAGCTAGCTCAGTGAAGAAGCTAACATTAGCCTAGCAGAGAAGACGCTTATGATGGCGGATGATACCCGCTATGTCTAGCTGCAGGGATAACATCTGATTTGTTTCAGTGTAATTGGGGATATAGCCTGGTTGAGAACTTGGCTCTAGTATATGTTTAACTGGATTGTTCTTAAATCATGCACTGATCCTTTGGTTAACTCTATATTGATCAGTTAATCTGAAACGAAAAGGTCGTTTTGGCAAATGGAAGGCGAAGCCGCCGAAGTACGTTTCTTATTGGTTCAGGCATTCCAGTAGAGTAAGAAACGACCATAATAGCTATGTAATATATATATCAACAAGACTCAGACTGGAGATTTTATTGCTTGAATAAATATTTTAATTAAGAAAACATGTGACTAAATTAAAACCATTTATTTTACCAGCATTTTTATTACATAATACAACGAGGTATGATTGCACTCTAGGATGATATAACTTATCGATCCAGGCCATACTGAACATTACTGCATACATATGGACATATGGAGCAGATCAAAATGATTTTTTTTCTTTCTCAGTAAATCGTTTGTCACTTATTATTGTTCAACAGTGTCAGACAGCTTAAGAACAATAGTCTCACGAAATAAATTACAAAAATGAGTAATAAATACTTTTATATAATTGTTTTTACACTTATAATGGGTAAGAAAAGTAACAAAATGACAAATAGTAATATTCTCTTTGTTGGCAGCATTATATCCATTTATACAGCTGATCTTTTCATTTACCTGTGATCAGTTTACTTTGCAGCATTATGCAAAATTCAGTACAGCTTTATTTGTATAGTAACACTTAAGACGTTGTCATCTCGGGGCATTTTGCAGACATTGAGCCAATTCATAATATATAGCCTTGCTGAAGAAAACCAAAAAAATGGCATCACATCTTGACTTCAGTCCTATCTCCCATCCTGACCATGCATGAGGCGACGGTGGGAAGGAAATCTCTCTTAACAGGCAGAACCCAGCTCAGAAAGGACAGCCATCTGGTTGGAGTAGACAGAAAGGAAAGACAGATCACATGCACTGCAACTTTTTACAGGAAAACCTGCAGAAAAAGAAAACAATATGTTAATGATGCCAATACTGTCATATATTAATACATGGAAGATAAGCAGCATAGAAATGAAAAGGAAGTGCTCGGTGCATCATGGGTCATCCCTATGGCTGCATAACTAATGGATGGCTAGACTATTCTTAACTATAACATTTGTTTAAAAGGAAGGTTTTAAGCTTGATTTTAAAAGGTAGAGACAGTGTCTGCTTCCTGTACCCACACTGGGAGACTCTTCCTCTCATCGTTTCCCTGCAGTTTGAGAGCAAAATTCTCCGTTTGGAAAATATATAACTATGAGATCTCTGATATACAATGGAGCTTGTTCATGGAGAGTTTTATCGGTGAGGAGAAGGATTTTAAACTCTATCCTAAATTTAAAAGGGAGCCAATGAAGAGTAAAAGTGGAGAAATATGATGAACAAGTACAGAACCCTGAGGAACACCATGATTTACTCTGGTTTGTGAGGAAGACTCATCATTTACATTCCCAAACTGAAATCTATAAGTATCTGTTGTTTAATAGTGTCAAGCAAATGACAACAAAAGTGGGAAACTCCTGCAACAGGGATTAAATGTAGGAGAAGCCAGTTCAGTATTTAGTACAATTTGTGGCATTTGTTTGACATTTTTATTAATTAATACACAGAGGAATAGCCCTTTGAGATTATCTAGTTTTCAAGGGGCCTTTAAAATAGAGAATTTAGTATTTGTCACTTAGTAGATTAACTGTGTTTTCTGTAATCTTACAGTAATCTGCATAAGGACTAACATGAACCCTGTGTTTTAATTAAGATTTTTTAAAACTATTTTTCTTAAGTAATTTTTTCATTTAAAAAGTTCAAATTGCTCATCCAGCTCTCTACACCAGTATACAAGTATTTTAATTGTCATTTGGGAGTGATCAATGCTTTTTCTCCGATCAGTGGAGGAAATTGGCCAAAGCATGAATATATGTCTATAGTCATTTATGTGTTTTAATCCTCACTTGCAAATAAAAAACATAAAAGTGTTAAACTAATCTATCTTCCACATGTACATACATGTACATAGGCGAGTAAAGCTGTTGATAACCATGTAATGGAAATAATCCCACATTAAATCTTTCTCATTAAACTTTAACCAAAAATGCTGCAAGTTAATGTGGTTCATCTTTAAGACTTTTAAGAATCTGTTAACCACAAAGACACCGTCTCTGTAAACATCTGAGCAGAATTTGTGTATTTAGTGTTTTGTCCTGCAACTCCTAGTTTTAGTACTCTTAGGGCAGCATTCACAAAATTATTGAACTACAGGAAAAATTAGAGGAAAAAAATATATAAAATCACTTTTTTAAAGCAGTTTTTCCACTTCTTTCTCCTTAGATTTAGTTGGGCACCTGAATGCCTTTTTAGTGTAAGTGATTCTTCTTTGCTCTGGATCAGAAGAGAAATTTCATTAGTATCAGTTCTGGGCCCAAGACCTGGCCTAGCATTATTATTGTTAAAGTTAATAAGCATTTTATCCTGTCCGTGCACTTTGACTTTAGTTGCATGAAAATGTTTGATTGACAATATTCACAAATACGTGATTTGATGTTAATAGCTTTATGCTGCACATCTGTCGTTTAACAAACGTGTTTCTCTTTAATAATAATTACATAACATTTAAGATTAATAGGCTAATAGTTATTTATTCTTTGCAACATTTGATGAGAATTTTTTTTTTTAATATTCAGGCTATTTATTTATTTCTGTGTCTCTTTCAGATTAGTTGCATGGAAAGTTACCATGGGTGGTCATGATGATGAAGATATGACGTATGTTGTGAATAAACACAAACAAGATGAGGAGCTACAAAACAAGCTGAATGATGGCAACCACTGGTGCGACCAGGAGTCCACGGGCAACAATGCCAAATGGGTCAAAGAAGGCCAGAACCAGCTGCGGAAAGTAGCCGAAAATCAACAGGATCAGGACCATAACTGCAATATCAACCAGAATGGAAATAAGGAAGCCTTTCCTTGCCAAAACATCACTCAGGAAGAACAACAGGGAAACGAGGAGCAGACCAAGTCTCCCAAAATAGCAATGACCCCTGGCCTGAGTCAAGAGGAGTCCAAGAACATCCTTAATGAGCCACTGCTCATCGACACTTTGGAGTCAACAGAGGAGAAAGATAAAGAGAGGGAAGAGCATGACAAGGAGAAGGAAAGTAAGTCGGATGAGGATGAGGAGACATCAAGTGGCCCCAGAGAAGAAAATGCGGCCGATCAGAGTAATGTAGAGTCCCAAAGAGAAGGTGCTGTTGTGGGGAGAAATCCTTGCCTCCTCTTCTCCAACATGAATGGGACACCAAGTGATGAAGAGTCCAGCTGGCCTGTTCTGTGTCAGGATAACACAGGCGAAAGCTCTCCTAATGGTAACAGAGGTAAATGCAAGAACATGAGTTTTAATTTAAGCCACATTTCTTTCATTATGAGTTACGCGGATACTGTATTTTAAAAAGGCAGTTAAGTACTTTAGAAATAAAGAAAATATTAGTTTCTCGGTAAGGCAGTAGAGTTACAGCGAAATTTCATACAAAATGCAGCAAATTTAGAGTTACTGCATAACATGGAATCACATATTGTTAATGACTGAAAACATGTCGGCCTCATTTTACTTTTAAAGACTCAGTTCCTTAAGTTCAGACGATGTAACTGTTTTTCTTTATTTTTTTTCCCATTTCTGTGTTAGAAAAAACACAAAACAGAGGCCACTAAAATGTCTTATCAGTAATTTGATGTAATAAAACAACTAAGGAAGTACTGAGTATTCTGCAGGCCACGGTGAATTCTCTATCTACACATCTCTGTCTGTTCCTTATCACTTTTGACTAAACTAATATTTCATGTCGTTACATGTTTGTACAGAATCTTTTAAACAGTCAGGGTGGCACTTTTATTCCCCTTCATGCTTTTTTATGCTGTAAACGCTGCCTTTTAGAGTCTTTCTGGGACTCCAGTGCTTTTGAGACGGACGAAGACCTGCCCTCAGGATGGATGAGGGTGCGAGATACATCCGGAACATACTACTGGCATATTCCCACAGGCACCACCCAGTGGGAACCTCCTTCACCCCTGGGTAAAGTTGGTGACTCGATGATGTCCTCCACTATGTCCTTGGAGACTACACCCTGTGAGGAACCTGAG
>JBAMHX010000010.1:10780148-10791088 GCA_037177515.1 Pseudomugil tenellus | reverse complement strand
ATATAATGCAGGTGGAGTTTTATCTTGTGTTTCTGTGTGTGGACATAAGGAGTGTTTTAGTCATCAGCATGTTTATTTAAGAAGCACTGAAATGTGATGTTATAGCTAAAATGGGTATTTCCACTTTTTTTCTCTCAGGAATCCTGGGATGAAGGTGCTGGTGAGGGAGAGCTGTGGAAGGTAAATAATACTAGGATTAGTCCTTTTTGCAGTCATTTAAACTATGTTTTTAACATGCCTACAATGGCCGGAAGCTAACACCTGACAGATAAAATCCTTCCATTTACAGTTCTTGGGTATAGTATGTCAGGACATTAAATCTTTATCTGGCCATATAAATAAGTACAGATAAGTCCGTCTGCATCTTTTGCCATGTAAAGAGTCAAATTAGCTCAAGAGGTCCTGTGTTGCACAGTGAAAGATATGTTGGATGGAAATGGTAAAACCAGCATTTGCACCAAACTAGCATGTAAGAAAGCTCTTTTTAATCGGAAATGAGGCAAATTTGAAATAAAATAAAAGCATGTCTTTGGGTTATTTTATTTTAGTTAAACTGCACTATAATTTATGTGGAAGCAAACAGTCTTTAAAAAAACATGCTGAGCTGCCTCTTCATTGCTCACCAGGCATCACAGGACAGTCCTGACACTTAATTGAACTTTTTGAGCCAACATACTAATAGCACTAGGATTATTATCAAACTAAACTTTTCAAACGTAGGCTTTGTCCACACGTAGCCAGGTATCTCACAAAGTGAAGATGTTTTTCTTCGATTTGGCCTGTCATCCACACCAAAACGCAGATTTACTCATCAAAAACAATTGTTTTAAAAAAAACTCCGACCAAAGTGAAGATTCTTTTAATCTCCAGTTATAATTCTGCATGTGGACATTAATACCCAGAGTTTTTGGTGTGGAAACTTCACGCAGAATACAATTGCGTCACACGCGCGACCTTTGTTTACAACATGGATGTCCTCAAAACTCTGTTGGTTTTATCAATTGTCCGGGCGCTTCATGTTTGTTATTACAAGCATATATACTACTACACGTAGATGTCCTCCGTCCTACCGGAGGAATCGTGCATTAATTCCTGCATGTCCTCGCTTAGGACAGTCTACTGTCATGTGATCACAGGTCGATGTTGTCATAAAGGTTGCCTCACACACAGTACTAATGAGCTGATGAGGGTAGAGTATAAAAAAACCAGTTTGATATAGTTATGAATGAGCGCGGTTCTGTGGATGGATTTTAATTAAAAAACGAGGTAACGTGGATGCGTTTTCTCTACTATCCAGAGGTGGTAATGTATACGGTTTCTACGTGTGGACATGGCCTTAAACACACCCCAAAACTTTACTTTTGGTGTGTTGATTAGACAGCGTATGAACAGTTCAGGCATTAATAACTTTGGTGTTTGTGTGCTGGAGGATGGAGAAGTTGCATCTGATCAAAGTCTGAAGGAGTTTGAAGGAGCAACTCTTCGCTATGCATCCATAAACCTGAAGTATGTAGCGTTAAGTTTTCTCAGTGTTTATTACATTGTCATCTACTGTTGTTTTTATTTTGCCATGTGACTTTTTATTTTCCTTTTTTGCTCTGTAGTTACAATTGCTCCCAGTCTGAGGAAGAGGAGAAACTCGCTCCCCTGTGCACAGATTTAGAAACTAAGGTAAATTTTGTGTTTTACGTAGAATTTATAATGTTGTATAAATATTTAAGTCCCTTTTTCACAAACACTTATTGTGTTATGATCATACTGATATTTTTTTCTCACATATGAATCTTAACATCTAGAGCACATTTACAGCAAATACACAGTAGTGTTCTTAGATCATAGTTTGGCTTGTGATGTTGTTTTCTAATGTTTACAAAATGCATCATTAAATTGATGTATAAACATAATTATTCTACAGTTTTCAGTTTACAGATTTTGTCTTGCTTGTATCTGAAGAAATCAATGTAGAATTTTAATATGAAAGTGAATAATGTTTGAATTACATACTGCTTTACTGAAACAGATGAATCTATTAGTCTTAAAAATGCAATGTGTGAATTTGTTGCTTCCTCTTACTTTTTAATCTGGCTTTTAATAAAGCAAAACCACATCTGTTTTAATGGCTGTAGTGTTTTGCACTGGATATGTTGTGGTTGGATAAATGACAACTAAGTAATGTAAATTTTATTAGCTATTATTGGACATTTATATGTATGGTTTAGTCAACACAAGGCAAAAGGAGGAAAAGCAACTGCTTAAGTACTTATCTTCTTCTAATATGTTGTATATTTGTACTTTCAGTGTTTTGCGGTGCGTTCACTTGGCTGGGTAGAGATGTCTGAGGAGGACATGGCACCCGGCAAGAGTAGTGTTGCTGTCAACAACTGCATCAGGCAGCTGTCGTATCACAAACACAACCTTCATGACACTGCCGGTATCTGGGGAGAGGTGAGGTGATGTCGGCATATGAAGAAACAAGGATGTGTTGGACTATCCAGTCCAGTGATGTGGTTGTTCATATCAACCACCTTCTAATCTGAAAGCGATAGTGGTTTTCTTAGCCAGTAAAAAGGTTTCAGTTCTTATTAACAAGATATGAACCTGATAAAGTTCATTTTGGAGTTTAAAACTTCAGTTCTTTAAATAGTGAATCTCCAGAATATATCAGCAAAATGAACTCCGTTTTGTGTAATGCTCTAAATAACGTTGCTTATAGGTTTGTGTGTGTGTCACAACAGGGCAAAGACATGCTAATGGTTCTGGAGGATGACACCATGAAGCTGATTGATCCGCTGGGTCAGACTCTGCTCCACGCTCAGCCGATTGGCAGCATCCGTGTTTGGGGTGTTGGCAGAGACAACGGCAGGTCAGTATCCACAATGTCAAGTCAAAATACCGATGCCAGAACTACAGTGAATTCATTTAAACAAAAGATGAATAAGGGACTTTATTTAATGCATAATTATGCTTAGATTTTTTTTTAATTACAGATTTACTATTTGCGAACATCTTTAGTTTAGTAAGAAAAAAAGATTAAATTTATATGAGATGCTTAGTGTCATCATGTTTATATTATTGCTGTATTTTGTTGGCTTGCCAGGGGACTACGGAGAGATTGCACCAATTTAACTTTTCCATAATCTTGCATATTCACAATTGATGTTAATTAATCTTTTTTTAATTAAATAAACTTACATTTTTGTAGTGAGTTTACCTAAATAATGAATGAAGAATGTAAAGGCATATATCGTGGCATTGAGTTGAGTTTTAGTTTGTGTATAAAATTAGCCACACTGTGTCCTGTGTTGTGAGATGTGTTGCTGCTGCCCTCTGCTGGAATATTAACAGCACTGCAGACACATTGCTATAACTGTTTTCTTTCTTTCATGCTGCATTTTCCATCATATGCAGGGAAAGGTAACATTTTGTTTTTAATATGTTTGTGCTTTTCCTCTGTGTTTTGTGAGTGTATCTGTGTGTGTCACATGCACATTTAAGCTGTGTGAATAACTTAAATATGTAACCTTTTCATTTTCACCTGCAGGGATTTTGCTTACGTGGCTCGAGACAACCTGACCCAAGTTCTGAAGTGTCATGTTTTCCGCTGCGACTCTCCTGCCAAGAATATTGCCACGAGCTTACATGAGATGTGCTCAAAGGTCAGTCCTCAGTTAAATTAATTTAGTCTCGTGTAGATGGGTTCCTAATGTCCCTCTTCCTTGATATTCACGCACTGCCCTCCCATGATTTTATTTTAGATAATGATGGAAAGAAAGGCAATGAAACCAGGGGTGAGCAGACTCAACTCTGACCCAAGTAAACCTTTGGCAATCCCAGTTGAAGGTAAGAAGTGTATCTTCAGACATTTTAAATATCTTCATATAGTGTGAAGTCAGATGATGTAATGTGTCCCGCTTTCTTTACAGAGTTTCCTGCTCCAAAAAACGAACTCTTCCAGCACTTCCATGTTTATTACCTTGGTTGTGAGTCTGTGTCTAGACCAGTTGGTAAGGAAAATGTATATTTTCAGGCATGAGTGTGATTACAGTACTTTCTAATGATTTGGAGATAACGCATCGGGTCATATTTTGTGTGTGTGCATCTGGCAGGAATGGAAATAATCAATGACGCATTAGAAGCTGCAATGAATGGCAAAAACAAAACCGACTGGACGCCTGTCTCTGTAAATGTTGCTCCAGCCACCATCACCATACTTTCAAAACAGGTAACAGAAAACTGATTCAGCAAGCCGTCATAGCATAATTTATGTTTTTTTAAATGTTAGGTTGAACCTTGTTATGTCCTCAGATCTATTTAACTTGTGTTTTGTGACATTTTGCTCAGTTTTTACTTCACATGTTGGATAAAAACAGGAATTTAACCATAACTGCTGAATTAAATCATTACTGTGGTGTCCAGCTCTGCTATTATTTATGTTTTGTTTTTTTTACTCCTAATTCTTCTAGGAGGAGGAGGTACTGTCAGAATGCCGGGTGCGTTTCCTGTCTTTCATGGGTGTTGGGAAGGACGTCCACACCTTTGCTTTCATCATGGCGGAGGGTCCTCGTGAGTTCACCTGTCACATGTTTTGGTGTGAGCCCAATGCTGCCAGTCTGAGTGAAGCTGTGCAGGCCGCCTGCATGGTGAGTCAAACACAGAAATATCATTCACTTCAAATGAAGAGTTCAAAGCGAAACTAGCAGGAATCTGTGTTTCGGGCACTGCTTGTTGAGTGATTTATGTTGTGTGTTGTTAATTGTTGTTAATGTCCAGCTTCGCTACCAGAAATGTTTGGATGCGCGGCCGCCCAGTCTGGCCTCCTGCTTGCCCACTCCTCCTGCTGACTCTGTGGCTCGACGGGTCAAAAAGGGGGTGCAGAGTCTGCTGGGCAGCTTTAAGAGCTACAGGTCAGGTTCCCAGTCCCCATGAGATGGAGCGAGGATGACCCCCCAGGTCCATCACATCTTCTCACTAACTTGTGCTCCCATTATCCTGCCACTTTTTCGTCTTGCCGCTGTTTCTCTTGTCTAGTTGCTAGCCTTGGTGTTTGGAGGAGTTTGTAGGGAAGTATGTCAGACAAGATAGAAGTTATTTAATCTTTGTTTTCTTTTATTTTGTACAAGGATTTCAAACTCATCTCTGAACAGAAGAACCCCTCCATCAACCGTTCTCACCTGGGTTCTGAGTCTGTTATTTTTGTGTTTTAACAGAAACAATGCGATGAATGTTGGACATGGATGTAATGAGTTTTACATGCCGACACAAGAGTTTGTTTAAAAGAGAGGTTTTATGAGTTCCCTCGTCAGCTTGTCCTCCTCAGTGCAATTATCATGTCTTTGGGAAAATATTTAATCCAGTCAGAAATCAGTATAAAAGTTCCTTTCACATATTTCTGTTCCCAAGAACATCGCACCTGTCTTTACCACCGTAGGTCGTAATGCAAACACTGTAGGCGTGTGCAATGTAGTTTGGTTCCTGATTATCCCAAACAGTGTAATTTAGTCTTCCAAAGAATCGTGTGGTCATCCATCACATTTTGAGCAAACACTGGTTTGAGTGTAGTGTGTTCTCATTCATTCTGCATGAACAGTTGCAAGTTCAGTGCTAGTGTGCAATAACCAGACTTTCCAGTATGACGTGGTGATGAGACGACTACCGTGTGATTATTTGTTCACTTCAGAGTCTGCATAGATTGGGTGTGAGGCTAATGGAACAACAGAGCCATGTTTAAAAAAGAAAAAAATCATATTATGTCATAAATAATAGTAATAAAAATACTCTTGGTTTTCTGGCATCAGTTTACCACAAACTCCTGATCAGTACTGTAGAAACTCACCACAAGCTGCATGTTTTGATAGCTTAGAGTTATTGCTGCCTGCAGCAGTTTAGTGCTTAAGAGCCATCAATGTATCCTGTAAACTCTTTGTGTTTCTGAATGGAAGGAGGAGGCTAGAGCTGGTGTGTTGTTTTTGTGTTACCTAAGCATGTCACTCCAGTTGGTGTCGGTGTTTATCATAAGCTAGAAGTAGAAAGTAAGACTTCCTGTCACCTCTTTCAGATTTAAAAGCTGAGAGCAGGTCAATGTCTGTATTTACAGTCTGTGTTAATGAGAAACCTAGAGATGACTTTTCCAGTGGTTTATATATTTTATTTTTCCTTTGTTCATACGTGGACTTGCGTGGCCCTGGCCTCTCCAGTTAATGTATTTTTTATTGTTTCCAAGCACTACAAAGTACACAGAGGAGACGATTTTCACATTAACTTGTTAGATTTAGTTTTTATAAAGAATACACTAATAGGCAGGTTGTATTTTATCTTTGTGTCCATTGTCAGTGATCAATACTGTATGTAGCACAGTAGTAATGGTCATCTCAAATATTGAAGATACAGTTTGTTAATGTTTTGGAAATTTGGATGATTTGGATAAAAGTGGTTATTCAAATAGGTGAGAAGTCCTTCAGACCTAAAACTATGTGTTTTTTAACATCTTAAAAGATAAAGACAATAATAATCTTGCAAATTAGCTTTAAGGATTCAATTTGTAGCCGGTTAAGAATAAAGATTAAATTAATTGATAATTGATCTAAAATAAGTGCCAAAAGATGTTTCAGGCCTTTAAAACATGCAGCTACAAAATAAATGAAGCTTGTCTGAACATTAAAACACTAACGTCATGTTTGGGACAATGTGTCAAATGGATTTGTTATGGATCTGTCTTAAAAATTCAAGTTGTGACTCCAAAACTCTTACCAAGTGCTTGTGTAGGAGCAGGATATAACACTAAAGCAAATGAAACTGCATCGGCTCGTAACTGCCTGTCACTTACGTGTCACCTGGCATTATTGTGCTTTTCCTCCTACAATAAGTGCTGTGTTCATTCAGTGGCAGACGAGTTGAACATCAGCAGATTAATTTATTTCTCTTCATGTAAATTAGGTGTATAAAATGTATGTATATAAAAGTCACTGCACAATAAATGTGAACATATCATAAGTCTTCATCTTGTGGTCTTTTGATATTAGTTAATATGGTTGTGTGGCTCTGCGGAGATTGGTTTCCAAAGGGCAGGTCTGGACCTTGTAGCCCGTAAAGGTCTTCTTTGGTTTCTGGTTGTGACAGCGTTGGATTTTTTGCATTTCATATCAGTGGTTTTATCTGTCATACCTACATTTTTTCATTAAAATGTAAAAAAAAGCTTCACACAAGCTGTCTGGACCTTTTGAATATATGCAAAACACCCAGCTTCCCCCCTCCCTGAGTCACCTGCTCAATTCATATCTACACTGTCCCCCCCACCCCCACCTGGTGAGATCTAAAGGGATGGGTGGGACTGGTTATTGTTCCCCTGAGAGATGGATTTGGAGATGAAAACGTGCACATCAAATGGTGGCCACAGCAGAGGTAGATTAGCACTAACAGGCTCCGCCATATTCACATGGATATGTGGGGGACCCTGCCAGCGGGAAGCCGGCGCCGCGGGACAGATCAAGGCTGTGGCTGCAGCCGCTTCTCTTTGAAGAGGCAGACCAGGACCATGGCAACGGTGACCAAGTGGCTTCAATTTGTACAAATGAAATGAATAAAAATAAATGTCTTTCTCAGTTGTGTGTGTTGGAACTAAAATTCTGATCAGTCTGAAACAATTGCCCAGGTTTCCGCACAGATCACAGCGTGATCTTTTTATGTGGGGAATTATCCCTCCAGACCAGTTAAAACCCCCCACATCCAGTCATCAGCTGATTCTAAACTAATCACGTTAAACATTTATTGCAGACATTCAGTTAAACGAATCTTCTTAAAAGGTTGGAAAGTGATGCTCAGGTATGTGTCATTAGTTCCTGCTTCATCATTTTTTTTCCTTGTGCCCGTTTTGTATTAGATGCCTGCAAAAAGCAGAGATCTGATATCCATCATGCCCTGTGGATTTGTTTTGCTTGCATGATGATGGAGCAGCTTCCCAGTCATCCGGGCCATTGTAATCCTACATCCAGTTGCTTCCTTTCAAGCTTTTACTTGAGCTTATTCTGTGACTTTGTAACATTCAGTTCAACCATCTCATGTTTCACATTTATAACCATCCTAATTAGATTTTTTTTCTTTATGAAGCACCAGCATGAGGCTAATAATTCTTGCTTTTGGACACATTGACTTGTGGATAAGTTCTAGTAAACTACACCATGTATCCTAACAGATTGAGTTAATGTTGGAAGCAGTTTACCTGCTTCATGTGAGCAGCATGTTGACATGCTCAGGGTGGCATTTATCAAAAAGCTGTTGTGGCAAAGAGTAACCTTCGAGTGTGGCAAGCATGATTGCAGACTCTTATCTTTGCATGTGCAATTTACAGATTCTGAGCAGGGAGGGGCTGTTGGATTGTGTCCTATGGGGGGGGGGGAGGGATATGCACAAAGCAGGGATATTTCCAGGAGCAATATTTTGCTGTTTTCTGCATTCAATTAGGAGTGCTTGAAAGTGGACTTTTTCTTTTAGTGTTCTGCCAAATATTATAATTTCATATATATATATATATCTATATCTATCTATATATATATATATTCATTCTAAAGAAACCACAGAAAAGAAATGTAGCTGTTATACATGCCTCCCTTGCTCTCCTATCCAGAGGAGAGGGCCAACAGGGGTAGATGTAGGCAGGGGGTATTGTGTCTGCCTCATTATTGTGTGAAACTGAGCAAAGCGTGCAGCTGCACTTTGTGGGTTTATTCCTCATGCAAAACACACAGTAGCTGTGCAAATCCTTGTACTGACTTGTATTATGAATGTGCAGTGGTGGCATATTTACAGGAATCCATGTTCCAAATCCTTTTGTCATTTTGTGAGTTTTTTCTGCATGTTATTACGCTGCTGTGTGTGTCCATGTGTCTCTGAAGCCAGATTTATGCACTCCCATATTTGCTCAGTGTCAATCACAATTTACAACAGTCTGCCCTTGGAGAAAGTAATCACAATTATAATTATTCTTATATCCTAATTATGCATATGGCATTTGTTTAATGGAGATTTATTTTGAGTAATGAATGTGTAGTCTTGTGGAACATTGCTTTTCCTCTTTGGTGTGGAGGAGAGGAGTTGCGCCTCCTCTGCTGGGCTCTTCAATCTAATCACCAATCTGAGGCAAGATAAAAGAAGCTGGTGCAACCTGGTATCGAGTTCTGAGAGAGCTGATGGAAATCCCTGCAGGGCACAGCCTCTCCAACCGATTCACATTGCTCAAATTCACCTCCGTACGAAGATTATCATATCTAAGCAGCCTTATTTATTTTTTCTTTTAGCAGTGCATGCCCACCGAGATTTCAACGCTTTTTCTGCCGACTCCTGGACTCTGTGGAGTTCTGTGCTTCTTGATATTCAGCGATGACACTGATGAGTACCAGGCTTTGGTCAGGGCCACAACAAATCAGACATGGCCACAGGCGATGTGTGCAGGCACAGAGTTGGATCAGCTACAAAGGGAAAACAGAGGAGAACACTTTTATGCTACATCTTTAGGGACGGCTGGAGCAAAAATCCTTCTTGCTCCTGCCTTCAAAATCCATAGTAATATAAAATGAGACGCATGACACAGATGCAAGACATGCAGTGGTATCGTTTCTCTTAATGCTCAGACACATTCATTTTGGGATTAATCAGTGGGATCTCAAAATGTCCAGTAATTCAAAACAGTGATTGCTTTGCTGGTGGGAGCAACCAGCAGTCCACTGATGTCTGGATAATCGTTTTTCCAGTGGTTCTCCAGTGATTCCAACAGCTCAGTGGTTGCTCAGTTACAGTTCAGTACACACCAATTTAACAGAAACCACAGCTTTTACTGGCCCCGAAGCATGCAGCATGTTATGCATGACATGTCAACCTCAGACCATAAACTGTGTTCTACAAAACACTTTTTGCATTTTAAGACCATTTCATTTGACTTTCACGTTACAAAGTTATTAAATGTGGTTGAATCTTTCATAGTTTACTATTTGTAAAAAGAAGAATCCCTGAAAATTCATCCAAAAGTGGAAAAATAGCCGCTTTTTAATGTTACATATATTTACTTGTCTATAGATTCTTACAGCATTCAGCCGTTATTAATATGTCATATTTTATAATAGATTAATATCTTTAAAATATTTTTATTTCTTGTACCTGGGATGTAAAGTATCCATAAATGTAGAAGTATCTTACCTGCAGCCGACGTTCTGATGATGAGCTAAACTAAAGGGACCATGACATTCAAAACAACTTCATCCATCCGTCCATCCATTATTTGTACCGCTTCATCCAATTGAGGGTCGCGGACAGCTGGAGAGGCAGGGTACACCCTGGACAGGTCCCCAGTCCATCACAGGGGAACACAGAGAGACCAGCAATCAGACACGCACACATTCTCTCCTAAGGACAATGACTAATCAACCTAACATGCATGTTTTTGGATGATGGGAGGAAGTTGGAGTACTTCGAGAGAACCCACACGGGGAGAACATGCAAACTCTGCACAGAAAAGCCACTGCCCGATCCAAGATTCGAGCTCTGCAGAGGTCTGGTAACATTCCTGGAAATGTGTTTGTGCGCCTTCATACTGAGGCTACTCTGATTGCTTTGTACTGCATATAAAAGCATTCAGTCTTAAAGCTTTACATCTACATCCTACCAAAGATCATAAAGTTTTTAGATCTAACCTGTATACAGGAATACATGATGCAACACAATAAACATTTAGAAGCAACCTGGCTCTGGAATGCAGATTTCGTTGTTGTGGACTCATGCAGAGGGACCTGTTTGCTTTTTTGTAAAAACGTTATATTACATAACAGGCTGTATATACACTATGCCAACTGTAGGTAGCCACAAAGCGTCAGTCACATCTCACTCTACATATTACTCATGGTGAACTAGGCACAAAATCAGCTGTTGGTTGTTGATAAAAAATTAATTATATA
>JBAMHX010000010.1:10743339-10760788 GCA_037177515.1 Pseudomugil tenellus | reverse complement strand
ATATATATATATATATATATATAATAGATAAAAAAAAGAATAAACTCAGGTGGGGGAGGGGTATGTCAAGTTTAAGACATTTTGGTATATTCTTCATTCAGCATATTCAGCAGATAATCAAAACAGGCAAGAAATAAAAACCTTTTAATCTTTCTCACAAATAATACTTTTTTCATGCTAAGCTAAGCACTTCACTGGTTTATTGTAGAAAACTGGTTGTATTTAGGAGGTGACTAGTGGTGAACAGCTGCAAGTAATTGAACTGATTAATTACCTACTGTCTCATGCCATCATTCTGCTCTGCTAAATTGCACCACATTATCTATTTAAATGTGGTGTTTGGAGGAATAGGCTTTCTCTGGGACCTGTTTTTCAAAAAGTAGAATTAAGTTATCCAGAATAAGAGAAGATTACAGTGTTTGTGGAAGCCAAGAGCAGCATAGGTAAAAAAGGGGTGGACTCCAAACAGAAACTAAGAATATACAGATGCAATACATGCGTTTCTAAACTGGAGTGGATTTTATTCAGTGTATGCGTACAGTGCTGGTTTCTAGTCTAACTGTTGCAGGTATCAAGGACCTACAGTTTGTTGCGGAAGTGTTCTGGAGAGGTTGGGGGCAGTAGAGAGGGCAACTGTTCGTAAATGTAGATGAGGCAAGCCAGCTACTGATGCCAGCTGATGTCAGATAGAGGAATATCCACAATAGATAAAAACTGATTTTACTTCAATTCATTCTGACAAAGGCTGAAGTTGTCACTGGTCTTGTGATTTACCAGTCACTCACCATGACTTTATCCCCTCCCCCCAGCAGTCATAGGGTCTATTTTGATCAATAAAATCAGGTCTAACACTGTAACCACTGAGTCCATCTTAATAATTTCGTTATCTCGACAAAAGTTGTTTTTCTTTTACTTACAAAATAAAATATCCATAATCATAGGAAAATGGTCCATATCTTGAGATAATAAAATAATTCACTTGTTTTCTTGAGATAACTTTTAAAAAACAATAATAGTAAGTCAACATTCTGCACTGTATGTGTCTAGTTTGCTGCAGCAAAATGTAGTGTTAATTCTCAGTGCAGAAGGTCAACCACAGGGCTCGTACAATGTTCCATCTTCTTCCAACATAGCAATCCTGCATTGACTTCTACTTCTTTTGCAAAGCTTCTCAATCCATTCCCCAAACCCTTTTAACCTGCTGCCAACTTGTAAGGTGCAATAGTTTGTTAGTGTGCAGTGGAGATGAAAAATCAGACACCGGTAGTTACAGACAAGTTTTGGGTGGTAATGTTCAAAACTATCCAACGTTGCGTTTACCTCAGATTTTCTGTTCTCTTGCTCATGCAAGTGTTGAAAGTTGAAATTGAAACTAGTACACAATACCTAATTTAAGATCAGTGTGAAAAATGTTAAAAACACTTGGCAGCCATTATACGTTGCAAACAGCAAGTATATCCCGGCAGAGAATGAAATATTGCTGCTCTACCGATGCCACCTTCTCATTAATAAATACCTGCCGGCAGAACTTGTACATAATTGGATTTGTCGCTCAGTACTTTTATTATGAAGTAATGATTATTTTAATTCAAAATATAACAGATAATTTGTGCAGAATGCATTGTACACATTTAATTTGCGTTAACAATTCATTAACTATACATTAGCTATATATTATGGTGGATTATGTTAACTGGAGGGTATACAGCTTAAGTCTGGTTTAAACATAAACCAAATAAGCTTAAAAAAGGAATAATTAGCTGGATCATGAAATTGTCCTTCATGTGAATAAACTGCAAAAAATAAAAAAACCCAAAACATATCAGCATAAATGACATGCGTTCAGCAATTTTGTATATAAATTGCTGCAGTGACTTTAATCATTGCCGATGATCATAGTTCTTGTAATGGAACAGTAAATTTTAGGACTATTGAATTTTGTTGCTATGTAATCAATAAAAAACATAAAACTGGAAGAATATATAGATTACATAATTTAAAATTTGTATTAAAGGTCATTTCTGTTGGGTCTTATGATGTGTTCCAGCTTTTACCAGAAATGACTAATGATCTAATTTTCCCAAAATGTAAATTTATAAATTGCAGAACACGCTGACATTCAGGATTTACAGATAGCTCTACTCATTACCACATTACTGATTTTTAATAAGTCTTTGTAGGACATATTTTTTATATTGTGTTTCTAGTGTAAACAGCAACAAGTTGCTTTTGTATATTTTTGTGTTTTTAGGCCAGACTTTTTTTTGTTAAAAAATGAGTCAACAGCAGCTAAAATGTGTTTACAGTAGGTTTGAGATTATTTTTAGATTTTACAATTATTTTTAATTATTCATTCTTCTAGTTTTATATTGCATTTTTTAATCCTCACAAATTGGCTTTCATGGAGTCCATTATTTTAAAGTTGGTGTTGCTGGAACACTAACTACCAAGTGAAATCCCTTAGCGGTACTCTTGGTGGAGTGGAACACAAGTAAGTATCAACTTAACCTGGTGGAGAGCAGGGTAGCCATTATCCAAGATAGCTTTGATATTGCTTTGTCAAATTAAATTAAGGATAAGTTCAGCCTTGATAACTGGAAAATAGCTGTCTTAATCCTTTGTTTTAGTTTAGTGGAACATCCCTCTGCCATGTAGAGCAAAATTCCCACAGAGTCTATTTTGTCTTCCAAATCACTTATAGATGAGCCATGCTGACACTGTACAGCATGATCAGTCTTGAGGCTCAACCAGGAGTAAACCGGTATTTATGATGGATTAATTGTCTCATAAACCTGCTTCCAGTCATCACAGAACGAGAGTATCTCATGCTGGGACACCATGTGGGACAGTATTTTTTTCTTTGGCTGTCTGTTATCCACTGACTGTATTGACAGCAATGAGAAATGATGTGCAGTTTTTTCCTTCCCTGGAAAATGTTACTCATTTCTCGGATTGCATATGAATATGTTCAGAGACAGCCTAATGATGATTTATGGTTAGTTGGGAAGCTGTAGCTGTAGGACCACACATGTAGCAGGAATAAATATAAAAAAGATGCAACAGATTCATACAAATACTATTAAAGCTTATTTTCAAACTTCAAACACTTCCTGCTATATAATTATTAACAGTATATATATATATAAAAGATATGTTGCGTATTTGTACTACTTTGTTCTTGAAAATACACATATTGTAAGAAGATGGACTCCATTTGTCTGAGCATAACAGCGCCTGCATATAGACTATAAATAGTAAAGTTGTGCACGTCTTCTACTCCTAGAAATTTGTATTTTCAAAGTCTAAGAGAGAAATCTAATGACAGCATGTTTATTAATTATGTTGGCCAACAGAGGAAACTGCAAACGTCATAACAAGATGTCTGCCTTTTAATAATTCAAATACACAGTGACATTGTAGTTATGGGAGCGACTGCATGTGAGGGGGAAAAATGCCATCCCTGATGTGATAACGTGTAGTTAAAACATTTTTGCACAAACGATAGATATAACACCACTCGGTTTAGCTACAACATCACTAGGTTTTGAATATCTGAGTTATTTTCTGGTGAAGGTGGACTTGCTGGACCAGTCAGCAAGCTGTCATTATTAAAAAGCACAGAAGCTGCTTTCTGTGGGAGAGGGAGAGTTACCTTTTGAAGTGGATCTTTTTTAAACCACATACTGAATTTCTCTGAAGGAAAGATTTCCATTGACTCACCTATAACACATTATAAAATAGTGACATTGTATCACTGATGGGTGATTCCACCTTCCTCGCAGTGAATAAAAAAAGACAAAGGAAGGGAGGAAATGGAGGACATTCAGTTTTGCTGATGTATGTACAAATGATAAGGGTCCTAAAACCATCCCATACATCACCTGAATTTATTATCATCAGTAGCAGAGCTTTTCAAAGGTTCATTCATGTGTTATAGACACCTATTTAGAAGTGGATCCATGGTACCTCAACCTTCACCTGAGTGAAGTGTGGACATTGTGTGTGTGTGTGTGTGTGTGTGTGTGTGTGTGTATGTGTGTGTTTTGTGGTGGTTTAGCCTGTCTGAGCATGTAGTGTAGTGACACATCTATTGGGACTGCAAACATTAAAGCAATTCACCACTGAAAAACTGGAGCCTGTTCTGGCAGAGCTGAAGAATGGGCAGAGACAAGCATGGATACCAGATGGTAATGAATCTGTAATTATAATTCTCTGGTGCAAAGTGTGGCACTGGTGGAATGAAATGTTGCTGCAGGTATCCTGCTTGTGAAAGTCTGTTTATCTGGCATAAGGTTCACCAGTCTTCTGAGTTTCTTTAAGGTGCTAGTCTCTTGTTGTGGATGTTGGCTGCAGAGTCCAAATATTGAAGACAAGCTGTTTGATTCCATCAGATTATAGCAGTGTTGGTGTCTGCCAGCGTCTTTGTGAAAGGGTAATTACCCGCCCAATCAAAAACAGAACGAATATGGACAAAGAGTCAAACTGAATTTAAATGGGTTGAGTCTGTAATAGGTCCCAAATGGAGAGCAGGGTTTTGCCCCCAGAGGGACTCACCTGTGATTTAGCCTCCTCATTCCAGTGTGTGACAGGGTGGCATTGTGGCATTGCCCACCCCACCCCTATGACCCTGAATGCTCCCTCTTCCGTAGGAGGGTGCATAATTGTCTAATTAAATGGCGAGACAACAGCCCCAGCATAGCTCATTAAAGACATTGCTCCATCAGCTCCATCAGCTCCTGCTTTTCCTTTCCTTTCAAAAGATGCTCCTCATTGTGGCAGGGAAGGTCAAACCAAGAGATGCCGGTTTGTCCTATCCTGTTGTTACTTCAAGTATGTGAACAAAAAAAGATGAGTTATTTATAATCAAACAGGCTCTCCTCCTTCCTTTTTTAAATAAAATAATTCAAGAATAAACATAATCATAAATTGTGTTAAATGGTGTGCCACTTCCTTGCAAATAAAGCAAACACAGTCATCTTTTCTGTATTAATGAGGCACTGAATAATTTTTACAGTGCCTGGTTTGAGTTGCTTATAAATGAGGCTAGTTGAGCAAAAGGATCCCAAGTGACTTTGCTTCTATCTGGGAATATAGTAAAATAATAAATGTTACAGGTTAGTATCGCAGATGAATTTAAAAAGGCTCAGCTTGTCACTGCAACATGAATAAATTTGTTGCACTCTAATTCCAAGAGACCAGGTGTCCTTGCCTGGCTCAAATACACATACAAATTGCATGTGTATTTCTGTCATGCATTTCTGAAAAGGATCAAGCTTAATGCCACAGCATAAATATTGTCCTACTTATTCTTGTGCCTACAGATATGTCTGACATACGTCTTTCTCAGTCCACCTATGCTAAATGTAACCTTTTCAGTACAATTATTTATAAAGTCTGCAAACAACATCTCTCCATTCATAGGGTTGCACACACACACTTATATATATATATATATATATATATATATCAATCATAAATATTTCAGAAGACAGATGTGTGAAGCTACCACATATCTTTTCTGAAATGTTATTGGCCTCTCTAGTGACGAGTCTGCTGTTGACAGAGCAGCAAACCACTTTATTTTGGGAGCGAGACTGTATTATGGCTGTTGTTTAATCTCTTGGCTCAGGATGAACACAGCGACCCTGAATATGTACCACAGGATCATTTTGCTCGCCCAGATGTCTCCTGTGTGCGAGGAAATAAAGCAGGCCAATTTATTTGTCAGCTCTGGATGCAGAGAAGCCTCGTAACCTGTCAAAAATATCAACTGCTCAGCCACAACCAATCTACTCATAACCAGGCTTTTATAGATTTTGTGTCGAGATCTTAAGTAGTTGCTTTAATTTGAGCTATTTTAGTCATTTGAGAGTACAAAATCCTTCAGACAGCTTCAGACATAGGACTGTGGTAATGTCATGTGACAAGCCTGCTCAGTTGGATGTTAATGTGGTTAAACAAGATGTCTTTCAGATGGCATGTCTGAAATAACAGTAAAAGTTACTTTTTCACTTAATGTTTGCTAATGAACCAAATACACAAACTTTATACAAAGTTTTGTTATTACAGACTTTGTAGCCATCATCTGTCTATGATACTGCCACTTTTCTAGAAAATAAAGCAGTTTAAACTCCATCCGTAATTCATAGTTTCTTCCCAACTTTGCCAAACGGGAACAATGAATTTTGTTACCTGCTGCACTGCAGACCTTTAAACTAAGAACAGTGAACACATTTGTTTTTTGTATTTAATCCTGATTTTGAGGGATGAACAAGGCTTTGCTGTTTGGTTCATGAATAATTCAGGTAAAGTTTTTTTTCCCCAAACCCTGACTCTTGCAGCAATGTCTTTTTTTCCCCATGAAGCCAAGAAGTTCAGGTCAGTTCAAATGATCCAGCAACAATAATCATCAAAGTGCAGTTGAAAAGTCAAACTTTTAACAGATTTAAGATGTTTTCTCCTGCATATCTTTGCCATATGTTCTTTTCACAATAAAACATGTATTGAGAATTATTCAGAAAATGGCTGTGGAGTGAATTTTAATAGTTGTTTTTTCTGATTCTGTTAGTTGCACAGGGTTCACATTGGCTGAGTAATGATGGTATTTGCTATTGTTTGAACTCTATGCAGATATATCACCTCTGCTTTGTAGCTTAGCATCAATCTTCAGGACAGCTTCACTCGCCCTCTGCAGTTGACGGCAAGGGAAATGCAAGTGGAACTCACTTTTTTTTCTAATCATCTATTCCAAAGTAAATAGATCATAGAACAGAGAGGAGATTTTATGCAGTCGGGGGGCCAAACAACAGCTCTTTAGCAAGCTGAGACATACCTGGATTTGTCACAAAGCCTTAACCTTTTTGATCCGGACAGAATGTAGAAACATGAATTAAGACCAATAGAGGGAGCCCAATAGCTATTTGTCTTCCAGCTGAGACAGTGTATCTGAGTTTCTCTGCAATTTATTCACATGCAAAATGTCTTAATACATTGACAAAACGTCAATACGTAGAAAATGCTCCAAGTTAGATACAGGTGGTTTACAAGAGAGAGCCCTGCGGTGGATCTTTGGCTGACATTCGACAACTGGAATTGAGTTTCAGTCCTCTTGTAAGGACAAGTTAAAATGTGAACTGGGAGCTCTGAGAAGCCTAGACTTTCACAGCAGATGCTGTGAAAGAGGCACAGAGCCTGACACACAGTGATCTGTCACTTCTTTTTCAAGGCATTTAAAGTGTCAGTGGCTTCTAGAGGTTTTCAAGCTGCTGTAGGAACCTGCCAGCTGCTAAGCTTCAGACACACTGTCTCATGGGGCCAGCGGGCTTTTCTATTACTGCAATGTTCAATGTTAGAAGCAGTGGTTATCCCACAACTCTGTCATGCTCTGCTGGTGTCCTAGACTTCAGTACACAGTAGTCATAATGTGGCTCTTTACACATTCTCTCATGATTAATGAGATTGTAAGTTAATTTTGACAGATTACTTGGAGATGAGACCTTTTTAATTTGCATTGAAAAACAGATTTTAAATGCTGATGGCGGCAATGAGCCGATATTTTAAAGCTAACAGTGCTCTGAAATATTTAGTTTAGCAATGATTCGATCAACATTCCCAAGGAATTTTGATGCGCTTCATATGTTCCATTACACGTAGGGTTTATATTTCCCTTGTAATGAGTTGCTGTGCGCAGCTCTCCTTTGAGGCCACAGAGGTTTTGCAGTTAAGCTAAGGCTCAGGAATATTACTTCAATAAATATTTGACGAAAAAGGAAGTTCAGTCGATTCATTACACTGTGAGTAATATGTGTATGTGTTCATTAGGCTGCCTCTGAATATCCATGTTTAATATTCTTTGTTTGCAGTGGTGGGTCAAATATGGGGAAACACATGAATATGGAGCAGGAGCCGCTGCACATGTCTGAGCGTCGCACAGATGCTCATTGTGTATTCTAGACTCACACTGAAATTGGGCACATGTACATGGAAGCACATGTGCACCCCCTTTCTTTTGATTAAAACAATTAAGCATTTGGTAACATGCATACATTTCAATGATTGACACAGTTCCTTTTTTTCATCATCTATTGCTTCTTGTTAAAATAAAATCTTTGTCTCTGTGCTGCAGAAGCCGGGCTTCAATCTCAGACATCACCTCCTGATTTAAAAGGACCTTCTGGAAGTGCGCATGGAGGAGGGGGGCAATGCAAAGGTGATGAACACAGGAGTGGTGAGTGTCTTTCTGTGTGTGCTTTTGTACATTTCTGAGTGTACATGTGTGTGTACAGCTGTGGTTTGAAAAGGGGGAAAAGGCGGGTGGATGGGGGTGTCTGCACCAGGAAAGAGGTATGGGCTCTGCCCCACAGCATTTGGCACAAAGGGCCTCTCCTATTATGCATGCTGGCGGCATCTGTGGGAGATAAGGTTTGGTCCTGGGAGATAAGGTCAGGTCCTGCTAATGAAACACATGCTGAAGGTTTGCACAGAAACCTTCCCTCTCTGCTTCACGTTTATATTTTCAAGCATTTCATTCCCTCCCCGATATTACTTATTATCAACCACATCGCCTGTCTTTGCATTTATATGAATAGTGGCACGGTTTCATCAGTTCATTCACCTGCAACCATGGATTTGAACGTATCTGTGAATGGCAGCTAAAATTGTCCAACGACATGGGAAAGTTATACCAAGTTAATTAGGACAGATTTTTTCCCCGAAGTATTGCAGCAGTATCAAGAGGATACCCTGTTTTGAGAATGGCTTGTTCTTTGTTTCTGTGTTTTGAGTAGCTGGAAGGCATGGCACATTGAATTCATCAGGTGATGGGCTTAGTACCAGCAGATACAGAGGGGGAGCTCTCTCCTCCCCGCTGACTTTCCCAGCCGGCTCTGGCATTAAAGCAGCCTAGCTCTGCACCAGACGACAGCATGACAGCTGTTTCCTATGACTAGGAGAAAAACCCCATTGATTCACTCCCTCAGTTGGCCTCATTTGGGGAGAGATGGAGTGTGGCCAAGTACTTGCTCCACCATTGCTGAGACGTGGACAGTAGAAAAAGGTCAACGGGAGAGAGAATGGAAGGGAAGTGCACCTTTAAATGACACAACCAATATTTTAGCAATGAATGAATTACAACCTTTTTCTCTTGTTTGAATGAACAGACAAAGTGGAAGGTTTATTAAAGTAATTTTCTTTGCAAGTGAACCCCCAGGCAAGCTCTATTTATTGAAAGCTTTAAAGACCTCAATCTTTGTAGGCTTGCTGTGTTTGCTCACCGAACTGTATGGAAATGGTCAAAACTGATGTGCAATAAAATGTGGAATAACTGCCCTGGCTGCATTTTTGTAGAAATAACATTCATATAAACCTACTAATGACAGTGCAATGTGTGGATGTATGTTCATGCTGCATAGTTCTGTGTTGTTGCACTGTTTGTCTCGTACTTACTTTGATGTTAGGCTGTCAGATAAGTGTCACTTTATGAAATGAGTTTCACTGAAGGAGGAATGAGCAGTTTTCAGGTGATTGATCTTAAACTTTCCAGTCAGGTGTGTTGCAACAGGAAATCACATAAATGTGTTGAATGGTGCATCTTGTGGAGTGGATTTGGTGACCACTGCTGTAGCCATTGGTAAGGAATCTACAGCAACTTGCATACAAAGAGAAAACTTTATTTTTGAGAATGACATTATCCCAAATCTATTATAGCAACTTGTCTATGTTTGTTCAAATAGAACAACAGTTACCTACAGTTGTCGTTCAATTGCTGTCAGTATCGGCAAACAAATCCAAGCCCTTTTTTTTCACTGATTTTGACAAGGAAGTCTGGTGTAAGGTAAGAAATCGGATAGCTTTCACTTTTTTCACAACCTGTTGTAAACATTTACTTTGTACAACAGTGCAATGTTGTAACCCAGACCTGCCTCTGGAGTTTGATATTTAAGCCAGGAACTTGGTGTCCTTGTTCCTGCTGTTGAAAAGCTACTTATGTGCCACATATTGGAAGAGTCCATTGGCTGAAAATGGCACAATAAAATCTAACTGCATTTTCTTGAAATTTGATCTGGCTACATAATTCTGTTGTGACTTGGCTTTTAATGTGAGGTATCAGACTTGGGGCCTCTCTCTCACACACACCTAGAACAAAATATATTGACAGCCTATAGGAACTATTGCTAAATAATGTTCTTCAAACTGTCATGTACTTTTAACACATCTGTGTTGAGAGCAACATTTGCCTGATAGTGTGTGTGTGAATGTGTGAATGCTTTATGTAGTGTAAAGCGCTTTGAGTGGTCAACACATTTACTTACTGTTTACTGTGCAGCCGATAACTTGCTTCTTTCTTCTTCACCTGTTCATGACTTTTGCAGCATCTGTATTTTTTTACTGTAATATTTACGTACGCAAATTCATATTTGCTCATAACTTATGACAAGTCATAGAAGCTCATAAACCCAGTTGCAATTGTCAGCAGTTTTCATTGTCTGTGTCAATTTTTGACTAAGGTGGAATTTATTTGACTGCTTTAAAATGATATACAGTATTTTAATGCAATGGCAGCAAGAACAAGTGATGGGAAAACTTAATTCCTGTTAGCCATGGAATATGTTATTCAAATTTTGAATAACGTTAAACAAAAGTTTCAAAATCCTGTTTATTGATTAGTCAGCACAGCTTTTTCCTATTGTATTGTCTAAACAGGTAATTAAATACCAAAGCTCTGACCAAATGTGAATTTTGTAGATATTGCAAGTTGAATCTTTTTGTACTTTTACAGAAGCAAAAAAATCCACTAAAGATGATACTAAAGCTCCTCGCAACCACAGAGCATTTCGACAGTAATGACCTGTACTTATCCAGACATTAGCATTTCTCCTGCTCTCTTGGATATTGATCCATCAAGTGAAATCTCTTGCTGATAGCCACTTTCTTATTGAAGTGCTGTGAGGGCTCTTGAAGATGTTACATAGTGCTCATTCGATATAAATGCAATCTCATAGTTAAAACAAGTTGTATAATATAATTTACAGGAGATCTATTTTCATTTGTCACAGTTACATAGGGAGAAAGAGGAAATATGGCAGAGTTGCATATGCAGAAATGTTTATCAAACGTGATGTGTAGCAAAGGAATCAAAGGCATCTCTTGTATCATGTCACACAGTTTAAATAACTGGTCTACGGGATCTCTGTTGTGGACTACAATCGATCATTCTCCCATGCTTCTTCAAACATTGATCCTGTCCTCTGAGATTTAATTAGTTCCTGAATATGTTCAGTGTAACATGAATATTGTGGTATAGCTATCGAACAGTGGGATGACCTATACTGCAGTTGTCCAGGGATCAATTATGAATGTTGTAATTTGCTATTGACGTAATTGATGCATTTGTCCAATTATACTGGAGACAGTGGTCAGCCCTTTTTACTGTGCGGCTCAATGAGCAGCCAAACGGCGGCGTGTCTTTATGAAGAACAATAAGCACATTGTTCAAAGTCCAGCACTAAGTAGGCTTGTTTCCCAATATGTGTAGACAAAGAATCACCAACAGGGCCTTCAATATCTAACATGCTCAACCCTTATGTGCTTTAAGCAAGTTAGAAAAGGTGTCTGAAACGGTCTCCAGTAGTTTTGTTTTGAAATAGCTTATATTACTTTTATTAATAATGTTTCTAAAAGCTTTAAAAAACGTAATAAAATATTACCATAATTCATAACTGAATTTAGCTTAGGGGCCCCAGGAGAAATCCTAGATGTAATTCAAATTTACTATTTTAATTACATCCAGTCAAAGTGTTCCCCAAACATTGCTAATAAAGAAGCTGCTCTGAGTAAACCTACTCTCTGTTGTCCCACAGCTGAAGGAATTGAAGCGATGGGAAAACAATGCGACACTGCAAACAAGTTGAACAGAAATACATGAGTAAATGAAATGGAAGATGGAAGGTAAACCTCATATCTTTATCTACTTTATTTAATCAAGATAGATGCAGTTCAGTTGTGCTCAAACAGCAACACAACTGCATTCTAAAAAAATAATCTATTTTCATGTTTGGGTAGACCTAAAAAATGCACTGTGGAACTTCTTTCGTTATCAACGACTAATTCAGCATCCATCTGTAGTTCTCTCAAGCCATCAGCTCATTGGCTACAAGCCCTTCTTATACCTGATGTTACTGACAGCCGGTGAGTTAAAAAATAGTTTTTACTCTTGTCCTATCTCTTGTTCCAAGCCTATCCTGACATAATGTCACTGCCACCAAATGACTCAGGAGAGCAAAGTTTTAATGCTTGGAGGTTGCGTTGTGTGTCTTAATTTAATTATTTGAGCTTGTTTTCTAAGGCTTTTGATTTTTCTTTTCTCTCCTCTTGGCTACAGCAGAGAAGGTTGATTAGCTGGCTAGTTTTCTCTTGGTGTCAAAAAGGTTATGTTTCCTGACAAAAAGCCCTAATTTTAGAAGAAAATTACAGTTTATGACAGACAACTACAAAAAGGTTTTGTAATTACAGATATGACTTGTAAATGGGCTGCACACATGGTGTGTAACACTTTGGGAAAATCAGTCTGAATTATTTTGGCTTTAAAAAATCTTATTCCAAAAATCTTTTAAAACATTTTTTATTCATTTAAACAAACATGAAATAAAATTAAATCTCAACAAAATGTTAATATTAATTTTTGATAATTGATAATCCATTTTTCCCTGCTGTTTTTTTAGAGGGTTTCTATAGAGAAACTCAATGTAACATTCTTATAACCATTTAAATGTTCTTGTGCTGGCTAGTAACAAGTAAGCTGTAAATATGTATCATAATCTTTTTTTTTGTCTCTATAATCGCTTCCTGGTAATTGCACAGAAATGTTTCCTCTTATGTTTGGATGGAACACATCAGACTTGCCTCTATTTCTAAGAGACGCAAACTGTTGTAATTGCAGCTACTGAAAAGCCATTTCTCCTAAGCGTCTGGCGTTGTTGAGTTGCACTTTGCGCTGTAGATTGGTGCTTACAGTGGTGACTGACGTCCACACAGAGCCGCCAACAGAGTCTTTGATGTTTGCCTCAGTGGATCAAAGATGTTAGTGTGCAGACCTGCCAGGTGCACTACTCTTTCATCTCACTTATCTGTCTGCTGCTTCCTATTCTCTGCAAAGGAACACAACAATACATCCCATCCACACCAATAACACTTCCTTGATTTTAGGATAGTCCTTTTCGTGATGCTATAAATGATTATGACTGGTTTGTGAAAACACTAACAGACATTGCTTCAAATCCTTGGACTGGCTTGTCCACTATTTTGTTATATGAATTGATCTTAATCTTCCCCCATCAAAAAGAAGAACCCACAATATTTTAAAGCTCATAAATATTTGAAAGTCTGTCACTCCCTTTTGATTGCTTGCTCTTTTATGCAGCATCAAGTGTAAATGTTAGACATGTTGGCTTCCACTTAAAGCCTTAATCCCCTCTGACTGCCCAGATTATCTCAAGTATAGGTACAATTTTAGCACGGTGTACACGTTTAGCATTTTTAACTCCTCACCACACTCATTCATCATTAATGCTCCAATTAATCCAGTAGTTTGGAATTAAACTGCTCCCTTGTTTCCTTGTTTGTGTTTGAAACACACAAACCACCAAAGGACACCTAAGTGTATCCAAAGAGAATTTTCACATTATTGATTACAGATGATATAATAAAAGCCAACATCATTTCTTAGGCTCTGGGGTAAAGATATCATGTCTCCATTTAGATATGATATTGTAATTTATCCCTTTTTGTCTGTCTCACCCTCATCTTATCTCCACACATGACTTGTGGATCTTGTATAGATGGATTCCCAGTTGCTTTAGCTTAGGTCATTGATGCCTTGATCTCAATGCAAGCGAATGACGTTCTCATGCATAATCACTGTATTGATTTTTACCCCCTCCGCTGCCTGGCAAATTGATCTGAAAACTAATTGTGCCCTTTTCTCTCTCAGCAGCGTCTCACCCCTGAATTATTTCTCCTTTTCCAAACTACCAATCTTGTTAAGGAGAGTGTTGGCAGTCTTAACAGTTTAGTAGGCAAAAGAGGCCTTTTAAATGGCAATTAATGTCACACTTTTCTGTTTAAATGTGGCCATTGTGGCTAGTGTAATTGTCTTGCTAAACAATTGTGGACTTTGCATTTTCTTTTGCACAAATGATTATGACTGCATGCAACCGAAAACATTGTTTTTAAAGTCTAGTGGTTAAATCTTGTAATCAAGTTTCTGAATCACAAAAGGACATGCTTTCTTTTTTCACTGCCTTGTTCTGTCAACTATGTCTTCAATGTTCACAACAAACGTCACAATATTAATGAGTCATAACTGCTAAAAACGCTGAGCATACAGATATTGGTTAAAGAGAATTATATGCTGAAGAGCTTCTCCTCTTTAACTAGAGTGACAAGTTCTGAACTAGGTGGGGGTGATGATGGCACACCTTCGAAAAGACTGCAGTAGTTTCACTATTGTTCATTGTGTAACAAAAAAGTCAATAACAAAAAAAATATATATATAAATATATAATTTAAAATCTGTTTGTATAGTTGTCTAATTACTTTACAAAAATGTGCTTATATTTATATTCTCTTAGAATGAGTCATTTATATCAAATTGTCATTTATGGCAGCTGCTGTATTTGTATCACTATTTTTAAATTGTTGGAATGAACAAAAATATATGTGGGTGATTTGACAGCCACTAAGCATTACAACTTCATTACCAGCTCTGCTTGATAGGTGCTACAATTTGCAATGAGTAAATTCTTAAAAAGCACATGGAAGATGGCGGTGCGCACAACTCTGGACAGTCAATCTAACAACACAGTACTTGCATGAACTAATCTGCCATGCCATGATGCTCTGTCAGAGTTACAACAATGCAACACACTTGTGAAAAAACTGAATCTATGTATTCATACCCTCATAATATGGTGGCTGATCAGTGTATTGTCAAATATACCAGCAAAAGTAATAATTGTATTTCCAGTTTTGGTTGTGTTAACCTTAGATATGCACACAAGTGTGATTTTCACTAGCCATTTGTTTTTTCATGTCATTTCACAGCTGTTAATAGGACATTTTCAGTCCCAGCAGGTAGCCATTTTTTGGGAAAAACAAAAAGCAAAGAACATTAAAAACAACCCTAAGAAAGTAGCAGGTGGAGAAATCTACCACAACAAACTGTTGCACAGCTTCAAGGTAAATGCATGTCATTGAGAGAAGTACTGGGTTTTCTCCTAAACATAATCCTCAGTAGCAACTGAAGTCTTGAAAGTCATTGTACCAGCCTGGTTTGCCTGGTGACACTGACTGGTCAAAGGAAAATATTATGAAGCATTGACAGTGACTGATGACTACCTTCTGTGTAAGAAATCTCAATAATACTAAAAAGACAAGAAAATGAGGTATGTTTCGAGTAATTTGTTTCTGGGGACAGGCTTGCTGCTGTGTCCCATCACTGCCCACAAGACCTCTTCGTCTTGAACAAACAGATCCTATTTCAGCCGAGCTGAGAGTGATGGAGGGGGTCTGTCTGCATTTTGTCAGGCCTTTGATGGAGTCATTGACTGTGAGAGGTATTTGCAATGAGGAGCAGGGATTCAGATGGAGCCTCACTGCTCAGGAGAAGAGGGCAGAACAAAGAAGATCACAGATGTGCAGCAGCTCAACACTGTCACCAGTTTGATCACAGCAAAGGAACATCTTGGCTATAGCATGGGAATTGTCATGATTCAAAGAAATGAATGATTACAGAAATAGAACATCTTCGAAATGTGCTTAGTAATGATTGAAAACACAAACCGGATGTATGGCAGCAATGAATGCTTTCATCAGTAAGGAAGTGGAACTAATGTCTGTTCAGGTATCCAAGGTAACAAGTCCAGGTCCAAGGATTGTTGGAAACTCATGTTATGCAGCAGGATTTTTTTTTAACACTTTTGGCAAATGGAAATAGCATTGTTTTTCTCATGCTGAGTGAAACGAATAATTATAAAGGTGTGCACTGTGCAGACTTAGTTAATGAGGAAATACATTTTTTATAAATTCAGTATTTCTAACTTGACTGCACTCCAGTCTGTTTACAGTTTCTGAACCTATAATGTTGCAACTTTTGTTCTCCATATTTCATCAAGTTTCCTTTCTAGTCTTGGTCATTTGTAAACTTTGCTTGTTTATATGTTCTGTAGGATTTCATTCTTCATACATTAGCTTAAAAAGTTAGCTGATTATGGCCGGTTCTTTTGGTCACGTTTGGATTTTGCCAGTGCCTTCACCACTGGACATAACATGAGGTGGTCTTTGCAACCTGTAGCTCATCCAGGATGCCACGTCAGTGAGTGCTGCAGTGTGGAGAGCATGGAGGAGATGCCAGGAGACAGGCTAGTATAACATAAAATGTGGAGGCAGCAACAGAAGAACCACCCATAGTAGGAACACTATATGCTCCTTTCTACAAAAAAGAACAGGCCCTACAAATTACATTCAGTAGGCTATTAATGTGGATGCTGCTGCTCAGAATAGTCAGAAACTGACTCTATGAGAGTAGTATGAGGCTCCACATCTACAAGTGGAACCTATGTTTAAAGCCCAATATTGTCCAGCCCTATTGGCATTTGCCAGAAACAGCAGGGATTGGCAGATTTTCAATTGGCATCCAAAGTTTTTCATAGATGAGAGCAGGTTTATGTTAAGCACATGTAGTGGGTGCTAGGCAGTCTTCAACATTGACTGGTTTTGCTTTCTTGGTCTGGGGAAACTGGAGGTCTGTGCAGCCTTCCATGCTAGCCAGAGGAAACCTGATATATACTGGAATGATATCCTCAGACTCATTGCCAGACCATTCAGCTGCAATGGAACCTGGGTTGCTCCTGATGCATGACATTACTTCACTTCATGTGGAATGGCGTGTCAGCAGTTCCTGCATCACCAAAGCATTGATGCTATGGACTGGTCTGTCCATTCGCTAGACCTGAATCTAATCAAGCACCTTTTGGACATCATATCTCACTCCATTTGCCCTGTCACACTACATACTGTCCTGGGGATTCTTTTCTCCAAAGCAGATTACACCTGAGAATAAGGAAAGACACAAGCAAGAAATCAAACGATGTTGAATAGCATAGTTAATTGCCAGTCAGAATGCTGTACGTCTAGTTGGACACAGATGTTGCCATGTAGCGATAGAGACACAATTTTTTTTCTTTTCCCATTTGTTCCCAATGTCATCAGTGATAAGACAAGAATGCTCCTCGAAGAGCTGGGTCTGTAGCTTGTTCTTAAAAGTTGTTTGGCAGCTCGTTCCACCACCGAGAAACAACAGAGAAGAGACTCTGTACAAAGGCAGTAGTGTTAGGAATCTTTTACTAGTTGAGAATAGCTGTCGCGGGGGAGTGTAGCACTAAAATAACAAGTC
>JBAMHX010000010.1:10715996-10733072 GCA_037177515.1 Pseudomugil tenellus | reverse complement strand
CAACCATTAGGAGACAGCAACATTGTCTCCATTTGAGGCCAGTGTGGTCCGCTACAACCATCCCCATAATGCTCTTTTTTTGTTATGGAGATTCCCATTTGTCCCGACTTTTCTCCAGCTTCAAACAGACACCCCACAGTTTGTTTTCTTTTGTCAGATGCTGCCCTATCTCTCTATATGCCCTTTGCCTTAGAAGCTGTTACACCATCAACCCTCATGCAGTTTTGTGGCAGAGCAGGAGGGAAGAAATAATTTGGAGGTCTTGCAGTCATCTCGCTTCCCTGTCTTTTCTTTGTTCAAAGTCATCTTTAATTACTTCTCCAATTTTATTTTTCTGACCAGCTGGGATTCTGTTTGCCTGAAGGCTATTATTTGGTGCCCGACTCAGAGAAGCCTGGTCAACCTAGGTATATCTGGGTTTCTGTGTGGGATTAAAGGGATCCTAAATGCAAAGAGCTATTAAAACATATGTAAGCTAGAAACTACTTTGTCAGAGGTGACAGCTTGCGGTGTATCCCCAAACATCCCGTCTTCCTTTTCCACATCTCTCAAATACATTCAGGTATATTGTCATAATTTGACACATCTTCAGGTCATGACCTTTCATTTGCACTTGATTTGAGATCAATGGGATGAATAGTTTTTATAGATATACCCGAAACAGTTTTCAGGTTTAAACACCGCTGGGGGCAAACCTGAAAATGGTAAATCGCTCAAAATCTGATAATTTCGTCCTCTGTGTGATATCAATTCATATGCAAAACAGGAAAAATCTAAAGTGAATATTGTTCAAGTTATCGGTTTAACACTAAGGATCTGCGGCCATGGCGGCGGTAGCTGCGAAACCATAATATCCCCAGTTCTCAGTTCAGGGACATAATTATGCATATGTTAAAAAATCTGTATATTCCAACAGCACGTGACCATACAGTTTTAAACTTATTGTTTGCTCAGAGCAAAAAGAAAAAAAAGCTGTAAGAAGAAATTAACAGATAAAATTTACAAGAAAGTTAGTTGATGACAAACATAACATTTGATAGTAAATTACTTGGAAAAGCAAAAACAGAATACATAACAGATTTTTCAAGGTGAAGTTAGATGAAGACAGGACATAATCTCCCACAGTTAGTTATCTAGCACCATCAACCTTCAAATATAAACTTCTCAAACTGGATCAATCACATGTAAAATAATCAATAGCTGAAATTTTATTATTTATAAAATGTTCAGTTATGAAATTTTGTAGGTGAAAGTTTAACAGCATCTTCAAACCACTGAAACTACGGTGTTTTTCTCCTTCTGTCCCTACAGTCTGTCTTTGCTGCACTGAGGCATGACAAAGACAGAAATGCCTTGGTTCAGGTCCAAGTGCTCGTCTACAGATGGATAGACCATAAATCATTGTTTCTCTCTCTTTCTTTCTCAGCAACTACCTCCATGTATCCTCATCCTTTTTTTCTTTTTGTCTTTCAAAGTCTCCCTGGCCTGAATCCAGATGAATTTATGCTTCGGGCACTTGGTCTCAAGTTGTTTGAACTTTGCTGAAAAGTAGGCAGTTATTGGGAAACAGTAGATTGTCGAAGAATAAACTGAAAAAGAAATAAGAAGAAAAACATAATAAAAATACTGACAATGTCTTGCATTGCTTTCTAAATATGGTCTTCAATCAATTTATGGCGAAGAGCTGAATGAAGGTCTGTAGCGTAGGATCTAATAAGAAGGAGGGCAAACGGCAGCCTCGGGCAGCAGCTGACAGCAGAGAACTCAAACCCACGGTGTGTTCATTTGAAGATGCTGGACTGTGAGGCTGAATACAATTTGAGGACTTTGACAGTAGCTGTAGTCTCTAGTGAAGGTATCTTAAATCCGATCACAGTGGTGTTTCAGTTTATTTGTAAGTGACCTGTGAACCAGTTCAGATACTGTATTTATATTTCAAGGATTCAGTCTTTCACATTCTCTCTGCCAGATATGAGGTGAACTAATATTCTGTTGTTAAAAGGAAATTTACACAGGACTGAAACAAATACATTTGTAACATGCTTGTCTGCTCTTTTTAAATCATGCAAATTATTTTTATCTTGAATTTTTCTTCTAAGTAAATAGGTTTACCAATATGTATTATTAATATGAAAAAATGCTTTGAATTTGTATATATTTACATTTTCTGTGGTAAGTTTAATTTTCAAACTTGGTGTCTAATTAAAATTTTTGACTAAAGCCTCTATGGAGGTGGCAGCTTATAGGTACATAATAGAATATCTTTGCACAAGCTAGGAAGCACCAGTTCTAACGTAGCCTACCAAAATCACAGAGTAATTCTCTGAAAGGCTCTAACATCCATTGCCAACAAAAAAACAAACCAATTCAAACCCCAAGCAATTAACAAAAACATGGGAACAGGACTGTTCACTTGATATGCTAATTTTCCCACTTAAAGCAAATCGCACAAACAAGCTGTCATATGACATCCTGTCCCATCAAACAAAACATAGTAGACCAAAAAAAAAAAAATCATAAATCACATCTTACTTTTACAGATTAATTTATTTTTTTACTTAGTTATCCTTTTTTCTCTCCAAGTGGCCTTCATACTCTTCCATATAATTTTCTTGTTTTGTGGTCCAACTTTTAATAAGAAAAACTCTCACTTCTTTTATGAATTACCTGCGCTCACTCATGTCTAGATCCTCATAGCATTATTTGGGGCGTTCCCTAAATTTTCCTGGCCCTGTGAGATGATAAAGGTTTTGATAGTCAGGCTCATTTCTTTTAGCTTCTGCTCATCAGACATTCTTGTTTTCATGCAGATGAAGGTCGGCATACTCTGGTTTACATTTAAAAGAATGTGGTTTTCTTTTCAGTGGAGAGACATTTAAATTATTGTGTTCCAGGTAAATTTGTTCTGACACAGTAATATGTCTTCATTAGGATTCTTGGGTTTGTCATTTAGGGAAGCAGGGAGGAAAATAAACTAAGTCAAGAAGTTTAACAATTTTACCCAATGTTAGAAGCCAGAAGGCAAAAAGCATCCAATCCAAGCTCTGGGACAACAGTATAATCATGAACTGTAAGAATTTACTCCAAAGAAACATTTGCTCATGTTTATGGATGATTTGCAGTGTCATCCAACCACACAGAACAGACAGTGGGTTTAACAGTGCTGTTCCAGTATAATAGAGGATCAGGGATAAACACTATCTTTGTCATTGTTGGGGGACTCTCGCTCACCAACTTTTCATAATCACCCTTGTAAAACCCTCGATCTGAGCAGTGGTGGGTGATTAAAGACTTTATGATAAAAACAGAGCTATTTGTGGTGTAGACAGATTGGGGGGTTGGGGCAGGGGCTTGTCTCTGATGGTATGCGGGGATAATCAGGATTAAGCTAGCCCACTGAACAACATAGGAAAAGAGAGTCTTTTCATATTTGTCTGTAACAAATATGAACATCCAGTCAGTGTGAGAATATTCTGCAACTAGTTCAATGAAAGCTCATGTTCTTTCACTAAGCCTGGAGATGGATCAGTAGCTTCCCCAGGAGCTGCAGTTATTGCATATTTATTAAACAAATAATTAACATGAGCGTGTGTATGTGTGTGTCAGTGCTTTTTCATTATACCGTTCGCTGGCAGCCATCCAGGGCGGTCCAGGAACTGTTCTGGCCCTCGTGTGACATGGCGCATAGAGGATGAGGAGAGCCGGATTTATTAGCCACAATTAACATCAAGCTATTCTATAAGGTTTCATTGGAATGTATCAAAGGGCTTACTATGCAGTGCAAGCAGTCTAGGGTCTTGTTGGTGTCAGAGAGAGAAAGGTGACTTCTATCAAAAGGGTGGGATAACTTCAATGAGTCTCGAAGACCACATACCCTCGTTTGCTGTCTCCTTGGTTTAGTTTGTAGCTGCAGGGTGTGAGAGAATGCAAAGCTGCACCCAGTCCTGGATCTGACTTGTGCCGGGACATGAATATGCATGCAGGTTAACTGATGTGCGACTCTAATTGCAATGGGAGAAAAACAGCCTGGAGTGAAAAGCTCCTCATCATGGTATGATATTACAGATGACTCAAAAGTGGTGCACCTTGGAGGGTCCACTGTCTTGGTCTGGCTGTTGATTAGAAACTTTTTAATTTGTTTTATTCACTCTCTTATTCCCACTTTTAAATGCATCTCACCTCATTTTGCCAGTGTCATTCTAATTACGTTTGTTGTAGCTGTTGTTGTCCTTTAATTTATGCCTCCATGCCTCTGCCAATTAGGTCTCAACCAAACGTGATTATGAGAAATAAACGCTAACGTTCAGCTCCACTAGAGGGTGGCACATCAGTTTACCTAAGGCAAGGCTTTCAAAATTGGGGAGAACAAGCAAGTGGAGCTAATTTTAAGGGATCTGGTTTTAATTTTGAGTGTTTGTATAAGCACACTGGTGCATTTCTGATTAAAATCCACCAAAAGTGTGCTAACCATGAAATCGCTTTAATTAGATCATGTGAAAATTCACTGATGTCTTCAAACACACTAGACCCTATACTGCCGATTAAATCGGTCACCTTTACCGAAATTCAGAACGTAACTATTATGCAAAATTGAAATTTCGTATTATTTAATAATATCATTACAATCGGTAATCCTCCGAATACAAAAGCAGTGATGAAAGAACAGGCTTCTGGTGAAGGTCAGGAAGCTGACGGTTGGACAGAGTGACGGCTGACACTTTTTGAGCAAAGGTCAGCCTGTCAGATCACTCCATCAGATCTCAGCCCATTCATATCACCAGTAATAAGAGCAGATGCATATATGCCCGTTTGCACATCAAATGCCTGTTAGCAGTGAAAATATTTATTAAGTGTGCAGCTGTGTGAGCTGTTTTGTTACAACAAAATTAACACTAAATGTGGATTTGCACTTAGCATTCTTGAGCTATTTCTTGTGAAGTAGCATCTTCATAGTTAAGACGAACTTGCTGAAATTCATTCCCTGTATTTGTGCACACAGTCTCTGACACTATTCAGATTCAGTTGTCAAATGTTCACTTTCATCTCCAAACATTTGCAAGTCACACCAGTACTGCCAAAATGAAAAATCAAATTCTGTTGACACATTTTTTTGTCTCTGTGTCAATAACAGATTCTCTGGTACAGTCCTCTCTGTAGTTTGGAGAGGGAAAATGCTGTAACTGTTAAGTTATTAAGATACTGTTGCTTAGGTGGCCCCACCTCCTGCACGGATTAGTTACTGCCCCTCAGTTTCTCTTGCAAACAACACGCATGTCACGAACATCTGAAGTGGGAAGGTTAAGGGCAATGAGGTGCTGCCGGGACTGGCGTTTCGGTCTTGGGGAGCGTCCAGGGCTGGCTGGTTGTGGGCTTGCTGTGTATGTGTGTGGGGTGGCTCCTGGCCTTCCCATCCTCTTGCCCATTGGGGGTGTTACATGGAGAAATGGTTGAAGGAGGGTGTAAGTGTGGGTGGGGGGGGGGGGGGAGTCTATAGGCAGGTAATCACCAAGGAGGAGAAGATAGGTGCCTGTGAATGGGTGCGTGTATCTGTGTTTTTGTGTGTGAGTGGGGTTGTTTGGGAGGATAGGAGAGGATGAGTGCAAGAAGATAGCCTGATGCCTGTGCGGGTGTGGTAGGTGGGAGGCAAGGTGTGGGTGGGATTGGATAAGAGTGTGTGCAGAGGACGGAATTCAGCTATTTACTCGTGAACAAGACCCTGAGATACTTGAAATCCTCCACTTTGGGGGAGGACCTCTTCCTGACCCGGAGAGGGCACTCCACTCTTTTCTGGCTGAGGACCATGGTCTCAGATTTAAAAGCGCTGATTCTCATCCCAGCCCCTTTACACTCTGCTGCTAATCATTCAGGTGACAGCTTGGAGATCACGGCCAGATGAAGCCAACAGGACCACATCATCTGCAAAAACAGACCCGATTCTGAGGTCACCAAACCGGATCAACACCTTGGTCCAGATTGCGACTAGCAATCCTGTCCATATAGGTTATGAACAGAATAGATGATAAACGGCAGCCTTGGCAGAATCCAACTGTCACAAGAAACAAATCTAACTTGCTGCCGGAAATGTGGACCAAGCTCAGACGCTGGTCGTACAGGAACCGGACAGCTCGTACATTGAGGTCCAGTACCTTATAATCCCAGAGCACCTTCAACAGGAGTCCCTGTGACACATGGTCGAATGCTTTCTCCATGTCCACAAAACACATGTAGACTGTTTGGGCGAACTCCCATGCCCCCTCCAGTACCCTGAAATGGGAATAGAGCTGGTCCACTGCAAGGTCAAAAATCTGCACTACCTGTTTATGCTTTTTAAAAAATTATTTGCCCAATAATTGCTGGGATAGGTTCCAGCTACCAATGGTAGTGAATAGGCCGTACAGCATTTTCATACACTTTCATTCCTATCTCTTCATTTACATGTTGTTATTGTTCTGAAATCTAATTTGATCACAAAATCCACCACACAAACAATTCCTTATATTTGTCATAAAAAAATGAAGTGATATTTTTGTGACCCAGCCTGAGGGCATCGGCTCCACCTGTAGAAACAAGCGTTTCTTTTTTTTTTTTTTTGTCTCAGCAGGAAATAAAGTGACAGCAATAACTAGTGTGTTTGTTCTTTGGTGACTCTTCACATCTTGTACTACACAATTTAATTGAAATCATCCTTCCATTGTTCAAGACAACATCTTTAATTTACAGAGATAAGCAAGCTTGGCCTCAGCCTCACTCTGCTCTGACATGGATCGCCACCCCTACACCCTTCAAGGTGCCTTCAATCAGCTCGATTTTCTCAGAACCATATCCCCCTCCCTTCTCTCTCTCTCTCTGTTGCATTTTTTAAAGGACGTGGAAGCATTTCACACTATCATTCCTGCTCTCTTTTTTTTTCATTTTGGCATCTGTAGCGTGAGAAAAGAAAATCTATGTAAACAGAACTTGTGTCAACAGATCAGCACCTCTCTCTGTTCCAACTGACCAGTGATATTGATTACATAATGCTTTGTTCACTTAACTGCTTCCTTCCCTTTGTTGCCACTATCAGATTATTCCCAGAAAAGCCACTTGCTTTTAACACTCGCTGTAAAAAAAAAAAGAAAAAAAAAAAAACAGGCCAGTAGTTCAATTATGAGGAGATCAGGGGATGTGGCCACCGAGCCACAGAGTGATGGCTTTCTGTGTTGAATGTGTGGCTTTGAAACTCTTAAATCCTGCTGTTAAGTGACTTTAGTCGAGTGTGAAATACAGTGTGTTTGACTTTATTATAAACTGACACTGTTCACCGAAAAGGCAGGCTTTTCTAATGTATAGACCTCGAAGTAATCTCCGTCTGGTGAAGTCACATTTACACACTGGTAATTGATATTAATTGCTTGTCAGCTGGGTTGCTTTCAATTCTCCATGCTTGGCTAACTACCTGCAAATTTCACTGCCCAGACTGCACTGGGACAAAGTAACTTTCTGAAATGGACTTTGTAATGCATGCTCAAAAAATTTTGCATCACATAACGATCAGTAACCTTAATATATATCTGCATTAGGAACTTAAACTATCTACCCTTATGAAAGAGGACTGAAAATGTATTCATATGCAGCTGTTAGAGGGAAATAAAGGCCACACCTGAATGAAAAGTTGCTCCTTGACCCATTTGTAAAAACAGCACAGATATAAAGCAGCATTTTAAAAAGGCTTTAATTAATGTACATTTTCCCTGGAGTTCTGCATGAATGTGTGATTACCGTATATGAAAGTTAATGAAAAGGCAAATAGTAGTCAGTTTTTTCCTTTTAGAAAAAAATGGAAAATTAAATGTAAAAGAAACTTAGAAAGGAGGAGTTTGCTGTCAGTATGATGGTCCCCTGGCCTCGCCTCAGGCAGAGATGCTGTGCTAAAGCCTGCCCACTCTCAGGACCAGGATTAAACACCCCCTCTCTGTAAATATTCACTTGACAGTGTATTTTGTACTACTCCTGAGTTTATGTTTTACCCAGCCACTGGCAGAAAAGCAGGGGGGATATTGGTAAGGAAAATAAACAGTATTAACATGATTGAAGTGAGCGGCTTTGGTGGAGAGGGGCTTCTTTGAAGACTTAAGGCTTAATCCTATCTGCTGAACTGCCATCTATGCCTCAGCTTTTGATTCTCAGACTATAAGACCTATTCCTGCAGGAGCCACTGAGAGGGTCAATGGATTGCGTTTGTTGAGTGCAGAGTAATATGAAGGCTTTTGTTGATTAAATTAAACTTAACATTTGCTGCTAAATATGTTTTGTTTAGCCCTTGATAACAATAATCCAAAGCTTATTTTTGATCATGTACTGAGAACATGTTAGGAAGATACCAGCTAAATGCTCTGTATTTTTTGCCATAGTCATAGTGCATTATCCCATTTTCTGAAAACATTTCTGACAAAATTTTGGTTAAAACTAAAGCAATTGTATTGAGAAACAAGTCAAATAGGATTTTTTTCAATCATTTGGATTAGATTTTTTTTTTAACTTGCCCTAAATGACCCAAAATGCCATGTTTATGTCCAGCTAGGCTCTGACTGGACTCACAGGCAGGAGCATTAGTTATATAGTGGACTTTGTGCATAAAACCAATTCAATGTGCTTTACTTAATAGTACATACAGTGAGGAAAATAAGTATTTGAACACCCTGTAATATTGCAAGTCCACCCACTTAGAAATTATGGAGAGGTATAAATTCTCATTGTGGGTGCATTTTCACTATTAGAGAGAGAATCTAAAGGCTTTGTTTCCTCTGTTGTTGAGTCTGTTTCAGACTCAAATCTGAGTACTGGATCTATTCTCTTGTCTGTTTTTTTTTCCCCTCCTTGTCATGTACAGCACATTGGGTTGCTTATGTATGAAATGTATGCAGGTCAAAATGCTGACCCACCAATCTTTATGGACACATGTAGATTTACCTATAATTCACAATTTAAGCAACAAAGAAACACTTGTGGTAAGTAGGAGTGCCATGACTGTAAAACACCCTAATAGGAAAAAGAAGTTTCATGAGAAATGCAGTCTGCGATTAAACACGTCAATGTACTGTTTATTTGCTTAAGAAGCAATTAGGAGTTTGTTTTACCCTCAAAGTAAATGAAGAGAAAAGACATGAGAGACTCCCCTTACCAATCATTAAGTTCTCTAACTCTCTTACAAGATATAAAAGTCCATATGGAAGAAGAAAGCATTTCTGAATCTATTCTCGCTGTTTTAAGCACAGTATTAATACAAAGCTATCCATCACATTGGAGCCAAAGTCCTGTTGTAGACTTATGATGTTGGTTCCGTTTTTACCTTTCCTACTCAATTATCATCCCATCTGGTCAACTGTGTTTCTGCTGCCACAGCAATGAGAAAAAAATGCTTTCAAGCACTTCAAAGCTGGTTTGAACACCAAAATCTCCCCATAGCAACTGCAGCTCAAAGGACAGGGTGCTGTGACTGCCAATTAGGAGTTTCGACAAGCCCCATCAGATCCCAAAGAAAAATAGTTTTCAAAGAGGGACTCAGAAGAAAGCGCTATTTTATGAAGGGCATTAAAACATTTTACACCACTGGACTATAATAGACTTGTATCTCTGCCTTTGACGTTAGTTTTTGAAGGACAAACTATTTTACTCACCTGGATGTTGTCATGAGTGCCATTTGATGATACTTTTTAATAAACTCATCCAGAGTGCCCTTCAGAAATAGACGTCATAATCATAGTTGCAGAGGGTGAGGCTGACACATCTAGAAGAGAAAAAAAAGACGTGATGTACCCCAGTCACACTCGTGAAAGGTTTAACATCACTTTAAAGTGTTTTTACAGCTCTGGTATGCCTTTTAAAGGTGCATTACGCTTGTTTATTGTTGTTGTAGTACAAATGGTTGCAATAAATCATAAAGGATTTGACAAAGTTGACAACAATAACTGAACAGCTGCTTTGCCTGCTGTTTACATTTTTAAATGCACGAGTCAACCTGCATCCTCTTATTTTTATTTTTCCGGTTAATACTGGCAAATTGCGATAAAGGTCCTTTGTAGAGTAACAAAGTGAAATTTCATGAGAATAAATACAAATGTGACACTGATGTTCTATAAACGAGGCAACATCGTCTTGTTCATACCTGTAAACAAAACAATGTGATTTTGGCTATGTACAGTGAGCCGAATGATTTTTCAACCTTTCACCTTAAACCTGTATGTGTTGCATGCAGTTGCGTAATAAGCAAAGACTGCTGTTATGGTTTTAGAGAATAAACTGAAAGAATTGATTTGTCGATAATTTGCTTTAGCTTTTAACACGCACCTCTGAGCTTGAATTGCTCAGTTATGGCTGAACTCAGATCAGCATCTTTAAATGCTGTTTTCAAACAATGTAACATTTCATAAGCATACAAGCTCTGTTGAGTAGTATTCTATTTTTCTGTGCGGACATCTAAGTCAACATTTAGCGGTAATGTGACACAATTGTTAATGGATTAGAAATTCAACCCATGTCAGGGCTTTTCATGTGGGTCATTTAACAAGTGAGATCATGCTGACAGTCCAGGAAAGCCCTATGTCACCTAAATTAATGGACAGTTTAAATTTAATTTCATCTTGTATACTCAGAGGGCCCGGTATGTCCTTCTGTTTGCACTACAGCTGTTCCTTGGACTGGCTTTTCAATCTGTGTTCCTTGAGCATGACACTTGCTCCTCAAAACAGTCTTATTTTTGAGAAAACAAATTAATCATGCGGTGGACTGAGTACAAATAATAGCAATAAGTGGAAAATTAAATAACCTTGTTGAAGATGTTGAAGTGTGAAACAATGATATACAGTATAATGTAAATATTGTGCATGGTGAATAAATGTGTATAGTGTATATAGTCAAGAATTTACACATTTAAATACAGTTTATTCATTCATTCTCCGCACAGTTTAATCCAATTCAGGGTTGCATCCCAGCTATTAGCATGTGAAAAGTATTGTACGCCATGGACAGTGCACCAGCCCATCACAGCTGTGTTTCATAAATAGAGAATTTTCTGTAGAGTAAAAATCTGGATTATATCATATCAACTAGACCAAACAAAGGTGACAGGGTCCCTTAACACATAACTACCAGTATCTGTTTGTCAAGAAAAGTGTGTACTCCTGCCATTCTCTGTTTGAGCAATTTTTGACTTATTTTCTCACATTACTTTTTAACTAAGTAGTACACCATCTGAAGACTTTTCCATTTGTCTTCGCTAAAGCAATCATACAAAAACCTGCCTTCTTTCCTGTTAATAACCTGACAGCAATTTGTTTCTTCTCCACTCAAAATGAGGTCTGAATGCGTCTGTCTTGGCCTTTATGACTTCTCATTCGATCCAGGGGCCAGTGTGCCACAATGCTTGGCCATTGAATTCCATACTCTGTGGACTGGTCAGTTCCACTGGATAGATGATTGGTTTGTATCTTTTGACCTGATGATAGTGTGAGTAGGAGGACTGGGATGGATACAGGATGGGTACATTGGTCTGCTAGGTCATTTTAGGATTAGAAACTGCCCATCAAAGGATAAGAACCATGTGAAATAGTCTGAAAGTGTGTTTGAGAAATTGGCGTGTCAACTCTCCAGCAAAATGAAACATATCAGCATAAAGAGAGGGCATGATCTCAGGTCACTTAAAACTTCTATCAATATAATTCAGTTGAATGTTCAGACAAAATCTTTGGTGACAAGTTTAGAAAAGTCAAGGTTGCATGTTAAGTGTTTTTTTTAAATTCATGTGATAAGGAAAAGGTTGACTATTGTACCCTGCTGTAAGCACATAGTTAATTAGACACACAATGCCTCGTTTATGAACCTTTGCAACCATTAAATTCACAGCGTAATTTGATTGTAAGCTCATAGGACGTAACGATCCCTTCACAAAGCCAGAGAAAACTTGCACACCAAGGACAATTATTACATCAATAGTCTATAAACATGTCATATTACGGTGAGATGAACAATGTTCACAACTATGCAGTGAGTTATTAAAGGAAAGTGGGGAAGAATTGAATAAACAATTTTGATGCATAGTTTTATTAATTGTTAATATTTCTATGATCAGGAAAGGTGCAAATGGAGGATTGGTGAACTAAATTACAAACTAAACTGTCCCAGTCTCATTCAAACTATTATAATGTAAGAACAGAACAATGGTTTTGTTATTTTATATTAGGCAGCTGTATCAACCTTGTCTCATTACATTTCTAAAACTAGCCATAAGTTAGACGTAATTGCATGTTTTCAGACGAAGGGCTTAAGGCTGGTTCCAGACTAAGATGCCTGTTTTACCTGACTTGACTCAATAGGTCTAAGGGAGGCCACAACACTGCCTGCAGACAGAAAGAATCCACTGATTTATTTTTATGAACTTTTTAAACTGCTTTCTTATGTACAAAGGAAATACTGAAGAGCTAATCTCTCTGCTTGGCAGAAGTATCTGAATTTTTTTATTTAACCAGGAAAATAATCCATTGAGATTGAGAATCTCTTTTACAAGGATGTCCTGGCTGTCCAAGATAAGGAAACAAAAGAGATGCTTTTACAATCCAGAATTAAGCAGCATGCAGCTGTGAAAGGTATTCTTTCTTTTCAATTTGTATTGTATCTTTAACTGTGAGACAGAAGAGTGAAAGGAAGCTTGCTTTAAATGTAGCTGGTATGATTGAAACACTCATGAACTGTAAAAAATGTACATATTTACTTTTCATGATCCATAATGAAGGATCATTAAAATATTGTTCAAAGGTTTGCAACACAAATGTCTTATTGCACCTCTCTAATCCAACTTTACATTTAACTAATATATAGAATTAATCCTTATTTATTTTTTTTTTAGTAATTTACATGTTATTTTTGCTCATGATAATATTTGCTTAGCATGGAGGATCACAGATGATTGCAGGAAAGGAGGGAACACATTCCTTTTGGGCTGAGTTCTGCTCCCATTTTAAATTCCCAAAATATTCTGTGTTTACAGAGATCGGACAGATTTTTTAAAACTTCTGAGAGTATTTAAAGAAACAAAGACATTTTGACTGTAAAAGCATCAGAATATGTTAAAATTCCAAACAGAAGGAGAAGTTGCACTGCCCTAATTTCAAACAAGGAAAGGGCAAACTTTTAACAAAAGAACAAAACAGTGACACATTCTTGAAAATATTTTTTCTCCAGTGTTTGTATCCACCGTGTTTAAGAATTCAATACTCTGACATTGTTAACAATGGAGCTAGTCCAAGTCTAAAACTGTTTCATCATCTTGTTTTAGAGCAGCAGTCTTTGCAAATAAACATCTTACTTTTGAAGTGGTTGTTTTTGTGGGGAGAGGGGAAAAGAGAGTAAAACCCAGGATGTAAATCATTAGGTCAACACAAGTTCTCCTCAGACAGACTCTCTGATTGATGGGAGTAATGTGGTGTTATGGTCATATTCTGCATCCAATTAGCACTGATCTATTGTTGCTGTGTGCTGTTCTAATAGCCACAGTGGGCGGGAGATGATTGGCCCTAATATCATTTGTCTCCCTAATCATGTGTGCCTCTCGTGAGTAGTGTATGAACCTAAGCGCTGTTCTTTGTCCTGGATGAACCTACCGCATCCAGTCAAAGAGAAAGTCATCATTAACATGCACAAAGGTTAGGAGAATTCAACTGCAGGGGCAGAAAGCTGGCATGAATCATCATTAAATGATGACATGCACTGGGTCACATCTACAGATCAGTGCTGAGGTGGTTACCACGCAGGCTGAGTCAGTTGCCTTCTGTAAGACTGGCACCCTGTTATTCAATAGAGACAAACTATTCTGCAAATAACTTCTTGGGGCTTTACTTCTGTGATATTGAACCACTCCATTCACTGTTAATTGCCTCAGTGTAAGGTTAATTGGCTTGTATTGGAGCCAGGAAATCCAGTTAGCTTGCTTGTTATTTCATCTCCATCAACCCATTGATTCCCTTGTTTTGATCACAAAATAATAGTTTTTACAAATCAGATCAAGACAGGTGTAATGACTTTGGCAGATTTATTAAACCTCACACAGTTCGTGCACTTTCTTTCTTTAAAACTTTGAATGTATCTCAAATATTAGTTGTACTAAAAAACAACACATAAAACACAATGTGTCTCTAAAGACGAGAAGAAAAATCTTTATTTCAACTTGACTCATGGTACTGCAGCATACTGAAATTGCAATTCAAAAATCACATGGAGCACAAATTGTTCTTCACATGGTTTTTGTATTAGCTCTTTCCACCCTGGAGGCTCTTCTACCAAGTCTGGATGCATTAGTTATAAAAACACAACTAAGGCTGTATTTCAAAGTGCTCTCGAGCATGGCATACATATTCAGTGGCATGGCCAGTTGTAATCCACTGTCTGAATGTAGCACAGGTTTGGCTTTATTTTTCTTTTTTTTGCAACAAATATAAGTTTGAAAATAAAACTGTCATAAATTATTGCTTACTGATAAAATGCATGTTCAGTTCAACTTAGAGATCACATGATTTATGAATATGTCACAAGTCACATTTGGTTTTCACAATCCTCATGTGGGCATGGATTGTAAAAAGATCTCTCCATCACAATACATTCCTTCATGCTTATTTGAGATTATTTCTTTTGTTTGCAATTTGGCCATCATTATTTCAAGTGTTGTATTGCGCCTGGATATTCCCCAGCTCTAAATGAAGAATTAATTTGGATAATCTTACAGAGACATTAAAATATTAGAAATTAAGAATCACAATTTCCCATTAAAACAAGAAAAAACTTTAGATGAAAACTATTAAAATCATAATCAATTCTATTGTGAAAAATATATGAAGACTTGTATGGAGACCCATATTATTCATAATTAAATAAATAAATACAACATTAAATAAATAAATACAACATTTTGAAATAAATATATGACCATGAAATAGTGAAATACCACATTTTGAAATAAATATACGACAATGAAATAATGAAATAAGGCAACTTTGTGTTTACTCAAAGGTGTATTTAATTCCTAATGCCCTTTTTCACGATAGCATATTTATTTCGACAGACTTGCTTTGTCAATCAAAGCCGATAAGGCGGAACCAGTAAAGTTATGGCTGCTCATTTACTAAGGCATAAGCAGCTGCACTTGCTTTATCAATTGAAACATACAGATTGAAATTTTTCATAACTAGAGCGGAATAATCTGGAGGCCTGTATTAAAAAGCGGGATTAACTCAGCCCAAACTTATCTCCCTTTTCTGGATTGACTCAGCTAAACATTGAGGAACTGGGATAAGTAATACAATGAAGCTGGTTATCAACTCATTAACTTAACCCAGACCTATCCACTGAAGATGAATGCGCGTTTCGAGGTGGCGCTTGGAGTTTCTGTCTTACAGTCTGTGGTTCTGACCAAAGACTGTTCTGACAAATCACAAACATGGACAAATCCAGAGCAACACATTTAACCTCAGATGAGCAGACTATCATCCTCAGAAAATAGAGGAATTAAAAATATAATTCGGGCAAAAAACAACACTGTTGCTGCAGTAAAAGCAGGGCAGAATGCTGGCAGCAAATAGCGACTCCGTTAATGCGGATCATCCGATATAAATTAATAGAACAATTTAAACTGACAGCAGTCAGATCAATGTATTACAGTACAAACATTACTGGGAATGCTTTATTTATATAATATTTGCCAGTTCTTTTAAGGATCTGCTTCCATGTGAGCATGTTATTGCTATGTTGAGCATATTATTTCCAAGGTGTCATGAACGCAGCACAGCTGCGTCTCATCCAAAGTTACGTTTTCCATCCTCAGTTACATGCAACAAAGTTTGACACAGAAAATCTTCACATTATCATTTAACTATAGCTGCAGAAGAATACAACAAAATGAGTCTGTCCAGGCTGAAATTTATTTTTAAAGCAAGAAAGTAAGTCATCATCCCTGCTGGTAGGAATATTCAGCCAAGTCCAGCAAATTAACAAGTGAAAACCGATATAAACCTCTATCGGTGTTTGTGAGAAATAAATCTTTCCCTTATCTCGTTTAGTTGTGCTGCTGAACTCTTATCATTCACTGCAGGTAAACATACTTGGTCAATAGAAGTCAAAATGGATTGTATTGCGGTTTGAAGAAGCATTTTATTTCCATGAGGAGGTTTGAAATAACAGTTTTATGGACTTTCTATTTTACTTTGTTCAAACCATCAAATAAAAATATTAAAAAAATCTGATTTCGTTATTAGTTTCATCAATGCAACAAAACATAATACATTACTATAGTAATGGAAATCATTAACGATAACCAGCTTCGTAGTATTTTATTCCAGTTCCTCAATGTTTGTCTGAATCAATCCAGAGAATGGATATAAATCCGGGCTTAATTAAACCCACTGAGTAGTAGTACAGGCATAGTTTTCGGAGCAGGTTAGTATTTCAGCTGTTGCTGCAGTGATACAGCTCGATCAAAAGTAAACCAGCTTCATATTACAGGCCTCTGGTGCTCAATATCTCTCAATCTGTTGTAAATGTTATCATATACATCAGCATCTTATAAAGCAATTGTCATCCCAGGCATTTAAAAAATATTCTCCAAATGAGTAAAAACTGCATCTCTTGACAAATTGTCACTTTATATTTGATCTGATAAATTCACCAAAGCTGCAGAAACTCGTCATCTCTGACTGCATAGTGTGTCGAGGAAAACAAATCGATGGACAAGCCACTTACCCAACCCCCCAGCTTTGATTGGCTGAGCCAGTCATTCTTCTAAAATAAAGGACATTATGAAATAAATACGCTATTTTGAAAAAGGGCATTATGAACTAAATATACCTCTATGAAAAATGGCATTATGAATTAAATACACCTTTGTGGAAAATATTTTGAAATAAAAACACAAAGTTGCCTTATTTCATAATTTTGTTGTCATTTATTTATTTCAAAATGTGGTATTTCACTATTTCTTGGTCAAATATTTATTTCAAAATGGGGTATTTCACAATTTCATGATCATATATTTATTTCAAAGAGTTTATTTATTTA
>JBAMHX010000010.1:10691985-10705212 GCA_037177515.1 Pseudomugil tenellus | reverse complement strand
ATTTTTATTTTTATTTTTATTTTTATTTTTATTTTTATTTTTATTTTTATTTTTATTTTTATTTTTATTTTTATTTTATTTTATTATTAAGCTTGATTACTTGGAAAAAGTAAAAGATATAAAAGAAGATGCAAAAGAGAATTGTACCTTTTACACTTGCCTTGATGAACGATGTGTGTCTTTGCATGTTTGTACGACTGGAAATAACTGAATGTTGCAGGCATATTGCATTGTGGGATGACATCTACTTGTCTGAAGGAATTTCATATGAAAAAAGAAATGTCACTTATGCCCAATTCCATAGAACATGTATGCTATTTTAGAAAATACGAAAACGTCAAGATTTTACAGGACTAATCCAGAATAATGTTTAAACAACTGAGTTCCTTCAGCATGAATGAGCCATATGTCCAAATTTTGAAAGGTTTTTGACTCTGCGGCACATTAAATTTCCTCAAACGTCAACAGATGAAGCATGGAGTTGGACAGGGATCTCAGAGACCAACACTGGATGTAGGTCCCTTCTCAGTTTTTTTCAATCTAAAAATGTCTGTAAATATTGTTCACTTTCAATCACAAAAAAATATATAAAATAATTGAAGATCAAATTTAAGCAAAAACATTTTAAATTCTTGGCAGGGAATACTCATTGAAAGATGTTGTAGTGACAGTGTAAACATGGCTTTCAGGGGCTGTAAACACTTCAGACATTCTGTACAACCTGAGAAATAGAAAATTAAACACTTTATCTTCTGTTTTTTAACAGTATTAATGGCTTCAGTATTACCAGCAACTTCTCTTCAGCAGTTTATTCAATAGACAGATGTTAAATAGTTCTTTACTGCTAAATTCTTTATTTTATACCCCAGCTTGGGATATAAAATTTCTTCTTTAGTTGGAAATGTATCTTAAATTTCCTGCTATTAAGTCATCAACACTCATTACAAAATAACAATGTAAAAGTAGCCAATATGAGACGTGACGTTAAACATTAATAATTTAAACTTTGCTCCAGTACTCTGTGTTTTAGATACAAGGAGTTTATGGAGCAGATGTGCGATTGGATGAATTGTGACATGAATGCCAGCCAATATGTGACTTCACAATCTAGGCCAGCTCAACACATTACTTGCTACAGAAGTTTTACCTGAAGAAGGAATCAATACCAGCTGTTGAACAGCAGCTGAGGGATTTGTGTGCAGTGTAAAAAACTTTGGTTTTGTGGAGTGTGAGCTCAGTTTGCTGTGTGCTTTTGGTCTGAATTTTTGCACAGTAATAGACTTCAAGCTGTTGGATACAAGTCCCACTGAGGAGGGGTTTGATTTGAGCTGCTTACTTGATTCACCAAAACCAGTTGCTCTGAGATTAGCTTGTAAATTAATTGTTGAAAAGGAAGGTGATGCACCAGACTTGTTTTTGTTAAAGACATCACAGATATTTCATCACAACCTCAGGAAATGATGGCAACATTGTCCTTTTAATTGTTAAAAATATTTTCCTCCATGTAAAAAAACAAACAAACGTGATTAAATTAACTTGTGATTAACATGTGATTTTAATTACTTGTATTTGTGGATTTTTGTTGCACTACACAATGTGGAGAAAAGTTCCTCTTTAGTTTTCTCCTCTGTGGTCTAAACATTTAAAAATCACATACATTTAGGCATGCTCCTAATCTATATCCTTAATTTAAACATTGTACATATGCAGTATATCACTGTGCAGAAGCAAGCTAAATCCATTTTCCAACATTCGGCTAATTTATCTTACACCTCCCTCTCCTTTACTGATGATCAACACACTCTAACGACATAATCTTTGCTGCCAGTGAGGCAGCAAGAACTTTCATGTAGGCTGTGTCATGGAAGTGCAGCTGCTGGCCAGTCTAAGGGAGTGACACACACTGGCTGCCCCCCTACTTTGCTTTAGTCTGGCTGACTGATCCTCCGCATATATTATCCTGTAGACGGTCAAACTCCAACTGTCCCGCAGGACCTTCATTATTGCAGTTTACAGTCTTTGAACCAGAAATGGGAAAACAGCATGAGGACGTATTCTGGTTAAAAAAAATTGTAAAAAAAAAAGTTGATTCAGTCACCAACCATTGGCTGTTTCGATAATGATGCACAGTCTGTTCAGGAAAATGATTCAGTCTTGGAGCTGAAACGGTGAGGCCATCTGAACTAGCTGTGCACCTTATACAAGCAGCGCACATCTTTTACATATCTGCCCCCAGAGGAGGCCGCAGGAAGATGGAAAAGAAACGGTGGGGGAGGGAAGCTGATGAGACATGCAGAGATACGTATAGCACAAGCAGTAAATGTTAACCAAACAATGGCACAGGTAGACTTAGATGGACAACTCTGCTCTTCGAAAGATAAAACCGCTGACCTTGAGGTTGTTTGCTTTTGTGTGTTTACCTTTATTGCTGTCTTCATGTGGAGCTTCAGGTTATGTTCTTAAGAGCCCATTGTCCTCTCATCCACCTCATGTTGTAGAGGTACAGAAAGCAGGCGGGAGGGTGAGGGTTGGCTTGCTGTGTAACCCTGGGCTTTGCTTGCCACCTGTCTAGACATCAGGAAGATAACTTCCCCACTTTTAATCCACGCTGGAGGAGACGAATTTTAGCACCTGCATCTGGCTGTTTATCTACACGTGTCTGCTTCCCCTCACAATAAAATGTGTGCTTTCAACCTACAAGACAACACAAATTGCAACAAGAAATTGTACACGCTGTCCTTTTTCTTTTGCCCGGCAGTGGTTTGTAGCCACTGCCGAAGAAAAGCTCATCTCTCCAAATCGACGTGTCCTCAAGCCGCTGCATTATTTTCAATCACAATTTGCAGTTTAATGTCGAATTGCTTTTCTGGGGTGTTTTTAAAAGCCCTGCTTGTACAAATCAGTCTTTCTTACAGTCATTTTAGCTTGCCTGAGGGTGTTCAATTGTATGAGTGACTTACATGTCAGTAGAAAAATGTGTTGCAGTGGTTTTGCAGTTTCTCCCACAGCCTGAGATTTTTACAGGTCAGTTTGTGTACAAGCTAAGTTCATTCATTTGAAGCACTTGGTAATTACTGCTGGCACTTTCAAAACGGTGGTGAATTCAGGTGGGAATGATGATTGGCGAGAGCATTGCTGCAGGCTGGTGTTTTACCTGACGGGTTAGTAATTAAGCAGGTCAGGTGATGATTGTATTGCACTTGAGAAGAAGACATCTGGAGACTTCTCATGTTATGGTGCAAATTCTTAGTCCATAAATGATTTGCTCCACCTGCATCCTGATAACACCCCCAACATCTGTCAAGGTTTAATTAAGATCTTATATGATTAGGATCTAACTGGTAGATTATGATGGGACACATTTTGTTTGTGGGAAAGAAATTATACAGATTGAGCGAAATAGCCTTGCCTAGGATTTAAATGTTGAGGAATTGTTCAACTTTTTAGAGCAGAATTGGAAATGACAAGAAATGAAAGTGCTTCATTATTTGTGCCTCTGTTTTAAAAGAATACCTCAAATATTCTTCATGTGAAACCCACCCATCCCCAAAGTGTCATTTTTATGAAACCTGTGAGTAATAATAGAAATAGTGAAGAGAAACTACCGAGTATACTGATGAGTGATTACATTTAGATTTGATGGACTTAGTAAAATAAAGAAACAACCTCTCTAAAAATATTTGACCCAACTCTTGATGGAGGAACAAAAATGATCCAGCTTTTTATTTTTTAGACTCTTGTCTGGAAATAAATCATGAGGATTCTCAAAGTAGTAATAATTAACTAAAATGATTTCCACAGCATCCAGAATCTCATGTCAGTACAATCTGAACGAGTGGAACTAATCAGTGGATGCATGCTTGCCCACACAGTTTGAAGCGAGTGCTTTGAGTCAAGATGCTGAGACTTTGTGAAGTCGCTGATGGAGCGTTCTGCCACCTGTTTGACCCTCATCTCTTCACTGCTCAGTGAGGCACGAGATGAAGCACTTTACATCTTACTGATCCTCCTACTCCTGCTCATCACTCTTCATAATACCCCTCCCTCCCATCTCCTTCATAATCTGTTAAGCAAAATGAGCAATGCCCCAATTTTTCTGCCTCCTCCCCAAAAACCAAGATACGCTTCATTTCAATTTGGCGATGACAGAGATCAAACTAGAGAAGGCCCTCCCCCATCCTCACATAGAGTCTAACAACAGACACATGGGCTTTGTTTAAACTACAGATTCATTGGCAGCACCAGCAGAGCAGTTCAACACAGACTTAATATTCTGTTTAGTTTTCATTATGTGAGCTGACAGAGAGCCCGGATGATTAATGGAGAACAGTCTTTAATAAAAAATACAATTCCTTGTGATTTTTTTTTTTTTTTTTTTTTTTTTTTGCTATTTAAAGTATCTTGTATGACTGTTTCCTGCATCTGTGGATGGTTTTGTTGGGGCTTTACAGGTTTGTTTGTTTTGTTTTTTGTAAGATGAACAATAAAAAAAAAAACATAAAATATTAGGGGCAACAAAATTAGCTTATTATAACAGACTGTAAACATATAAAGAAGGACAATGAACAAATCATAAGCAACTCCTAAAAAAGGCTTAATTATAATCATGGCTGGGTATGTAAGGCCCACAGAGAGAAACAAAATATAAAATTGAAACATATTGATGAAAAACATGCATAACAATGAGGCCACACAAAGAAACAATGTGATTATTGTGAAGACAGAATTTTTTTCTTTTTGTAAAAGTTGATAAAAAATGTAAATAAATGTATATAAAATTAAACATTTGCACACAATACAAAGATAAGAAAAAATAGTGCAAATTATTTTTTATTATTTTTGCATTGTACTTATATTTAGTTAAGAAATCTAGGTTTTACTAAACAGTTGCTGTTCTGTCAAGTGTTAAAAAAAATCTCTGGATTTCAGTTGTCGAATTATGCTAGGTATTACTCTACTTATTTATGTCTAAATGAGTTAAACTAAATAAAGACCCACTGGGTCTTGGGATTCTTGTATTTAAAATGTTCTTTACAAAGGATTTTTCAATACTTTCGTCATCAAATAAAATTGTTGGCAAATTATTTCATTAGTCTGTACAAAATGCTTCAAACACGCATTCCTCATTTAACTCTCAAGAAAAGTCTAAATGACTGACTACGGCCAATTCAGCTCATATTTTTAGAGTAGTAAATGTACATAAAAACACAATTCACAGAATGATTGAGATTTTTTTGTTGTGTCTGAGAACTTCTTGCAGTCTATTCTTCATAAACGCTGCTTTTTTATGGCAGGTACTTTGTAATAATCCAGTCAGAGCTGGAGTGCACTCTGAGGATTTGCATTTTAATTATAAAGTTTGATTTACTGGACTTGATTGCTTTCACTCATTGGCAGTGGGTTAATTGTGTGCGTTTTGCAACATTCTGGACTCACTGCTTGTGTGAATAATATAATGAGCTTTCCGGTATCAGAAAATGATACAGTATGTTGAGTAGTTTCTCTGTATTTGAGCACTTGAAGGGATTCCTCAGCTGGTTTCATAATTTCCATGACTGTTACCTCAGTCATAAAAGTGAAAGATGTCAGTGTTTTAAGAAGTTATGACTATGAAGACTGAAGTACATTGAAGTAGACTGAAAAGTAGTCAAGGATCCCCTTTTGTTCATGGTGGAGATTTTTCAGTGATTTGCATCAATTGACTTCCATGCATGCTCTGCTAACCCTGCTCTGCATGGACGTGGCCCATTGGGAACCCTGCTTAGCTCAGCTTGCACAGGAAAGGGGAATTAGTGTGGGTTTCAAAAGAAAGGATGGTGGAGAGATCTGTCGTGTATTGGAAATCATTGCTGCAAGCAGTTCCCAGCAGACAAGAGGTGTGCTCATTGGAAAACATAGCGGGTGTGGAAGGACATGTATGGAGCATTTCATGAAGATGTGTTTTATGATTTGCTCACCACTAAACCCTTTAGTACTTTTTGCATTTATTGGGCTTTGATTTGAATGTAAGCTTTGGAAAGTCGAGACATTATGTTGATCAGTTAAGGATTTATATTAACCACATCTCCAAATAGCGTGATTTAAATTATAGCTGACACACTATGATTTGGTGATAAGTTAAAAAAAGCCCTAAGCTCCTGTTTTGTTTCCCTAAAAAAGAACTTATTTGACTTTGCCAGCTGTTAAAATGAAGATTCATTCATCTGTGTAAAACTGTAAAAAATAGGATAAAAAACAGCAGCTGTATGAAATATGATTCCAATTATTGTAATTGGTCGAAGCGTTCCACACTAAAAATTGCTTTTTGTTTCACCACATTTTCTGCAACTGTCCACAGGAAAAAAAAAATCCTCTTGATGTCAGGGTGAAAAATCAATTTGATTACCAGTTGGTGGCAGCTGTTGTTTGGTGGCATTATCACATGCAAAAATTAAGATTTACAAATGAGGTTTGACTATTTTGTTTTCTAGTCCTCTTCATTATTTTCCAAGCAGAATGCCTCCCGCTGGCAGTAGAGGTAGAATTATATTTTTTTCTACCCAGTACTGAACCAACCAGTCTAAACCGGCAATATAAAATGTCTGATAACACTAGCTTGGTAATTGCATCCAAGGAAATACTAAATAACATTACCAGCTCAGACACTCTGGTTGCTTCATTTAGGCAGTAGAAGACAGCATACAAATCAAAGGTTTATATACAAAATAAGTCAAATAACAATAAATAAATAAATATAAAAAAAACAAGCTATTTGTTGTGGACAGGCTTAGCTGTAGGGAGATTGGCAATTCAGTTAGAGTGGTATTCCATCCACACAATGGAACCACACAACACACATGGCACACACTCAAACACATCCATAGGACCCACAATCAGAGGTGCAGGGCCAAAATTGAGGGATGGGAGAAGAAAGCAGTTTTTGAATACATCAACATGAGGACATGGATACGTGTGATTCATTATACAAATGTTAAAAGCACACTGTAGAACTTATTCCAGGTTTTCTCAGTGACACACATCTTATTGAGGGCTCATTTGATACTATGAGTGCTGTTCCAAGCAGTAAAACAGTCTACCATTTGTCTCATCTCTTAATGTGCAGCTTCTGTCTCCTCTTTTCTTTCCTTCCAGTAACACCTTCTCAAACACATTTAATGCTGAATCAGCATTGCATCAACATAGGGCATTGTGGGTAAATACAACCAAAACAATATGTCAGATGATAGGCAGCTCATCTCTGGTTGGAAAAAAGTATTCAGATGTGGAAAACCATGATACATGATACAAAGTTGTGGAACGCGCTTCCACTGCAGGTCAGACAGGCTTCCTCACTGTCCAGTTTTAAATCTCACCTTTATTAAGACCCACCTTTATTCACTGGCGTTTCACCCAGTATGAGTTCGCTTTTATTGCTGGTGCTGTTCTTACTGCATTGTTTTGGTTTTATTGTTTATATTGTTTTTTTATATATTAATTTGTATCGTTTTATTGCCTAATGTTTAATGGTTTTTAAAATTTAATTTTTAGTCGTTTTATGTGTCAGCACTTTGGTCAGCATTTGTTGTGAGAAGGTGCTTTATAAATAAAGTTGGCTTGGCTTGACTTGTTGCTACAGTAATGGTAAATGGGCTTGTATTTAAATAGCACTTTTTCAGTCATACTGACCACACAAAGCTCTTTACACTACATGTCACACACACGCATTCACACACACTCATAAAGTCATAGGCACATCTGGGGGCATTGTAGAGTTAGTGTCTTGCCTAAGGACACTTAAGCATGTAGCCAGGGGAAGCCTGTAATCGATCCACCAACCCCGACTGCTCTTCCACCTGATCAACAGCCGGTACTTCTTGAGTAGTCAAGAAGTACCTCAGGGGAAAAATATGTCAATCGGAATTGTAATCAAATTGTGACGTACCTCAAGATTCCCACCCCTACGAAACATGACATGTTAAAAAGCGGGTACCCTCACATGCATGGATGATTTTTGTACAAAGTTATTTAAAACTAAACTGAGAGAATGTCCTTTTTTGGGAGATAAAAATGTGTGTCTGGGTTTTACAAAAATTTTGATTTTGCTCTATCTCGGCCTCAGATACGTTCATACTGTATCTGTGATGCATTCATTTGCCACATTTGCTTTATAGTAAGCTGGTGAGTGAGAAGCAGCTGCAGCGTAGACAGACAGAATAACAGGATATTTGGGCAAAAGATGTGTTTGTGGACAAAGATCCTCCTCGTACCATCAAACTGTTCCCAGTGAGAGGGCTTATCACCTTAAGACGAGACGCAAATGAGTCAGGCCACATATTAGTAACTTACCTCAGGCTGCCTGTGGACACAATAAACTGCACAGCAGGATTTTAAGGGAAGCAGCAGCAGACCATACTTGCAGCATTGTCAAGGGACAAGGAACCAGCTACTGGACTGGAGACTGAGAGTTACAAGTAAACACAATTTGCATCAGCCACCTGCTTAAAGGACTGAATCAATGAGGCACCAGCCAATAGGAAATTTTGGCTAAACTTAAACAGAAGAAAGAATTTCTTCCAGCTACATGAGGAGACTCATTAAATAAGAGTTAAATAAAATATTCCAAAAATATTTTAGAAAAGACTATAAAAGATAACTCTTTTCTAACTCTTGATTAATTCCTTTTTCTGTTTGTGCTGCTCTTTTATTTGCTCATTGATATTCACCAGTTTATTTTCTGCTTTTCCTCCCATGTGTTCTTAACCCCCTGTTGTCCAATTTAGCTTTCAAAATCTATGATCTAACCTTTCTATCTTCAGCAATCGGACAAATTCTAAATGTCAAAATTGCATCTCTCTTAACAATGCCTGGTAATCAAGGGTGTTTCCAATGGCCCACTATACTCATTTAGCATCATTTGAGAATTGACCGTTTCTGAACTCCTACTGCGTGAAGGTAGCCGATTTGTAAACAGGGGAGAACAAACATGACCCAGATGAGACCCCCATCTGGACAGACCCCGTGTCCTGCCAACTCTTCCCCGCAGTGGTTCAGGACCATCTCCTCTCATCAGCAGCCATCAAAGCACGGCTGCCCACCAGCACACCCTAAGTGGGCTGCCATTTCTTTGAATTTGTCATCTCATTACAAAAACATGTGATTCAAAGAAAGCAACGGAGTACTCAATCATTCAATCCCCACTGGCTCCAAGAAAGCCACTTCTTATATAGATTGAACTGTTTAAACTGAGTAGTACTATTTTATCTTGGGCTAGAGATACTATATTGATACAAAATGTTTTAGTGGGACAAATTAAAGTGTTTCAGAAAAATGTCAGGTAATGTGAATAAAGTTAAACCAATGGATGCCGCTGACATGGCTGCGGATTTTAAGTTCTGGTGCATAAAAGAAAACAAAAAAAAGATAAATCTTTGAAGCCCTATTGACCCTCATGATTTATAAAAATTCATCAGTGAAATGGATAAAACACAAAAAAGGTGTTTATTTGCAAATGTTGCCTTAATAGTTTTTTATTCTGATGCTTACAAAACAAATAAAAGTGTATTTTAGTACAAAAAGGAACTTTTAGAAGTGCTGGTGTTGGCGTCTGTGTGGATGGAGTCATTGTTTGCATGCCAGTATCCTCTGATTTCTGTATATGTCTTTTAGTAAACTGCAGCTAAGCATTTTCTGAGCCCATTAGATGCCCTAAACAGAAATATATATATATATTATTCAGTATTTCTTTACTTTGTGAATGTCTTGAGTGGCTTTTTATTTCAAAATGTGGGAAAACTTGTCTGAAGTAATTTTTAAATTATTACATGTGATAAACAAAGCATAATGACACTATGTGAAATACTATGGTTGCCTATTTTTGTAAATATCTAACACTGAGATCTTAAGTATTTCAGGAATGTCTAAAAAGAAAAGGTTTTCTTTTTAGGGAAATGGATACTGGCACTTTAAAACAGAAAAAAAGAAAAAAAAAACAATTCATGCATGGATAATATCACACATAACTTATATAGGACAAAAAGAGCCCTTCAACTCTGGAAAGAAGACGGCTAAAAAGAGGCAAATTTATCACGATGGCATGAAAAGAGAGACATGTAATACATGACACTGGCGCTCACCATGAGCTACTGTATTACTTTGCAAAAAAAGGTTGTCATTGTGTTCTTGATACATTAATTTTCTACAAAGTTACAAGGTAGTGATCCAAAGTCACAGTTATCTCTCAGATGTATGATCCTTTTACAGGCACAACCCGACTCCTGCCTTTGTTCTCCTTCCTTGAGCCTTTTCTTTCACTGCCTCAGTAGAGAGTGATACTGGCTCATTTTCATTTAGGACATCCGAGAGAAAACGTAAAGCTTTGTTTCAAACATAGAAAAATACAAAATGTGTCTGATCAAAATGAATAGCTGAAAGCAATCTGTGTGTACCAACACTGCAGCTTTTATCATGATACTGAATTACACACTTGAAAGCTCCATTTATTATTTTAAACCATATAGATAATCTCATAATAACAGTTATGGTCTTCAAAATTACTCACCCAGAAAATTGGGACAAATGCATACACAGCTCCTGTTCTGTGACATCAGTACAGGACTATTAGCCTCTCCAGCATCTGCTTTAGTGTCATTATCCACTTCAAAGTAATTCAACTGTCATGAAGTTACTGCTCTGTTATTGCCCATAATTGGACTTTTTTCTAAGCTCTTATAAAAATAGTTTGTTTTATTCATGGACAGAGGGAAAATGAAGTGTCTAAATGGAGTCATTAGAATCCATCATACTTGAAGTGTGGTGCTTTACCTCTTGCACATTAACTTTTCTCTCTCGCTCTCTGTCCATTTCATACTGGAGTGGATTTCTAAGGAAGAGCATGTTGTTCATCTGATTATGATGTTCTTTTACGCATTCATTAGTCTATTTTTCTTCAATGATCTCTTCTAGCTTGCTACAATGTGTGACAAATGGCTCACACTGAAAGCAAAGAAAATGTCTTTTAGAGACTGTATGTAACACACATGTAACAACCTCCTGGTAACGTCACAGGACAGTTTCAACCACTGTACCGGTGCTTCACTGTAGCAAAAATACATCCATGAACTGTGTACCATATACATTGAAAGCTGAATAGTTGATTAAATGATTAATAATTGACACCATTCTTTATTATATATGTTAGTAGGAATAAAGATTGGGGAAGTGTTCGATTTATTATCATTTATAGTGTTGTTTATTTATTCAGTCCATGCTAATTAGAAGGATTGTTTGTGGCCAACCGAAATACACTGACTAAAAAATAAATTATGACAAAGTAGATACAGGGGGTGAAATGGAAAAATTGAAGGGATATATGACATTTAACTCTGCTCCAGCTGCAAGTGCAATTTATCTAACAAAGTTACTAATTATTTTTGCTTTCATTTGCTCAGAACAAATATTAATTACTGTAATACAAATACTTTTTTTTGCTAAATCTATCCCACAGACAAGGAAGGACAAGAGGAATTGACAAGATTTGATCAAGACTTCAAAGTCTTGAAGGTATGAAATATCAGTCTAATCTGTCAGTTTGTATCGTATTTAGATGAAGCTTGTTAGATTTATCGCAGTATCGTGTTAAGGATCTGTTTACATCACAATGCTGAGAAAGTGCAGTTTCTGGTCTTAGTTGCATTTTACCCTGCACAGAGACAATGTCCTTCTTGAGTCAGGTGTATCTTTTTATTTTAGTTTTTCAGATCACAAAGGAAACAGTTTTGCATTTTGTTGGGTATGTGGTGCAAACATAGCCTAAATTTACCTCCGCCGAGGAGGTTATGTTATCACCGGCGTTTATCTGTCTGTCTCTGTGTATAACAGAACTCAAATAATTTTGGACGGATTCTCATGAAAATCTCAGGATATATTCAGAATGGGGAGCTGAAGATGTGATTAAATTTTTGAGGTGATCCAGATTACCGTCTAGATCCAGAAATGTTTTGAAGTATTCTTTAACATTGCGAGATAGCCACTCATCTGATGGCAGATGACGCCTCCTATAGGTCGTTTCTGTCTACTGTTTTTCACTATGACAAAGATCATGTGTGAATAATATTTTAGGATGCAAGTCACAATATGAGGAGAAACTGTGAGCTTTGCGGAGGTTTGCGCTCCGAGTGCTTTTCTAGTTGGTTATAAAAAAAGGTTATAAAAGGTTATAAAACCTATTTTCTTTCTAACTTGTTTTAAAAACTTGAACTTGAAACATACTATGGGATATTATGGATGTGCATTTCATAGGCTAAAAATCACACTTGACAATCATGATACAAACAATTTCCCATGGAGTAAATATTTACAATGACTACAATGAGTAACGCAGACTGTTATGCTTGCAATCTCTCAGGAAAATATTGAGGTCATAGTTGCTTTGATTGTCCGGTCTGGACTGTTTGTTCTCAACAGTATGAGGAGATTCAGACCCTACCTGAAACAACACATGACAAAGTTCTTGGTTCAAAATGCAGCAGCACATCTGGTCTACAACCAGACCAATATTGCTCATTTCACTCCACTGCTTTAGTGGCTTCCAGCTACCGTGCTTCAAAGTCATGCTTCTGGCTTACAAAACATTTACCCACACAACTACTGTCTACCTTCACTACTTAATCTAGATCTACACTCCCTCTTGACAGCTACACTCTGCCAGTAAGAAACGTCTAGTGCTCCCACCACAACGTGTCACGAAATCAGTTACTAGACTCTCTCTGTTGTTCCATGATGGTGGGATGATCCACTGAATTCTGTTTGATCCGCAGAGTCCTGATCTATTTTTGAAAGAGCTAAAGACTCAGCTGTTTGAGAAGCATTTCTGAACTTAGCTTATTGCTTTTATCCAATACTTTATGCAGCACTGAATAAGCTGTTTAGACTTATGTCCAATATAACATTGTGTGATGAAATCGTGTTCTTGTAATTCAAAAAGGGAATATTCTGGGGAGGGAAAGGAATACAAAACAAAAAAATACATTGCTTCTAGCACTACATGGTAGCACCTGTGTCCAACTGAACTCTGAGCAGTCTGATTACCATTCTCAGGTTCTCCCTAAGATGTAAGTTGCTGTTGAGAAAAGTACCTACATTATATATCTTGGTCATATATATATATATATATATATTGTAGAGGAAATTCATGTATTAGCTTAATTACCTTGCTCTTAATGTCTAGCTGAAAGGTCTGACTATAAGGCT
>JBAMHX010000010.1:10664123-10685528 GCA_037177515.1 Pseudomugil tenellus | reverse complement strand
TAGAGAATATTTGTGGGAATTGACTTGACCCATGAGCACAGGGAGCTTGATTGATAATAACCTTTGTGTGTTTTTTTGTTGTTTGTGTGTGTGTGTGTGTGTGTGTGTGTGTGTGTGTGTGTGTGTGTGTTTTGTGGGGGTGCGAGTGGATGTGTTTCCCCCACAAGTACTTAACAGTATTTGAATTGATCCACCTGGGACCTGGATCCCATCCGGCCTCCACCAGCAGCTCAGGTGTCGTAAGAATGAGATTTATTTCAAAAGAGAGATTCAAATGGAGATGAGGCAGAGACCATTCTGTTTGGAGAGAGGGAAAATGTAGGACTTTAAGTGATACTCTGTTTACTTGAATGGAAAGTAGGCTCATTGTTCTGTCTCAGTTTTTAAATTATTCATTTGTTTTTACAATATATAAATTACAAATCCTGAATTTATTTCCATAGAATGTCTCCCTGATAAGTAAATGTAAATTATTTGCAACCTACCTCTTCACTCTCTCCTCCCAAAGGTGCATAGGACAAGCTACAGAGGCCACTTGAAAGGCCCTGTCTTGATCCAATGTTTGATCTTTAAATTCTGGGCTGTTCAGGATGGTGCAACAAAGAAAACTGCTTGCCAGATGAAAGCTCATACAGTCTCTGCAAATAAATGTCTATTATTCTTCAGTTCTTCTCGTCAAAAGCTACTGTGATGGTGTAATTCATTTAATTCAAATTCAGTGGATGCTACCAACCATAAATGATGGACAAGTACCTCGCAGTGTCTGCAACCCTTAACCAGTAGAGGTTTCACAGCTGCAACCATTGGTGTTTGAACAGCTGTAGCTCAGGAGGTAAGAGCAGTCGTCTCTCAACCTAAATTTTGGTGGTTTGATTCCAGGCTTCCCCTGGCTAGATTCTGAAGTGTCCTTTGGCTAGACATTTAACCCCACATCCCAAATGTAAGTCACTTTAGATAAAAGTGTCTGTGAAATAGAATAGGTGAGGTGACTGCAGGTGACATTACAAGGGGAGCAGGAGTTGGTGCTCAGCTCTGTGAAATCAGATGTTGTGGAGGGACACCCAGTGACGTGCATCGCAGTGTTGGGGCTCGTCCATGCTTTTGTATATATCCAAATCAGTGAGACTAAGCTTCAGAGTTAACGGAGCAGAGACAAAAGTTGCACTATGAGCCAAATACACCTCATCCAACATGAAGCACAGGTAACGGGACATATGAAAATCAAACTGCTCAAGCACATGTTGCTTCCAGGTAAAAACATTGATTTTAGTTGAATTTCTTGAAGTTAGTTTACCCTGAAACCTCTCAGCTACAGTGATTTATTCCAGCATGCATACATTTATTAAGTCTCATTTCTTGATGATGAATGGCCTTTCCAGTAGATTTCAGCTGACTTGTGTCCTAACACTGCATGCCAAGGCTGTATGCTGATGTGTGAAGGCTATAAAGTCAGAAGCAATATAATCCTCTCAGAGGTTAAAACCTGTCTTTCACCAGGTCTTTCCCTGCTTTTCTGTGTTGCACTGAAACGTGCAGCTCAACACCAACGACCTCCAGTTTCCACGGGGAATAAAGAAGGGCTGAGGGAGGAAAATGAGAAAGAGAAGAACAGGGAAACAGCAGTGTGTGTGTGTGTGTTTGTGGCCTGGAATCTGAATGAGCATGACAGTGGATGTGATGTTTCACAAGATGACTACAAATGCATCCATTCATTACGGTTCAACTTCTTTGCCTTTCTCTGCGTGTGTTGTTTGTGGGGCTCGTTTGTTTCCCAGATGTCTTCTCAGCCTTCAGAGTTGTCGACAGGTGTGTTCTCACTGTGATCAATGAGCCTCAATCTGCACAACAAGCGCTGTTAGAAATAATGGCACTAACATGATGCAGGAGCATGTTAGTGTCACAAGATGGAGAGTACTGCAATGAACTATTTGAGATTGAAATGTAGTTTCTTGCTGGTGTTGCGTTTCCATCTGACCTTTAAACACAAACACCCCAAAGCTGCTGAATTTATACATTACATACCTCTGTCACATGTAATTATATCGCTGTGCCAATGTGATTAATGGTTTAGTGCTTAACATGAATGAGCGAAGAAAGCATGTGTGGATTTTATGGTTAATTTTAATACACTGCATATAACCAGTTCAGATGTTCTGGATAGCCATTTAATTAAATGCCAGAGTGTTGATTCAGGCCCGGGTGAAAAGTCAAGTGTGTGAAATTTGCAGTGGCGAGTTTGAATCAGGAGAGAAATTAATTCTCCCATCAACTGTAAATGAGATGTGCTCTGTCACGTGACAGAGGAACTCTGTGGAATGAATTCCTTGTCTTCCTAACTTTCTTTCAGTATAACATGATTGAAAATGAAGATGTTGGCTGAGTGAAATTCATAGCGCGCACCTTTTCACTGTCCCTCGTGTGAAGAACTATTGACCTTGGAAAAGGCTACAAAGGAGCTGACAGCAGTTGCGACTTTTGTTTTGCATTTGTTTCCTTTCAGCCGCTCAGGAATCTCTTAAAAAAAGGATTATTATTGCTATTAAATGCTTTCAAAGTCCAACGAGGGTGCATTCATTACACATTCACTAAGCATAGAGAAATCAGAAGAAAATGTCACAATTAGGATTTTTTTTTAAAGCAGAAGACATTTTATAGCCACTTACAGTATTAAAAGCAGTTTTAAATGGCAACATTTGACTGTGAGGATAATATTAAATTGGTTCATTTAAAATGCTGATGTCTTTTTTGTCAATTATAACATTCAATATACAAAGTTCCCAAAGATGGAACAATTTGATTTTAATCATTCTATTTCATTTTTGATACATTAGGAATCAACTAAGAAATGTTTTGCAGCCTGACCCAACATGCTTTTCTGGATGTTGATTTACCAGGAGTCAAACCTCTTCTAGGCAACGCCTAATTGAAAGACTGCTATCATCGTGGATTTTGTATATACTCTTATTCTGTGCATGCAAACTTTCATATGAAATAATTAAAATGTTCAAACATAATGTAGCGTGAGTTTACCAAGTCTGACCAAAGATTGTGAAACCTCAGACTGTACATCAGACAAATCTCTACGAAGAATTATTTTATTAACCAGCTGCTTTCCTTTTGTTCTGAACTGACTCAAAGTGACCTTAGATACATTTATATTAAACATGCAGTAGAGACCAATGGTAACCATGCTGTCTCTATTATAAATAACTTTCTATTTTATGCTGTAATCTTCCTTTGAACTCATGGTCCCTTTCATCTGTAGATCAGGTTTCTTTAACCCTGCTTAGTGGGGCCCATTGCCCTGCAGGTTTAAGACATTTCTTTGCTCCTCAAAAAATGTTGTACAAAAGCATGTTAACGACAACTTCATTTGAGCCTGGTGTCATTAATTTAATTGAGTACATTAGCTTTCCAAATAAACTTTATCAACCTTTTTCTCACAAAAATCTAGATAAAGAAATTTTAGTTTCACTGGAGGAAAAACTGGATTTGACTGGAAGGATGTCTTAAAAAGAAAAAAAGAAGAATCAGTTATATAAACATCTCATTTAAAAAAGCCAATAACTAACAATAAAACATTTTAAAATCAGTGTTTATACATCTGGTAAAGTAACTGTCTTATGATCTGTTTTATGGAGCTAACATGTACATTATTCTAATCGGAATTTGCAGGTGACATCACGGTGGAAAAGTAAAGAGTATCGAGAGTTGGGAGTAAATGGAAAAGTGCAATGTGCAGAACAAGTCTCAAACCAGTGATCTTGTCCACGAATCCGTAGAGGTCCATGATTAACTCTCTATTACATGCCAATGACTGCTTATAGATGTTTGTGACCAACTGAACATATGGAAAGTGGTCATCCTCGAACACATGGAGGAGTGGGACACTAATATGAAGAGGAATCAAACCTAAGCTGCATTTGTTCAGAAAAATTTTACTCTTAATATCTTTCTGTTAGACTGCAATGTTTTGCAATCAGCTGTTATGAAAGTAACAAATTATTTTCTTTCAGAATGATTTTTAGTAGATGTGTCATATGTGTTTAATTTCAGGACAGACCTGTTGATTTTAATGCATTGAAAAAAACACTGAAAAGGAATTGATATCCTTAAAATATCTATTTTATCATGTAGAGCCTTCCTTCAAATGGAAGATTTTAACACATTTTTTCACTTTACTAAGATCTAAATCAATCATTTTGCTTTGCAAAGTTTTTCTTGAGTAGAACTGGGAATAATCATTTCTGCCACATTTAACAGACATTTATGTCTGTTTGACATAAGTGAATTCACTCCTTTGTGCATTTTGTGACTTGCTGCTATCACAAAGCAATTTGTGAGCATGGCTAAAAACATCAGGTCCCTATTAGGTTGGTGCACAGTAATGAAGTGCTGGGTGGGCAGGTCTGTGTCTTGCTGAGTTAAGATAAAGAGGCTGCGGAGCAGAAGATGTAATTAGCTATATTTACCGCCGCCAGCACAGAGCCTAAAAGTACAGAAAGACTGACTGTGTCACAGCTCAGTAATTACACCTGCCTCCTCATTACCTTTTTCTGACTCAGTGTATCTAAGGCTGAAGACTAAATACAGAGATGAAGTAAAAAGAGAGCAGATGATCAGTGCTGTTCTTTGGAGTGTTCTTCCTCACTTGTACAGTCTCCTTCTCCCATTGAAGCATTTCTATGCAGGACTGTTATGCAGGATTTCAAAATAAAACACAGAAAAATGTTTACCTTCATTTTGAAAGTAATGATTTTAGATTCACTTTAATCATAAGGAACATAAAAATAAAATAATACTCCTAAATGATACGTCACAATTATCTATTAGAGGCAAAATGTCCTGTTTCGTTTGTTTCAAAGAGACTAAACCAATTTATCTGTGGACCAGTTTAGTTTTGTTGGTCGAGAGTTGAAAAACTAGGAGTGTTTTGCTTAATTTCCCTAAGAAGCCAATGCACATGTAGATGGGGGGTTTTGGAGTTGTAGATTTGTTAGTTTAATCTAAAATCTACTAATGAATTTCATGCCATGGCGTGAATGAAAGCATGAACAAAGACAAAATAACTATTTTATTTTCTCTCTACTTTTTAACTCAAATGCTGAAACAAATTAAATGTTTTGTGACTGTAAGCTTATCCAATTTCTCAGAACTATGGTGAGATTAGTATTTTTGCTCCAGCCATAGTGAAAGTGTCCAAGCGACTCTTCCTGCCATACTTTAGCAGCTGTGACCAGATCTGTCACTGCAAGAGCAAGATGTGCTGGATAAGTGTAATTTCTGAGCTGAATTGTGTCAGTATGAAAACAACGATGGGCTTTATGATCTGCCAGGGAATGCTGAAAAAATAATTTAGGAGGAACTGAGCACACAGATGGACATTGAAGAAGTTATTTATGCTGCAGAAGTTGTTTGCGAAGTTCATTTCACTGTCTTTGTTCTACAGTCTGATATAATATGAAGTCACTAAAAGTGACTATTTTCCAAAAAACGTACAAAACATCAGCTTTTACATCCCAGTTTCAAGTGTGTGCACAAATCTGTGTATGACTTGCTCAGTTTAGACTCTATTTGACACAGTCCAGTGCAAATTAATTCATTTGTATATTGAATATTGCAAAATGTTGCATCATATGACAACTCAACCAATATGTGTAAACAGGACTTGATAGTGTGCCAAAATCAAAAAGACTCCCATTACATGGCTCTGTCTTTAATTAATATCCAACTATAGTACACCTCTTGACATTTTAACCTGGCCTTTAGATAATATACATCTCTGTCTTTCTGCCCCTAAATAAGCAGTTCTTGGGTAAAGGTATGCTAATTATCTACCTAAGACAAGGCATACAGAGGTACAATGATAAATGGCTTTATTGTATTAGGTGGGGTTGCTCTTTGGAAGATAATCCTTTGTATGCAAAAGAGAATGTGTTATCCATTCAAATGGCCTTATCTTGATTCGCAGGAGGTGTTCACAGCTCTGCAATGTTGTAATGAGGAGACAGAGAAAGATGAAATAATAAAATGAGACACGCAGTCCTGCATTACCATATAGATAACCAATACAGTACAACTGAGCAAGCGAGTTTGCGATCAATAAGTAGGTGGGTTTACTTCCAAGTGAGAAGTGCAAAAAGAGTTGCTTCACTTTGCCAGAAAATGCTGAAAAGTAGGAGACAGAGGAATCGTTTTCGGTAAAAAAAGGAAAAGCGTTGTCTGTTCTTGTGCTGCTCGCTTTCAGCCAATTGATAAAAGACCTCTGTGTGTGTTTTTGCACCGCTACTGTGTGACTGTGTTGCATCAGCCGAGGCATTCATTCATTTTGAGAGCCATTTTCAAAGGGGTGATTGGATAACCTTTCCAGAGCACACCTTGAGCTAAATTGTAGTGCATGTTTATAGGAGCAGATGTGCTGCTCAAGCCAGATCCCATAAAACACATAATCCTTTATACTGACACATCCGATTGCAGAGAGCTTGTCAAACGTTTCTTCAATCCATAAAATACGCTCAGAGGGGTTTTATCCTGGAGTCAACATGGATGGATGACTACTATTTACAGTATGCTGACCTGCCTGAAAAACAGTGATACTGTAAAAAAAAATACAAAGCTGTTTTTCAACCCAATGTTTGCTATCATGATACTTACATTCACATTTCCTAAATCTGGCCTTCACAGTCACATTTAGAAGCAATTCAAGGAGAAATACACATAAGATGATTCTGCTTTTGTTTAAATAGCACAAATACTTCTTGGAAAAGGTTATGTTGTCCTTTTTACAATATATTCTTTTCTTACATATCCCAATTATTTATGAAGGAAAGAAAATCCTGCCAAGATTCTTTCTTGTAGCTAAAAGTTAATGAATTTGACCTCTAGGATTCAGAGATAAAATCAGAGATGCCTCCACAAGGACAGATGATTTTCAGGGAAAGACATAAACTGCCTCGTTTGCTTCTCTTTTTTCCCAGTGCTCTTGCCTATCAGTTTGAATCATTAAGTGTGTTGAACATATTTCAGCATCAGCAGAGGAAAATGTTTATTAATGTCTAAATGGATATGGATGGTGCAAAGCAGACAAATGTATGCACCACAGAAAGCGCATGATTTAACATTAGCATATGGAGACTAACAAACTGCCCAACTCTGCTGAAACATTAGCTGCAATAAAGAAACCTGACTGAAAATAAATAGATGTTTTAAAATGTAAAGTTTTAAAGCACGGAGACCGTCTGAGTGAGGTTATTTATCCACACCATCCACCATGTTGATTGGTAGACAATCGGATGCAGCTCAATTTTCTCTTTAATTAGGGTTCTAATGTGTGTTATTAAATATATCACCATGTCCCAATTAGACAACACTGGGGCGATACATCATTTTAATTGATATCCACCTCCAGCCACATGGGCTCACTATATTCCATCAGTGTTCCCAAAAGATCTTTGCTTGCAGGGAGAAGTGAAGCCTTTCTATTTATTTCTTTACTTTATTGGAGCGCATTCATTGACTTTTTGTTACATATGTGTGTTCAAATGTGTGCTTTTTTGGTATATGTCTACATTTGTGCATTTTGTGAGCTATAGGACATTTGAGGATGGTGTGACTCCTCATTATAAACCACACATCTCCCTTGACACCAATGCTTCTGTTTATTGAATGGTAATGTGTTAGGAGGTGCAAATGCAATCTGCTCCCATGCATTTTGTTCAAGCAATCACACTTAATAAGCTTTATCTGAGTGCAGCCAGGAAATATGAATATTTTTGATTGAAGTTTGATCAGGGAAGATAAAGTAATCTACTGAAATGGAAAATGTAAGTACGCAGCATTTCACAAGATGTCACAACAAGCACAAAGCAAATATTGTTATAGAGAATTTATTAATATTTCCATAATCACAATCCACTATTTGTGTGTGGATATTGCTTAGACACTCTAAAACTGATCAAATAGCTCTGTCTTCCTAGAACAATCAAGCATATTTTCAGTTCTTTAATTTCTATGGTTTACACCTATACTGACTAACAGTAGCACTAGCATTGTCTGCAGCTGTAGCAGGATATCGTCTTCAATTAGATAAACAATCCATATTTATAACAGACATTTTTTGTAAATATTTCCAAAATCTCAATCCATCATAAGAAATGATGACATGGTGACAGTCTGCTGCTGGATTGTATACTGCAGCTTGAAAGTCATAGTCAATCTCAATTACAATCTGGGTTTTCACCAACCTTAAAACTAAAGTAGTTCAATTATTTGCACCTAATTTGTAATTCATGTTTTCAGTAGCAATGCAAGTGAGTTGCCTGTTTGCAACTGAAAGTAACTTGACAACCCCAGATCCCAGAATTCAGCTGCCATCAGGACCAGCATCACACTGACTGGAAGGAGCCTGTAAACCTTTTGAACAGCGTCGGGTCTTTGTGGAATATTTCAAGAACCAAACGGTATGCTAACTGTAGCATACTGTTTGGGTGAACCAAACTGAGCTCGGGACATTTCTAACCTTTCCAGAAGGCTTTAAATCAAGCCATTAAGTGTGTTGGAAACTCAACGGCTGGGAAATAAATTCATGTTATGAAAGTTAATGGATAATTGTGTTAAATAACCAAGATCTCAGTTTTAGTCAAAATAATCGTGATTATAAGTTTTGCCACAATAGAGCAGCCCTAATGCAGAGTCCAGGGTTTTGCCCAAAGATATTTTGGCATGTTGTCAGGTGAAGCCTGGCAAATCAAATCACAGACAAATCAAAGACAACTGCTCTTCCTCTTGAACAACAGCCACATTTGTACACAGTGGAAGCTGCAACCAATGAGTATTGAAATGTCAAACCAGAAGATTGTATCGGCTGTTAATAAAATGAATTATTGAACTCTTAAAAAAAAAAAACCTTACATGTGGCCGTCACACAGTGAGAACAGATAAATGCATATCTGTATATTCTTGTGGTGAAAGGAAAGTGAGGGTGGAAAATGTAGTTATGGTGTGATTTTGTTTTTCAAACTATAGCATGATGTGCTGTGAACCACTTGGCTATTATGTCATAAGATCAATTTGCGGCTGCACAGTGCATGTGCAGCACCACCATACATCAGACTGACACATAAACAGATGTAGCCACTTAGAGCTGCCTCTCCCAGCCAGTTTCCAGCCAACTGTCAACCAGTGAGCATCCCCTATGTAAGTAGAGGGGCTTTGCAGCCACAGACCCAGGAGGGAATCCATCAGCTGGGGTATGAAAGGAAAGGCATAAGTAAATCAGGCTGAGGCTTGATATTAACTCCTTCCCTTTGTCCTCCTCTTCATTTTTCAGAGTTAAGATGCTGTTTTTAAACAATCAGAGGTCTTGAGATATCTTGGCTAAATTGGAACTCAAAGTGTGAGTTAAAAGATAAAAACCAAACAGAAAAGAGGCATTAAACCAAAGTTGTTGGGTCACAGGGAGGATAGGGTTGGGTCTAAGTGGCTGTATTTGTAGCAATGAGATGTTAAACATACACCAAACACATTAAAACCAGAACTGATCTTCCAATTATGATGTGATGATGTCCCGAGCAACTGCAGGTTTTCAGCAATCAGGTTTGTTACTTTAAAAACAACTATCCACATAAAGATTTATTTTCTGCAGACTGAGACCTTCCCTCTGAGGTTAATATACACCAGACACACAGCTACTAAATCAGATTTCACTGCTGCTTTCTGCTCATACAAGCAGTTTTCATAAATTATTTGTTTAATAATACTGTAAGTCACACAAAACTTGTACAAAGTAAATTAATATAGAAATAATAATTAATATATAAATGAAAAATTTAGAAAGGCCTTTGATAATTTTTAAAATAGCTTTTCTGTCCCTCTTGTGGCTGTAGTTTTAGTATATATTCACTATTTTGCCCCAGTCTCATTAACTAACAGATACAGATTTTAGTTTTTTAGGTTGTACTTATTGATAAGTATTTGTATTTCTATTTTCTTTTTGTGCCCTGTGAATTTTTTTTCAGTTTGTTTGGTAGCAATTTCTTCTAAATAATGTAGAAAGCAAACATGTAAAACAAGACCTATGCCGTCGGAAACGACGGCTAGGGTATATCCCAGAATGCCTCCAATTCACACACAATACAATAATATAAAGACGGACATGTTCAGTCACAAACCTCCACCTGGTGTGGAAACTTTGAACCAGTCCGGTATGGCATCAGGACAGGATGCATCCTAAGGTCATGACCTTTTATTTGCACTTGCTCTGAGGTCAATGAGAGAAATAGTTCGAGATTTAGCCAAAAATCAGATTTTTCGTGAATAAAGCGCCACGTGGTGGGGAAACCATAAATCTGATAATTGTGAAATTCCATACAGATTATCCTCTTGGGGGTGTTAGCAGGTATACAGAGTATCAAATTCCAATTGTGAAAACTGTTTGAGTTATCACGCTCACACAAAGGATATCTGGGTGCAGCGGCGGTCGTGATGAAACCATAGTATCCCTGACACTCCGCGTTTGGGCATATAAAGAACATAATTCCAAACCCATATAATTTTAAAGACACTGCATAAAATGAAATTCTTCTAATGGAATACAGCAAAAAATCAAATGGTATAAACTCCACAAATAAGTCTGAAAATCCATCAGCACCTTTGCACCTTTCTGAACCAAGTTAGATTGCATTGTGTGGTCATCAGGGCTGAGGCTGATAAAGCGACTGTCGATCAATAACCATTTCTTATCCTCACCCTTCATCTTCTCCCCATCGAGGGGCAAAAGCTCTTTTCACAAGTGATTCTACAGATAACCACCTGTTCAAGCCTCGGCTGGTTCAATCTTCCTCCCTCCTAACAGTTTGCCTGTATTACTGCAAACAAACTCTGCCTGTACATTATGTCTGCAAACCTCCCACTACTAGTGAGAGGGCACAGGGTCTGTGTGTATAATTTACTCTGCTTCTTTCTTCTCTTCTGCTTTTCCTCTGCTGCAGTACTCGTGTGTGTCTGTGTGGATTACAAAGTCTGTGCAGGGTTTTTTGCCGTTTTATGTTGACCACATGTGAGAGGGATAAGAGAACGCAAGTGTGCTTTAGTTTGAAGACAATACTTTCATGAAAGATCACAGTTAGGATGAACAAACATGCCACGTTTGTTTAGGGAAAGGGCTGCGGAGTGCTGGGAAATTACAAATCATGTTCAGAATGACAAAAGAAATGTGAAATTTCATCTCTTCTACACATGGATGTTCATGCCATTTTGTCTGAAAACCAAACTTATTAGTTTCGCAATCATTTAAACTCTCACTCTGAGAAAATTTACTGCTTTCTTCTTTAATTTTATTTACAGAGCAAGCTGTTCTTGGTTCATCATAATTTGAAAAGCTTTCACTGACCTTTTCTCACCCTTTAAGTTACTGTTTCAACAAGAACCTCTCAGGATTCATGTGGCTCTTCACACCTGGCCTTTTGCTCTTCAGTGAAAGCCACTAACCTTTACTCTACCACTGCAGCTGCTGCATGTCAAGTGAAACTGAAGTTGGATTTTTCTTGTGAAGTTTCATATAAGCTGAGCATTTCTATACTTTTCTCTCTCAAAAGATGGCTCATTGGGGAGGTATTGCAAAGCCCTTTCTGAGCTTTCTCGGAAATATGGTCTCAAACGGAATATGTAAGTATTATTTTTAATGTATGGCACCAAACCAAAAAAATGCAGTTTATCTTTCATTCACTAGGGGCCCCAAAACAAAACAAATCCTCATAGACTCCCATGTTAAAAAGACCAACTTCACAGCAGAAATAAACATGTTTACAGACTGGTGCGAAACACATTTTTGGTTTAATAGGTCAAATGTACATTTGTGATTACTGTGAAGCGGTTGATTTTATTTAAATTTGTATATAACGCATGCATTTAGACATAATTTAATCTTGAAATTATGGGTGTGTTGTTTTGAATAACAGGTATCCAATATCCGTGACAAGAAAAATGTGTAGGACAAACAGTTTTTAGCCAGCTAACAGTGCACCTTAGCTTTTGCTCTGTTAGCTGGTTAGCTCCTGTTAGAACTGAGTTAGCTCAGTTAGCTCTTAGTTACAGGCAGCTTGGAGCTTGATAGATGCCAATCATCCACACCCACATTCAACCCCCCACCCCCAACTCCAGCTCCTTGTCCATTATTTGTATTTTCTTGGAGCGATAGCATGTGTGAAGGTGCCAAGTGGCGAAGGAACTGCCCAAAGAGTTTTACTTTTGCTTTTCAAAAACCTGCCGGGAGGCTCCGTTCATCTTTAATATTCAGTCTATGTACCAAACACAACAGTTTCACTGTGAAGCAGTAGTTTTCAAACTATTTGTGCCATGAACTCCAAGATAACAAACATTGATGTCTGTGGCCCCAGATAACAATTGAGTGATTGTGTGAAGATGTTTAATCCTGCAGCATTCTCTAAATGTAAGGCAGGAAAACCTTCGGAGTCCTTACAAATATTGCTGTGACAAGGCACCTAGATGCCCAAAATCAGCTTCTCTATCAGACCATAAGATTCAGATTTATAACATGACATGTTTTCTAACTTTGTTGTTTGCGAATTAATGCGTTAAATCTGTAAAACCTGCATTTTTATCTCTGCATTAATTGTTTAATTTTGACAGCCCTGGTAAGAATGTCTAATTTATTTGACAAATGTAGGATATGTAGGTTTTACAATTATCTAGTGATCCATTGAAATTAGCTTGCAACCTTTATGTTGGTCCTAAGTCCCAGTGTGAGAACCACTGCTATAATTTTGAATAATCCCTGTACTACTTACACTTTACAATTAGGAAATAAATGTTTTTCTTTGCAGATGTGTGTAAAATGTAGTACAGTTTTCAGATCTTTGAGAAATTCTTGCATTAATAAAAAACAAAAAAACGTTGGATGTTCCTGCTCAGATAACATGCAAGCAAGGGCAGGATTAATGAACTTCCCAAGGTGACGCTGGTCTAATGAAATCTGACTGGCCATCCCCAGAACCATCTGAACGAATGAGTTCACTGGAAAAAGAGAGAAACATCTTTTCAGATGTATCACTAATGTTACTACACCAGGTTGACATTAACTTTAAGATAGTTTCCTATTCAGTCATTCTTTAAAATTATAGACATTTGGCTGTGCAAGTACAACGTCTAATGTTATGCAAGGCTATTAACCTGATGTTAGCCTGAAGCTATGTAGCTTTGCTAATCTAGTTACATGCTAGCATTGGATTAATTTTTAGATAATCCAGCGAGAACCATATTTAGTTTTCAGTGAGTGTATTAAAAACTAATCATCAACCCAGATTATCAAAAGTTTCACACTGAAGCTGAAAACAAAGAATGCTCAGAGTATCTTGGTATGCAAGTTTAGAAATATGCAAGTATGCAAGTAACATGATCCCTCTTAATTTAAATAGGTCAAAAACGCTGCTAGCTGATTTCAAAGTAAGCTACGACATGGCGTTTTGGAGAAGTATAACCTGTAACATCTGTTTTGCATAGAAAGATATAGGAATGAAGCTGAAGGAAGATGTTTCTAACTTTCTTAGTAAAGAGGAAATTTAAATTCAGAAAGATACCAGCAGTATCATTTGGTTATTGGTTCTTAATAGTTGGCCTAACCAGCATCTGGTCTACTACCACCAACAGACATAAATACAACTTTTGGATTGTGTGTAATCTTCATTTGCACAGTTGTTTAAGTAAGCAAAATACATTTCTTTATGTTTAAATAAGATGTTTTTTAAGACTATGCTTTCTACTGTTAAGATTTGCACTAGTTGCATACATTTTGTGTATTTTGCAATACATGTTTTTAGATAAAATATAACCATTTTATTTGTGTAAAACCAGAATTCATACAAATGTCTTTACTTGGCAGAGGCACTAATACTGTGCTACTGTTAAACCTATTTACAGAGTAGATGTTTCCAGAATAGATGTTTATGCATAAAATCACATGGTCGTTATATACTTGAGCATTTGTCAAATTAGCAGAAAATCCTGTATTTTCATATTACAATTCATAAACTTGGGTTTCATATGTTAATACTATTTAAGCAATTTCCCTCGTACTGTATATTGTTGTGATACTTATTTTCTCTCATTATGAAATCCTCATTTTTAGCTCCTGTCTGAATAAGATTTCCAACCTCAAAAACTCAATTTGTGTTCATTGCTTATGAATTGTTTAGTTGGTGGCAACTTTTTAGTATTTGCTTGGGCATCAAAATTGCCCCAATGCACATATTAACCAACATATCTTTCAATTTGATATACTTTATATAAAAAATCATTTTAATAGATTAAATAATTTCAATAGATTACTATTGAAGGGCTTGGGCTTTTAGCTATTTGTATACATAAAACTAATCTTTTAAAAAATACTGCAACATAAAGGAAAACTTTTCACAGCATACCGGAATTAATCTGTTACAATGCATGTGTGCGGCCTGCATTAGAGACTCCTGGAATGTTGGTCCAATAACTATGAGTTTAACACTTATTCCACCTGATTTCAACCTGCTGGATCGATTGATGCATCCGGAGACCTTGCCATTCCTGCTGGAGCAGACCCATAAACCAGATGTCTTTCTGTCTAGCTCTGAGCTACAGAAAGGACAAGAAAAATCTTACCATCAATCTGTATTTGCTTTCCAGCTTATCCACATCAGGCTGTAACTCAGGACTAAAATTGGGAAACGAGACCACACCAAACATTTTCGTTTGTGCTATTTGCTTAACTATATCAAACAGAGTATCAGGCTCAATCAATCTCGATATCCCATGACAGTATCATATATGGTAATTTTCCTCTCTGTGATGAGAAATTACATTTTAATAGAAAGTGAGAATAAATGTTTTAACAGGCTAAATCCATCAGTGAGATGTGTTTGGTAATATTTTCTGCTTTGACATTTGGGACGGGGATGAATCCTGCTCTGAGTAGATCCTCAGTCAGATGGTGTATTAATCTACCTCTCTGCTGTGTGGTACCTCCCCCACAACGTGCTTCGATACCAGTGGCCTCTGAAATGGGAATCAGTGGGAACAGTGGAAAGGCAGCAGGTGTATTATTTGAAACCAGAGGCCCTCCAGCTAAGAAGTGAAAACGGCTCATGCATTAGATTACCAATGCCCCGAGCCTGTCAAAAATGCACCTGCTTGTGGCTTGACGTTAATAGGTTTGGACATGGTTTATAATTTAATTCCATTGTAGAATTAACTTTCAATGCAGGAAGCTATTAGTTGGGGAGATGGTGATCTGCACAGGATCTCTCAGTGAGTCCAGGCCAACCCATGTGCACAGTAAAACTTTGACTCACCTATAAAATTCCAAGTTCCTATGGATTTTGTGCATCATAGAACTATAATAAAAATCCAATATAGACTTTTGTGGAGAATCTGTCACAAAAGAATTGAGTACAATTCCCCCAACCTGTCATGCCTTCTGCTTTATTTCCTGTGATACAGATGGAATGATAACTGCAAAGTAATTCATAGGGAAGCATAGGAAGATCCTCTGTTGTTCGGGTGGGATTGTGTGTTCTGACAACAAGCTGTTATAAAACCTATTACACTGAATTTCATGAAACTTTGAGAAGTGCAGCAAGCAAGCAATAGACCATTAAATTATGGAGATTACCTGGATGAATAAGAAAAAAACATACAGAAACTAAATATGTATTTTTTGTTTGACTGTTTGATTTGCTGTTAGTGAAAACAAATGCAGATGCAAAATATTATGATTGCTCCACAGAATTGTGGTTCTCTAATAAGGCATGTCAATAATATAATTAGACCCTGTGACAAGAACAAGTACACAGATCCTGCCAGCGCAAATATTTTCAGCTACACTTGTCTTCAGTATGCAAAATATCTGCCAAGGGAAACATCTTGGGGAAAGAATATTGAAGAGAGGAGTTGAGTTTTTTTTTTTTACATTTTCATTACTTTATAACATCCAGATAAAAATAATGGAGACATTTTTTTATGTGAACCTAAAGTTACCATATGGGTTCATGTTTCTCTGCTCCTTTTGGATTTCTAAGTATGCTAGATGAAGTCAAGCAGTCTGAATCCACTTTTCTGTCTCTGTTGGATGGATGTTTAAGTTAAATCAAACATTTATGATGCCCACAGGATCTGTATTGTTTTTTTTAGATGATCTGCTTACATTTTCTTTTAGTACAACCATGGTGTTTACAAATACTTGTTCCCCTCAGGACAAATTGTATTAACTTGTGTAATTCCTTCATTCTTTACGTATCTCATCATCAGGACAAGAAACTGAATTTGTCTGAGAGTCATTCAGGTAAAACCACAAACAAACAACATCCCCTTCAGCCTCAGCTGTGCTGTGTGTTCAGCCTGCACACTAAACTAAAATTGCAATGTGGCAGACATTACATCTGTTTAACATCGCCATTGTCTTGTTAAAGCACATTTCATTGATCTTGTCTTTGATTGTAAAAGGCTTGTTTAGAAAATCATTTTCGTTGCATATTCATACACGTTGAAGAATTTATTCTCCCACTGCCAGTTTGATTAATATTATAATGTTTCTTTTTTTGTGCTTTTAGTTGTTTTAATTACAGCCTCCAGCATGTTTTTCAGTTTGCATATCAACAGCAGTAATTGAATAAATAAGGAAGCATCCACTGTAAAGCTTTAGACTTACAAAAGGAAAGTGGAAATAACATATAAAGACTATGCTGTCAACTCTGGGATCAATTTGTGACAACTACTGTTCATTAGTAAACAGGGCTGAAGTAAAGGAGACTGAGTCTTTTATTGGAGTTGGGAGCTTTAGGAGAAAAAAACATTTTAGCAGACTGTATCAGATGCTGGGAGTGTGCTCGAGGCTGTCATGAAGTGACAGCATCACAGTAATAAGTTGGCCAAGCAATTAGGACTGTAGGAAGAACAGAGGGAGTCTGAAGAATCCGCACAGAGATGTTGAATTGTGACAGAAAAATCTTGTGTTTATGAGAATCTCAGGACAGAGCACGATTTTCTCTTTTCTGTTCACCACTGAAAGATAGGAGAGAGAGGAAAGAAGACCACCCCAGAAGTGGATTTATAGCAACAACACACTGCTCAAAAAGAGAAGAGATGGAAGATGTATACCTATGACACAAACTGCATATCATGTCCTCATCCCGCTGAGTCCAATCCGACAGGAATTCAAACGGCTCCTTTTTTATCTGCACAGTGTGCTCCCTGCGGCTCAGGGATGCAGCAAAGGGCACCAAGAGAAATCTAGCAGAGGGTTGTGTTCACAGACAGTACTTCATGGATTATCAGAATCGCACAAAGACTAAGTCAACCAGAATGAATAGCGGTGCAATGAAATTATCTTATCAGCAACACTTATTACATGCTCTTTGACTATGACTGCGAGGGAATGAGGGCTTAAACAGACAAGAATCTGCTACTCTTTAAAAGAGGAGGAATATAAAATATTCTTGAGTTGCAGACATAGTTTTGGCATTTTTCATATCTTTTTTACTTGCAGTGTTTACCTGATAAACACAGTAAACATCCACTTACCAGCAAATATCAGTGGCTTGTTATACCGAGAGATTTAACTGTGATCCCTCCATCATGTCAGAAGTTAACCTTTCAAGCAGTCTATACAACACAATCTTGTGTAAACAAATTACCTTCTACAAAAATTTAGCAGAAGTCTGGCTTTAGATTTACCTTAATGTAGTAAATAAAAGTAACTATACAGATAAATAAATAGATTGTGCCATACCTGACTTGAAAAGGTAGTTTAGCTCCATACCACTTCTCTTAAATATGTGTCTTTCATTTAAGTTAAATATTTTAAATGTGTTGGTTTAAATGCATAGATAAAACCAAAGAGCACAAATGACAGCTGTCCTGTTTGGTTGGAAAATTGTTATTTAAAATTCTAGAACAAATTAGCGTGTCCTGATTGAACTTATAATGGCATGAGTGACATAAGGCCATTGACATAAGGCCATTGCCATTGGCAGAATACCTGCCAACAGGCACAGAAGTCTGAGTTACAGAAAGCATCTCATTGTGGTTGCCTTAACAACCACAATTCAAATACAATGACAACATTTTTATTTTTTTAGATTTTTTTTCCCTCAATGTCAACTTATTTCAGTAACAAATTAATTTTTTCTATGGTAAATGACCGGAAATGGTAATGTTGACGGCTTGGAACACTTTATACTATACAGTGCATTCACCCATTCACACTCACACACACTGATAGGCACATTGGGGTTCACTGTCTTGCCCAAAGGAACTTTGGTATGTAGTCATCTTAAATTTGACTGCCTTCCTCCTGAGCTATGTCCGCCCATCCTTATTTGAGTGTGCCAACACACTTGAGCACAACAGTACATACATTACAGCTTTCTACAATCTTCTTCTTCCTCCTTTTAAGCATTTGTTGACAAATGATCTCTAGTGAGATGTAGAAAATGTGCATTATGACTTAAAGGCATATGAAAGAGTATGATGCTGACATGATGATGCATCACATCACTTAAGCTGCATCTGCAGATGCATTATTCACATGTAAAGGCAACAGAAAAATACAGAATTAGTAAATGTAGTAAAACTGAAAGTAAGTTTCTTCAAGCACTGATACATGTTCACTTAAAAATATATCCCAACACAAGCATGAGCTGTCATCTCGGCTCATGGTTTCTATAAGGCAGAACTACTATAAACAGTCTCGCAGCTACCGTAGAACAGCTGAACATTGTCTAACCTTCAATCAGTTAGGAAAAGCTGGGCATCTTCTATTTGGCAATACAAACATTTTGTGGTGGCTCGCAGTATGTACTCGGCCTACTGCGCCAGATGAACTGGGTAATGTGTTTTCAAATGGTATGTTTCGAGGATGTGTTCCCTCCACAGGTTCCACTCCTTATAAGACTTCTGTCATGCTCTATTTTCAAGTGAGGTCAGGAAAACCGTCCCATTCAGTGAGAGGTTTCTCTGAAAAGCTCTTAAAACCATTGATGTTCATTAGTTACAAAAACACAGAAAAACCTTTTTTCCTACATAGCGGCATCAAGAACTCCATGTTTGACAAAAGGGCCAATGAAAAACAAAAGACAACTAAAGAACCATTAGGAAGTTTTCCATCATTTAAACTTGCCTGTGTTTCTTTCATAAAAAACACAAAATCTTCACTTTTTATACTCATACATTTGAATCCTTTTGATGTTTTGCTCCCTTGCAGTACAGCTATTTTCTTTTTGGGCTTCTGAATTGTGAAATTACACCAGTGTGTAATGTAAAACGTAAAATGACTGAATAATTGACTAGCTTTTCATCCATTATCATAAGTGCAAACACAGTATATAAATCACAACAGAAGACAGATTTGCAGTCTTTGTCTAACAGCAAACCTCCAGATGACAGACATGTCTCCTTTAGGGGACTGACTAACTTGAACTTGGAGTTGATGACTTTGCTTTCTTTTCCTTTAGAGAGAAACTGTTTCTATTTTTTAATATTATTAATATTATTTGCTGAAACTGGAATTTTAGTTGTAACATCTTTGGAAATGAGACGTTTTCTTCAAATTATTCATATATTTAAATCACTGTATTTGTCATTAAAGCAGATGTGGAGTTATGTTTTTAGAGATAACAGTGAGGTAATGTGATTTCAGTATTCGGTGTGAACATGTGGACTCGTGTATTTGTGCGTTTGAATAACAGCAGGATATTTTTGGCTGTTTGAGCTGAACATGTGGCGGTCTTCCTGGAAAGCTGACCCGTCAGTCGTCTCCAAGTTACTGTGCTAGTCAACCAATACCCATCTGAAAATGCTTCAGCTTTCTTCCCATCTGTTCCTTCTGTTGCTAACCAAAAGACACACACGCATGAGGAAAATAACTGAAAATCACTTCTATAAGGTAACTAAAGAGAAAGGTATGAAATGTGCCATTCATCAGTCTAACACATATCTTTGAAATTTATACCTCAGTATGCTTCTGGCAAATAGGATTGATGGAGCATCATCTTCAAACAACATAAAAGAAGGCATTTTCATCAGATCTTGTGTAAAGGTCCTGTTCAAATTGGTGAAAAGTTTAATCTCACACACCAGCTCATCATCAGCTCATAGCAGGTTGATGAAGGTTCGCCGGAGTTCTAACACCACTACACTGCTTTCCTCAATTTCTGAATATATATCGCATGAACAGAATCTATTTAATCCACAATAAGTTTATATTTATGCAGAATAAACTATTAAATCATACCTGGATTTTCCCTGTAGGTGCAACTGTGTGTGTAAACAAATACTGAATAAAAGATTATAGTGTTATCCTCTTATTCAAGATTAATGCATGACCTCATTGTGTGTCATTGCTTTCTTGTTTTTATATGATTAGCAAGTTGCAGATGCAGCCACTTATCCTGCATATCAAGCATGGTCGCAGCCGCTGACTCCTCAGTTTTCTCTATCCAGGCGCAGCATGTGAATCTAAATGGATTTGAACTCTGGCTGCTTTCGGCATCACATTTGGACATATTGCTCGACCTACTGTGGCAAGTCACTGACTCAAGAAATGACACTTATGAAAATAGAATAACACAATTTAGAAACAATCTTGCAACTAGATATCACTTTCACAAAACTCTTTATATAAAATATCAGATGAACACTTGGAAAGATTCATGGCCAGATATTGAACTATGTTCTACATGATGACAAAATGACAATGGCACATGTCAGCTCATGCATTTGCTTTTAAAAGCTACACTATATATAGAAGATGGAGATTTATTGTTAAAAGTTAGATTACCATGGAAACACTTGGAGGTGCATTATCACTCCCACCACCAAATGACAGTCCCCAAACATAAATTCTGACACAGTGTAAGGTTTTAATGTCCTAAATCAGGATAAGAAAAACTAGCAAAACTGTACCAATATCGCTGACTGCATAGAAAAACATTATCCTTACAGCAGACTCTGACATAAGTTCAAATAACATCAATGTTATAAAATTGTATCAAAAGATAGCCAAGGACAGAACTTTGGAGGTCAGAAATGTGTATTTCTGACATATTCACTGTGATCTACTTCTGCTAACCAATAAGTGTTGATAAACCCAATGTTGTTGCTGAATCGTTAAAATTAAGGCAGCTATTATGCAAAACCAGATTAATATCATTTGTAGAACTCATATGAAGACGTGCTATGGTTGAGTTTTGCTAATATTTTTGTCTATATGACACATCCTTCACTTCAAACCATGAACGTGCCAAAAAGATGCAGCATGGAAGAAGGAAAGGCAAGGCAAGGCAAGTTTATTTGTACAGCACCTTTCATGTACACAACAGTTCAAAGTGCTTTACATAAAACATTAAAAGCATTACAGAT
>JBAMHX010000010.1:10600090-10627279 GCA_037177515.1 Pseudomugil tenellus | reverse complement strand
ACACACACACACACACACACACACACACACACACACACACACACACACACACACACACACACACACACACACAATAAAAGTTAAAATGGTTAGAAAAGTAAGAGCTAACACAGACCAGAACAGTTAATTAGCTAAATGAAGTACTCAGTAAGAGAAAGAGCGCAGACACTGCAAATATAAATAGATGGTTCAGAGACAGCCTTATATGAGCTTCTGAATTATTTAGTAAGTAAAGAATCTCTGAATAAAGAAATCCCTTAAAATTGCCACATGAAAACATGTAGTCATGTTATTGTACCATTTGTTTCCTTGTTTACTGTTGTGTTACTTTGTAGTCCATCATTTTTACATACTGAAACTTTGTACAAACAAGGCAATCCTAGGTACAAAACCACTGACTGTTTTATTTCCATCTTTCTCAGATTGATGTCAAGTGATGCCAGGACAGTAAACAACGTAATGCATGGCACTTGGTCAGGGGCCACGCCCCTCTTCGTCATAGTTCTGCTCGGACTGGCTCAGTGCCAAGATGTTTCTTTAGTTCCAGGTAAGACAACATTTTTCTGCACTGGCATGTCAACCCATCAGTGACTTCATGGTGTATCCCATCCTCATGATTTGTCAGTGTTTGCCAATCTATGTCTGACAAATGTGTGCTTGACACCATTTTTTAACCAAATAAATAAATATTGGAGCCAAGCAAATAAGAAATTTTATACAAACATGGAAGCTTAGTATTATAAAATGTAATTGCACAGCTGTTCAGGTTCCCCCATCAAAGATGCATCACACATAAGGGAGTTTAGATAAGCTCTTGAGTGTCTAGATTTAAAAAAAAGAAAACTTGAATTAATGGAATACTGGATTTGTGGATTTATAGATATGTTTGTATATCTGAACATATCACATTTGCTAATAGTCTCAGACACAGACTTTCTGTCCTCCTACCTTTAGTTTTAGAGTTACTTGTCTGATGCTGCAGAGTTAATATTATATTATTATATCATGTGTGCAAACCTTTTTTTTGTTTTTATATTTACTTGTGTGTGTACAATCCTTCTTCATACCTAAAGACTAATTTCTGTGAAGTTTCCAAATTACCTTCAGAAGACACAACTTCCTTTTGTGTGTTATTGTTAGTGACGGCTGCTTTCAGTGCTGCCTGGTTGGACAGCATCATTTTAAAAGGAACGTTCTGACTCCATATCTGCTGAATATTATATGTAAAGACTGAAGAGTATGACTTAGTCTAAAATATATTATTGAAGCATTTTATTTTCTGTCAAAAAATTGAAGAGGTTCACCAAGGAATCCCAGATCCTTGCAATAAGAAAGCTATTTAAGAATTAATATTTTTCCAGAAGAACTTTCTTCATGGCTCAACATGAGATGTATTATTATTCCTATCCAAATAGAAATCTGCACATGGTTTAAACATCTTACAAGCTGTTTTGTTTCTGTTTATTTGGTCTCTGTCCTGATTAATTTTAACTTTTACATCTGTGTTTTCACTGTAGAGGACTTTTAAAGATGGATGTAATGTTCATTTACTTTTAAATGGCAAAGCTTTTAAATGTTTCTTTAATGGAAATAAGTAAAGGAACGCTAGTTATGTTGTTATAGTTATCATATATGCACCATGTTGCTGCTTCTCTGCTTCCACCCAGTTTTCATCAGATGGAGCTCAGGTTTTTTGCTGTCCGGCTTGGTGGACCTGTTCTGGCTCCTTCACTTCCTTTTATTACCTTTCAACCCTCATTCATTTTCTTTAACTATGGTCACACCGTCACCCTCTTTCCCTCTATGTTTTCTTTTGCACCAGTATCTAGGAAGTAATTTACTTGTCAGGCAGGGGGTATTTGGCTCTGTGTGCTTTGATTTTGTGTGTTGCCAGAAAAATACTTTAAATCACATCTTTAGGCCATGATCTCTGACACGCAGGAACTCGAGCTGCATTTGAACTGAATACAGCTTCTAATGAACAATTCACCCAAAGCAGTTAGGGATTTCAAATGGAAGTCATTGATTTCACTTTCTGCACATGTCCTCATGGTAAAGAAAGACTTTCATAAATATCCATACACAATAAGGCTGTATTCCACCAGGATCGTGACTTTCTTTCAGTGTCTGTCAATGAAAGACAAATGTCAAGGCTTCAAATAGATTTTTTTCATGTCTTTGCATACTTTATAAGTTTCTCTTTGTTAAAATAAATGCAAGCAGTTCCCATAAGCAATGCTTCCCCGTTTCCTTTTAGAAACCCTTTTTATTGACTTTTGATTTTCTGAGGTACTTTGGTAAAGTTCTCAAATCTACTATGTGCCAGTTTCCTGTGTGCACCCTGGTGGTTACACTGCAGCCAGTCTGAGAGGACTTATGTTCTATGTAGAACTAATCATTTGTGCTGATGCAGGAAGTAGCATGAGTACTACTGATGCATGCGTGGCATGCTTCGCTTAATCTTAGCAGCCATATCTTGACCAGCGTCTGGTCTCCACTTATATCTTTCCATCCATCCATTTTATTTTCCTTTTATACCAATTCAGGGTTGTTGGAGTCTTTCCCAGAGATTAGCAGGCAAGAGGCAACACCCTGGACAGGTCATCAGTCTATTGCAGTGTTTCTTTAAATGATGAAATTGGGTTGAGTATACAGTGAACACCTACAATGCAGCAGAACTCAGTCCATTACCCAATTAGAAAGCAGGATTGGGGAGAGTTTGCTGGACTAATTAGTATGGATACATACAATCCTTTTTTTAGTTGACCAGCAAATAAATTTTAAAATGCCTTCAATATAGACATGTCATACATTTTACACATGAGTTTTGTAGCAGAAAATGATAGTTTTCGCTTTGTACCGCATACAGTCAAACTTAATATTTAAACTGGCATTAGGGATTTTTTGTTGAGTTTCTCTGAAGTGAGGTTCAGTATTAATAAAATATTTGTAAACATCTAAAATGTAATTTGTTTGAATATTGGGAAGTCATCACTGTAAATATCGTTTAAAGAAATAATTTTACTAATGATTTTATTAATGAAGCTTAATGGATTTTTAGAACAACCAAATTCCCAAACATGAGATGTTTCATCTTTCATACTTTTTCTCCCACACAGATGACACACAGATCATCTTTAAACTTTAAGATGTTCTGAGTTGTTTAATCCCCCATGTGATTTTTTTTTTTAAGCTAAAGTGAAACTGTTCCTCTGCACACTCTGAGTCACCCTCAGCCCTCTGTTATACTGCAAGTCCCACTTTCCTTTACATTAGTTATTCAGCTTGCACACCACCCTGAGGGTGATTAAATATGTGGTTAATACAGCACCATGAGAGTATTGAATTACACAGGAGCCACGCTGACCTTTTTAAATTACAGAACCAATTGTGCAAGACGGCAGAGGAAGTTTATAACAGGTACTGCCAAGATGGAGCTCGAAGGAGGATGGATCTGCTGTCGCTGTCCTGCTGACGCTTTCCTTATTAGTGTTCTGCACTATAAGCACTCTGTTTGACACTCTGGCATTCCTTTCATTCTCTTGCTGTGGGTTTCATTTGACTGGAGGTTTTTAGTCTCTTTGCCTGTGCGTGTTGTGTACATGCAACCATTAAAGCATTATTGTAACACACACGCACTCTTATGCATGCACAACCGTGCAAACAAATTTGACATGTCATTTCACTGTTGATGAGACACGTATCACTCTTGTCACAGTGCAGCTCACTGCATAAATCTTGATCAGGATCCATTTTCTCAGTTAGTAAACGTATTGCCTCCTCTGAAATCTGAAGGTCGGCTCTGTTGTCTGGTTTAATTTGAAGCTAAGGCCAGAAAAATGAAGCAGTCTACTTAGCATCAAGTGCATGAGTCCATGGAGTTGGTGCCATTTTTCAGGAATGACTGTAGTCATCTTCAGTCCAAGTTGAAAGAATTCAAACCTGACTGGCTGGAATACAGCAACTGGCATAAGGCAGCGAAAGCTTTTTACCAATGAAAGGTCCAAATAAAATAGAGACATTACTCAGTCTGATCTATGCTTGCCAACTTTCAAGAGTGATTCCTAATTGCTTTTTACAGCACTTTGCAAAATGCCCAGTAATTGTATTTAGGTGAAAAATCCTCATTTCATCACTTTTGCTCTCCTTTCTCTGGGGAGAAAGTGGTTTTATTGAAAAACGGGAGGACTGAAGACTTGGCGTTTTGTGTAATGAAATTCTTGTGGTGAAATGTTTATTTCATGTGTAATGATAAAATTCAGACACCATTCATTCCAGTGAGACATATTGAAAAGCTTTATCAAAGGAACTAACACTTAGCCTTTTCTCTGGGCTCTGTTTTCAAAGCAAACCAATCTCAGACTTGTCAGTTAAAATTGGGGTTTTGTGAATGTAGCACTTGTCAGAATATATATTACTTTGATTTTCACTTTCTTCATCTGGATTGTTTATGACTACGGTTTGAAAGTGTTGAGAGTATTCAGAGGCATTTTTGTCTAACCTGATAGATTTTCTTTCAGCAGTTCAAAGAGAACATGGGGTCAACATGATCCGACGGAAGCACACCCCAGGTGCCGGGTGTTTCTGAGCTCATATCTTGCAGTAAATCAATCAAACTATTGCGCAAACAATCTAATTTAACTTAAAAAAGTCTAAATTTCAAAGAGCATCTATATGTTAAATTGTTTCTAATATTACATTGTAAATGAGAAAGTATATTCACATGATTTCCTTTTATGCATCCGGCTCTGGTTCCAGGTGAAGCATAATGAAAAGATCTTTCATGATTGATTCTGGCTGCTGATTTTTCTGAGATTCTCTATCATCAATGCAGTAGTATCCCTGCTGTTACTCGTACCCCTGGTGGGATATTGATGCTCTTTTCAGGAAGAGTTTTGCTCCAGTCTTCCTTACACTGGTGTCATTAAAACACGTGTAGCTGCCATCTTCAGCCCTGGAACGCTTTATACATTGTTGCCCAGATTTTGGGGATAATACATGGTTTTTTGGTTGAAGGTATTCGTAGTAATAACTATTCTTCCTGAGTATGTTTAAAATCACTACCTTATAACATTTTCTGTGATGATGTGTTATAAATCCTGCTGATGTAAGTAAATCCTTTTGTTCCTGATCTGGTTTAAAGCCAACATCCTTTTTCACTAGGAAACAATAACAATATGTGTGCCATCACCAGAAAAAAAGAAGAAAAAAAAGCGACTTTGGTCACAGATAACCATATTGTTGGAAACATGTGGCACATTTCTTCTTTCCTGGGGCGCAGAGCCCAGTGCTTATCATTTCCCAGCCCCTAACTCCGTCAGAGCACCATTTAATTACAGAGCAGGGCACAAGCCAGAGTTTCCTCATCATGCTCTACCCTCAGGCCACCATTTAATGATGAGAAATCAGCTGCAGGGCATTTGGACATTTGTGTTGTTATTATTATCCTCTTTATTCTTTTTTTCTATAATTATTTTCAAAATGTGTGTTTGTAACATTAAAAATTGGCTTTATTCAATTCAATAATCAATTTTAATCTTTTAAAGAGCACATATTTTCACAAGCAAAGCAACTTCGGTTCTTTATTTCACGCCTTTTGGCCATAGCTTCACATTTAGTTATCCTGCCTGACCTCATCATAGATTCCAGTTCACTACTCTAATATAGAAAAAGATGAGCTTTCGGTCAGGATGCACAAAGAGGATGAAGCAGATGTGAGCCGTATTTCTTAAAATGACCAAGAATTTAAACCAGTAACCGTAATCACAAATGGGCAAAGTTGTGATGCCACTAAGATATATTCTCTTGCATCAACAACCTATTCATGCAGATGACTCGTGGACTCTTTGTTGATGATGATGTTTAGCAAATAAGAACATCTAGTATGCTAGCTTTAGCTAATGTCCCATCAGTCAGTTAATGTTGCAAAACCTGATTTTAAACGTTTTGCTGTTGAAATGAACTTTTTTTATATTAGCGGTATGATTTTCAGCTTGTGGTTTATACAAATATGTTGTTAATAAAACAGTCCACATTTCTGAAAAAGCTACACAACACAGTGAAGTTGATGTTTGTCTAACGTCGGACTCCTATATCAAGGTAACAGCAGAAGCAGAATTGGCAGAATACCAACAGTTTAGTTAAGCGGTTTTAGGACATGCATGTCTGACACAACTCTTTGTTTCCTGCAGAGAATGTGGCTGTTTGTACACGTGTGTGACATGATGTGATGTGCATGCTGCAGAGTTTATTGGTTTCCATAGAGACATGACACATGCACCTCTGCATCTTTTCACCCAATTTTTTAACCTTTCTCTCTATCTCTCACTCTCTCTCTCACACACAAACACACATATGCACACACTTCACAGCAGTTCTCTCCAGAGGTTTGTGCTGTAGGGCTGCAGGAAGGTGTCATCTCACAAATGAATTTCTCCTCACATCCCTCTCTCCATTAAAGAACCTGTTTTGGCTCCTACAGCAGTACGCAGCACTCCCCTGCAGCTGTTTGCACTCTCAGACAGAAGCACTTGTTATTTATATACCTTCACCATCTTCTGCTTGCATCTAATTCACACAACACTCAACCCTGATTCTGTTGCCATTGTATTTTTTTTTCTTAGATGTGCTGAAGTCCATGCTTGAGCATGTTGTTTTTGAGCACTTTCAAGACAATGTTGAAGCAAGATCTTCTTCTTCTGAGGGCCAATAATCTTCAGTGCTGTTAGAGCTTGTCTGCTAAACAACTAATCCTCAAAAAACACACAGATGCTAACCCTTTTTTAAGTTGTTTGTTTCCAAGTTAGCTCATTCCCTCTGCCTCCTTTTGTTTTACTCACAAAAAGTTTATAAAAGTAAAAAAAAAAAACTTTTCTTCAAATGCCTTCATTCTATGACTCATCATAAATATATCATTTTAAAAGAATTTAAATAACAAGAAAACTGTCGTTAGTTCACATCATTCTCCTTCTCAGCATGCACCCATGTCCACTAGCTGTTCAGTTCAATGTTGTAGTCAGCTCTGCAGATTGTGTGTATGCTGTAGACCTGTCAGTCTAACAGAGAGGCATCCATGATATTTGTGTACATGCTTTGATTTGCTTCAGAAGGAAGGGGTTTCTAGGCCTGTTTGTTTTTTTATTGATTGTTTTTTCCGTCTACTTCATGGTCATTGTACGCCTCTTTGTGCCTCTTCCTGGTGTTCTTTGCTGAGCAATAGAGAAGTTAGAACTGTGTTGAAGTTTCTCACTTGCAGAAAAGAACAGTTGGATGCAAATCCCACCCTAAAGCTTTCTGCTCTTTCTTGATGTTCTATTGAATCTGAGCTTTAAAGGCCCTGCAGCACCACTGGGTATTCTGTGCATGTAGCCTAAATGGCCTTTTGTAAAGTGCTGAATTGTGAGCTCAATTTCCCATGCACGCTCATCTTTTCCCTTTCCCATTTGAGACAAGATATTGGAGATGATCCCTCTATTCTGGCAAGTGGCCATTTTAAATGGAGGCTATTTCAGCTCTTTCATTTGTCAATCAGTCTGAAGAGTGACTCTCCAACAGTGGCTCAATGTGAGGCTGTAATTGTTAGCGTTCCCTTCTGCCCAATGCACAGCCCGGTGTTTTGCATGTGAAAGGATCCTGAAAGAAGATGTGATTGCTGAATTAATACTCAAACTGCCTTTTGTCTCCTTCACTTTGGCTTGTGCTGCCAGTAGACACAGAGGCGCAGACATTGGGACAATCGGTGAGGAAGATGAAGAGGAAGGGTTATTGGATTCACTTTTAAGACTCTTTCTTAGTAAAGCTGCAACATCCAGGGATTTGAATCCACCTGTTGAAGCCTTCCTCAGTCACATCTATTGTCAGTCATTTATTAATTGGACAGGTTTTATTCATTCTTTGTTCGAAAGCGTATTTAAAGAGCACCAGTTGTATAAGCCTGAATTAAACCAAGATGCACTTCTGGGTATTCTGATATTTAAGAAAATGACACTTCGCAAAAAAAACAGGTTTGAGCTGAAAAAGATTTAATCAACATGAATGTTTATGGATATCCTGTGCAAAAAATACTAAATAGTGGAGAAATCCTTTGTGGAGGGCTAAAACCAAACCCAAAAAACAGCTCACATTACGTATAAATGTACGCTTATTTGTTGAGTCAGTCCTAATCAAAGCATCTTCCATTCTGACAAGTTCAATCAGAATAAATACAACTCCTCTAAATACTATACAGGTGTCAATTTAAAGTAATTAGTCATTCTCTTACAAACAACTCCAGTTACGCATCACATTAGTATTTTTTTTTTTTTTTTTGTTATATAGAAACAAGGGAGAAGATCTGTGCTTAGAGGTAAATTGTTTTCACAGCACGTTGATGTTTTGAATCTACTCCCCAACCTGAGAAGAGTCTGTAAACTAATTGCATTTCCAGAGGTAGACACTTTACGAAGAACGTTTAGATGAATGTATTGTGTATGTACTGCGTAGGGCTGCTGGATTATGGCAAAATTTATAATCACGATTATTTTGACTGAAATTGAGATCTCGGTTATTTAACACGATTATCCATTAACTTTAATAACGTGAATTTACCTCCCGCCACACTTAACAGCTGGATTAACAGCCTTCTGGAAAGGCTAGAAATGCCCCGATCTCAGCTTAGTTCACCCAAACAGTATGCTACAGTTAGAAATTTAGCACATAGAGTGTTGTTGTAAGGTTCTTGAGATATTCCACAAAGTACCAACGCTGTCGGCCCAGCAGAGTTCTGAAAGTTAACAGGTGCCTTCCAGATAGTTAATGTGATCCTGGTCCTGCTTGTGGCTGATTTCCGGGATCTGGGTTTGTCAAGTTACTTTCAGTTGCAAACAAGCAACTCGCTTAAATTGCTACTGAAAACCCAAATTGCGAAGGAGTAAATAATTTAACTATTTTATTTTTTATGATTGTTGAAAACCCAGATTATAATTGAAATTCAATTAATTTCCCTGCCCTAGCACTGTGTGCATAGAACCATGGAGATGAGCAGTATGCATGTGCTGCAGGAATTTTCTAACTCTGATGAATGAAAAACAGAATATCCCAGTTGCATTTCTTATGCTTCACTTCCACAAATTTTTAGTTTGACTGCAAGGAATTTGTCATCATTCATAAACATAAGCAGGCAATAAGACAAAATCTTCTAAAAGTTTCCAGTATATAAGCACAAGTCCATTTATTTATTTTATTTTTTTACCATTGAAAGGTTATCAGCATGCATGAAGTCAAGCCAAGGAGTCCTGATCTACCGTTCAGCTCACAGTGATAACCCAGCTGTGGATCAGCTGACCGCGGATAGTGGTCTGTCAGGCAGCATTGACATCTATTATGCTTTTAGGAAATAAATGTTGCTGTTTTATGAGTTTGCCTTATCTCCTCTTAATGTTGTCCTCATCTATCATAATCTAAACAGGCAGTCTTAGCTCTAATACACCATTTCACACATAATATTTTAGGATAATGAAATTAGCAAATATTGGATGATTGAGTTACTATTTAGAAAAGTTTTACTCTATTCCTGGTTTAAAAAAAAACAGCAAATACAGGAATAAGTAGAAAAAGAGTATTTCTGTTTTGTTTTCCCTCTGTTTGATTGTCTCTCCCAAAGCTCGTATATACAGTATTATAGCCCTCTTTTATCTACTAAATAGCTTGATGTAATCAGCAGGTGGTGTTAGCAGTCTCAAAGCTTATGTTTGATGGGTAGTAAGTGATTTCCCTGGACAAAGTCTGCACTGATGATCGTTTCCATGTAAAAAGCCTGACACTGTATACAGTCCCATTTTCCTGTTTACGGCAGCTACATGCTGTTTTACTAAGTAAAAGAAAATAGGTGTTCCTGTTGCTCTAGATCTTTCCTGATCAGTCCATTTCATTTGTAAATGCATACTCTCCCAATAAAACCCAAATGGAACATGACTTTAAAGCAGCAAAATGTCCTGATGAGCATTGAAATCAGGCAAAGAGAGAAATTAGCCTACTATCAGCACTAAATAACTCCTAGAGAATATTGCATGCAGAGATGGTGGGAAATTAATTTGGAACAAAAAGCTACAGGAAGAAAGATTTTCTTCACTTATCTCTCTGTGTGAACTTCACAAGGAGCAGGTTGACATTGGTTTTATTACCGTGGAGCACTGATGACAAGCTGGATGAGCGAAAGTGCTGACAAAACAGAACGAGAAGGTGATCAGTCACTGGCTGGGTGCCCATCATGGGCACTCAAGGATGCTTTGGACGCTGGCCTCTGTCATATAATCATGTCGGTGAGGAGACCTATGGTGTGTGTGTGTGTGTGTGTGTGTGTGGAGGGGGGGGGGGGTTAAACACATATAGTACACTGGGCCTCAACATTCAGAGAAAATAAACTCTTACATACAGAGTAAACAAATGCATCCATATCTGTATACACTTTCAGTAAATACACACACTTCCACACACAGACTGTACATTCAGCACACATTTGTTCGCACAGACAGCTTGATGGTGATGATGATGGCGCTGATGCTGGGAGAACCCCGCCTGCATTCAGGTGACTTATGTCAAGTGTCATGTTTTTCTGCTTCGCTCCTTTTCTTCCCCTCCGTCCTGTTAAATCCATATGTTGCACTTCCCCCACCGTCTGTTTCTCTGCCTGTCTCTTATTAATGTCATGTTCCTGAGAATAAGGGTGAGAGAGAACTGAACTGCCACCACTATCTCGTTGTTCGTTGCCAAGTTTTATTGGTTGTGGCTTTGCTGCACAATTGCAGGTGTGTGTACTCAGCTTTTATCAGCCCCCTGGAGCTGATTGCACGCGGCGCAGCCTGAAGGTTACAGTGTCCCAGCAACAGCGGCCATTCATAGCAATATATTGACGTGTTCTTCACAACCATGTTGTTGCTGTAGCATTTCTATTAGTCTTCATATCTGCATTGCTTTAATAGGGAAGTTCATTCTAATTGTTTTACAAAGTTTGTTTTATCAGTTCACTTTTACCTACAATTGGGGAAGTCAAAAGTCTTCCACCCACTGGTAGTTTGTAGGATGCTAAATGGTATTTGCACGTCCTCCTCAGTGACTACATTTTTCAAACCATTTATAATTCATAAAAAAGTCATGTTGAAATATGTAAATGTTTACCGAACGAAATAATGTGCCATTTTGACTTATTCTGATTTAAATACATTTTCATCATTGTTTTTATTGTGTCTTATGTGTTTTATCAATAGATATGTGGTGTCATAGTATGTTATGAAGTTATTTGATGTGATCATGTAATTGGATCAATAATATACTGGAGAGTAGTCTGGGCATTGATGAAGGTATATTCAAAGCCAAACTGCTTTGGACAGCATGAAAAAAACTTGTCCCTTTGACTCTGTAGGTAATCATTGTACATGTAAGTATGACTGAATTATATTTAATGAACATTATGTCACTTGAATCTGCAGTTATAAAATCATCAGAGGGGAGCAAGGGTCGTGTTTTATGTGACAGGGAGTGGGTTGCTTTTTGTTGCTGCTTTAAACTTTGGCTTTTGCTCATACAAAGCTCATTGGCCACTTCATTTGACTGTATGTGTTGTATGGTTTTGCTGTTTCCTACAATCTTTATCTGTTTACAATGTGCACCAGTTTCTTGTTGTCCAGGTTCATATGGAATGAGCTGCAGCCTCTAGTTACTTTGATTAAAACGGAATTCACAATGGATACATAAAGAAATAATCTTTTCTTTTTTATAAATCTATATATTTCAGATGTTGTCAGTCAAATCACAGAAGATATCCTGGTAGATTTAGAGGGTATTTCTGTGCCGTCTTAGGATTGTGAGGGCTGTTGACAGCAGCACCAAACGGCCTCTTCAGTATCTGTGGCATCATTCGTCTGGCCTTCTGCATTCACTTTTATCTGAAATTAATTACATCTTATGCCTTTTATCACACTGACAATTCAGAGAGGTGTGAAGTTGACAGTGTTGACTTTATTACTACTCATTTCCATATGAACAACAGCGCTGAAGAGGCCTTCAACTTACACACTTACCTTTAGTCTCCTCATAAATTTCACAGCAACACACACTAAATAAGGGTTTACACACACTTGCTTATATTTATATAGCTCATTTCCATAGATAACTGTGCCTGACAGTAAATGACAGGCCTTTCACCCCTTTCTGTCTCTGATACATTATCAGATCATCTAGATTAGGTGCTGCTGAGGATGGGAGAGTGAGAGGAAGGGCTTTTTAGTGAATGCAAAAACACAGAGGACTTTGTATGGATTGTGGGCATGAGATGGAGGAGGTCCAGCATGTCTTATAAAGTAAGCATGCTCCTCCAGACCTTTCGGTGTTGGACGATTAATCTTGCTGTCAGCAAATTGTCATTGCTCGAATCTTTTGCCTGGTTATTGCTGCTTTTCTTTTTTTTCACCCTATAACACACAAAGTTGTTAGCGTAAAGGAAAGTGTTGCTGCTTTTTCCAAAGCATCCCCCCAAACACCACTCATGCGATCAGTTGATCAGATCTACATGTGATGAGTGTGCAAAGCGGAGGTGGGCTGGAAACACCCAGCTTGGACTACAAGCAACACAGCAAAGAGAGCTTTTCTGCTGCTTGTGTTGCACATGACCCCCTTTCTTGTCACTCTGACTCTTTGTGCAATGCAAGGTGTACTACAAAATGATGTTCAAACTCTGCAGCCATAGTGAAGCATAGTAGACATTTTAGCATGCTGAATAAGTGCACTATAGTCGAAACTGTCCTCATTGTGTGCTGACATGGCCATTTTGTGCATGTCTAAGGGAGAAGCCAAGGTGCTGAACTCGTGTTTCCTGATCCTGCAAGCAGCAACAGCAGTAAGGACAGCACAGTGATGAGGAAAGAGCCACTCAACAGTCACAGTCTGAGTTATTGCAAACATGCACAAATCCAGACTGTTTTCTTATATTTGCCCTATGAGTGATGAATAAATACACACTATATTTTACTTCTCTGTTAGTAATATTTTGGGATTTTATATTAGATTCATGAAGAAGAGTTTGAGCTTGTGCTCCTGCAACTATTAGATTAATGTCTCTCATCATGATTCACCTCACAGATCAAATGCGGTTTGTTCAAACCAGATTTTTCTCTCTAGATTTTATATAGTCTGTGACTATCTAACGTATCCAGTAAAGGCAGGAGTGAGAAATGGCAGGAAACTGTCCAGTGTAGCAATTACAGTCTTTAATGAGACTTTTAATAGCAGATTTAACACTCTTCTTATAATTTTATTGGCATTATATAAAGTGATGGGTATATATCTGTCATATTGAAAAAGGCTTTCAGCCGAACCTGAATAAAGATGGTGGTGTTTCTGCCTATATATACAGTCATTAGTGTTGTGAGTGTATCGGTGGGCCAGGGCTTTACAGGTCTGGCCATTACTGATTGCTCAGGGAGGGAGCTGCAGGGTTATGTCAAGGTGACTGTGTCAGTGTGTCATTCCTGGGTTCCTCATGCAGAACATTGCTTATTTATTCATCTGATTTTTCTCTGCAATTGGTTTTGCTGCTCCCGTGACAAAGGATCAAGCCTAAATTCTCCAAAGAAACCGGCTAATCAATAATTAGGTAGCTGACGCAGCACTGTGGGATGTGCTGAGAGTGAGAAGCTGACAGGGTTCACATCACTCCTGCCTGACATGCTCTCAGCACATCTGACATACGCTGTCAAACAGGGACTGTTCCCTGCTTTACCACATCAGCTCTACATACATCTGCAGTAAAGATTTATTTGGCTTTCACACCATTTCATTACTTCTTTTCTTGCGATGTTGACAGATTGCCATCTGTACAAAGAGAAGGGGCCTGGTTGCTTTGTGATGTGTATTTTGCCATCTTTGCTTAACACATCTGCAGCCATTCATGTGTGTTTCTAACATGGATGTTAACCAAATGTCTATTTTTGTTCTTACTGAAATACAGTTTTTTTTTTACAGTGCAGTTCTGTATAATCCCCCTGTTAAATTCTAAGACCAAACCCTTATAATGCATGACAAGTACAGCTTTGTGGGTTTTGGTTAATTCTATCTAATCCTTGAACTGGTCCCCAACCCAAAGTCAGCCTCCTTCAAATTTCATCACTGATGGTTCTGCCCTGACCTACAGTGCACCACTGTATCTGTCACACATACTTATGTAGTAGTGCTATTCAATCAGCTAGAAAAGGTCTCATTGCTTTTAGTATATAACACACATTAACACTTTTCTCTATGCCAAGCCTTCCCCCATCAAACCAATCCTGCTGGTCTTCCTTTCAGCACTGATGGAAGAAAGGTGAGATAGACTTCTATTGTTCAATACTATTGACCTGAAGACTTAGTGATTTATTCCCCCCTATTTTATCTTTACATGTGGAGGTGTTTTGATCAGTGGTGCCTGAGGAAAGCTCTCCTGCTACTAAGCATCCAATGGCTTCTGACTTGATTTATCAGTGTGAAGAGGAAATTGAAGAAAGTGAGGGAGAAGTGACATTCCAGTCTATTCATCAATGTAAAGTCCACTTTACCCTTGGAAGAGAAGTAAATGCAGCAGAGCCTTAAGTGCACCACTTTGGTCACCAGAAAAAAAATTAAAAAAAAATGGTAAACTCTTCATCTGATGGTCCAATGTTCTGTAGCCTCCCGAGAAGATAAAGACACAGGCAGACGCTTCCGGGCAAAGTAAGCTTGAACCTGCACACCACGTCTGGAGCCTTTTACTTAAACATATCATTCGGTTTACCCCGAGGTGGAGGACGTAGGGAGGGCTACATCTCTTTATACCCAATTAAGCTTGCCACGGGAGGTAGACTGTCCCGAATGAAAGCTCCCTTCCCTCGGTGCCCCATTAGAGTGCTGAGAAGCCTGTAGAAGCCCGAATCCCTGGTGGACAAAAGCCCTGACCTAGAGCCAAGGAGAAGCACTATGGCTCCACACACCTAAATATACAGACGTGACTATAAAAGTACAAGTTGTCTGTAGTTCAGAAAAGAATGAAGTGGCTGTACAGACGTGTGTGCATGTGCACAGCTGTATGCGTGCCAAAACAAGTGCAAGGCTGTTTTTTGTTTATTTTTAGAAATTAGACTGTCTGGGGCAGATGTTAAAATCAAGGTGAAGACCACCATGTATCTAAAAACCCAAAAGCTCAACCCGACCTTCGCATACTGGGTCAGTACATCCAGTTTTAGATTTGTCCTCCAGTGTTTGTGTTCATCTGCAAACCTAAATGGTCTCATGTTAAATATATGTTGTGTATTTTTCTTCTTTTTGGAGAAAAAAATCCCTCAGCTATCTATTTAAATCATGACAAATGCTCCAGCATACTCACCCAGTAGTTTTGCATCACTCATAATTCATTGCCCCCTGTCCTCCCAGCCATCTGGGATCCGCGCGCCCTAACTGTGGAAACAGTCAGTGCTTCTGGTCCTCTCCAGTGGCACCGACCCATCTGTCCCTGCCTGAAGGCTGTTGTGTCAATCCTCAGCAGCCTTACAATCAATGACCGAATAGACAACTGGGAGAAATCCTCCCCCAGGGTGCACTTCTATCCACCTGACAAGTCTCCTGGTGTGGGACATTCACTTTCTACCAGAATGTCTCTGTCTTTATTTCCCTTTCTTACCTGTAGCTTACACTAAACACAATCCAAGCTCATCCTCTGCAGACTTAGTGGCAGGCAGTGGAGCTCAGAGACTCTGCTGTGTTTGCAGTAGGTATTATTATTCTCACAGTTACAGGGGTTCAGGTTAATTTCTAGCATTAACTGTTCAGCCCTAATACTGACTACTGTATCCATCTCCTTATGAGGTATAATACTGGTAAGGGCATGCTTTCAGGACCTTTTTATTTCTTAGATATTTCCAGACAGAAAATTAAGTGACAAATTCTAAACGTCAAATGGACTCACATAAATATACTTTGCAATCATGTCTGAATTAATTTTTTTCTTCAGGTTAGAACTTAATTCATGCTTTGAGGATGATGGACGATGTGGTTACTTATAAAGAATAGATCCAACATCATTTTAATTTTACCAGGAGGTGCTAACTTATTAAGATTCAGATGCGAAGTTGTATTTGCGTGCACTGCAAAGTGGTTGGAGGACATTTATCTAATTACAAAGGATGTTATTTCATCATGGGAGATTCTAGTAAGACACTTGATGCGCCCACCAGTGGTTTCCCCACATAGTGGCAGGAAAGGTTCACATGCTTGTCAAAGTGAGAATGAATTAACAGTATTCAAGACCCCTGCTTACTTGAGTTTTATCTTTGTCTCCTTCAAGACTTTCTGGACTGTCAAGTGCACAGTTGTAAGAGGGATAACTAGCTGAAGAGGAATCTTTTAATGTAAAGATCCGAGCGCTACATGAAGATTACTCCTGTTGCAAATGTAATCTCAGCATAGCCTCTGAGGGTTTTAGACTCAAGACAGAGACCGATGCGGCAGCGCTGAGTATTTAAAGCCAAAGACATTCTCATTGGCACAAAAATGGAGCTTAATTGGAAATCAGGCCTACAGCTTGTGAGACTGCTCACATAACTGCCTAAATAAATAGGCTGGCAACAGGCTGATGTCACTGACTCCGAATAAGCCTGTGAAGATGGTGAGAGAATCACTGAGACGGAGACAAATTGACAGGCTAAACAACAGACAAATAGCTAGAAACTGCCATTTTAAAAGTAAGAGAAAGAAACAAAGGGGTAGAAACTTTGAACATATCCAAACCTTAATGCTAATTAAGATGTTGTGCATTCAAGAAAATTCCATTTCAGGGAAGGCATTATTCTCTGCGTTATTGCTTGCCCTAATGCATGTGTGAGAAGAGACAGAGGATGAAAAAAAACAGAGGAGAACGGTTGTGTGGTTGAGTGAATCTGAAGCTTTATTACCAACCTATATTGCAACCCAAATTACAAATCTTGGAGCAGTTATTCCTGCCTTGAGATGTTACTTCAAGCCCACATTTGAGCCAAATCATGCTGTAATGATATTGCTTATTGCAAATGAGGGAGCTGATAGAAGGTAATGAATGAGGCAGAGGTACAATCCGATAAGGCAGCATCTAACTAAGAGGGTCTCTCCTCCTCAACCTTCAGCTGTCCGACCCTGTCTCTCACTGCATAGACCATTATTCAGACCGTAACAAGCCGATTCATTTAGGCTGTCGGTGAGTAGAATTAGATTCTCGCTTGAGCGACCATTGAGCAAAACATAAAGATGTTTTCCGCACCAAACACACTGCATTTACATAATTTCAGCTCAGGGTAGGGGCAGCAATAATAAGTTATGATAAAACTGTCATTAGGGGCAGGAATGTGCATGAAGCACGAGATGCTCGGCTCAAGATTAATATGGGAGCTCTCCGCAGTGCTGAAATGTCAGGGGACACCAGAATAATGAGAGTGGCTTTGAAGTGGTGACATACCTGTATGAGCATATACTTATTGCTGTGTGTCTGCATAATTCAGTGTGCCTACATCTGTGAGTCTATGTATACTAATATGAAGGTCAAAATGAGTGGTCTTTATTGTGTATCACGCATGCTGCCTCTAACAGATTGCTTACCCTTTTTCAACAACCCGTGACTTAAACTGCTGTTCAAAATATTAAAGCTTAATAAGGGACGTTTCACCTTACATACAATATGCACTTCATATTCACACATTTAAATGAACAGTTGGTTATTTACTACATACATCCCTGAAATAGCAACTAAACACATTCTATAGAGTTACTCTAATATTTAAACTTTTGTAAAGTATTGTGCATTAGTGCATTCTACTAAAGGGAAGCAACCAACTTATTGAGGTGAAAACATCATTTTTAAATAATCAGCTAGATTTTCTGGCTAAATTAAGCTCATATAAAGATGACTCCATGTTTGTATGTTTGCATCTGTTAATAGGCAATAGAACCACATGTTAAAGAGCTTTGAAAATTATCAAGATCAAAAATGTTTAATGGAAGTAGACTTAATATTTACTTTATAAAGCAGTATTTTTATCCTCGTAGGCTCAAAGTGATTTACACTGTTTTGTCATCATTGTTATGCAAGGAATTATGCAGGACCAGATGGGTCTTTGGAGAAGCAATACAGCAATTTCATAAGAAGCAATGATTGTTAATAAAAATACAGATTGCTAAATATAATTTCAAATTCAATCATTTGTATAATAAAAAGATCAATATGCAAAGTTGTATGTTCAACCAATGAAAGTATGACGATCAGCTGTGATTGGTTTAACTTACATTTTTAAAGCTAAAGCACGTGGAGAGGGAAAACCTTTAAGCAAATGCAATAGCAAAAATGATTTGAAAATGCAGAGGAGAAAAGATCATGGAAATTGAAAAGAAAATATCCTTTTTAAATCAAAGAAATAAAAAAGATGTTTCTAACCTAATTTAGGAATTGTGTTATTTAATTGTCCTTTTATAAGTAGCATTTTAAAATACATTTACAAATCATAGTATTTAATGATTAATATTTTAGTTTGCGGTTTGCAGTTAAGCTTAAAATGTATAATTACAAAACACTTGGCAAATGTATCTTTTCGTTGTTGAATTTGACATTAAATTTAGCAATCTGTATTTTGGTTTTGCATTTTATTGCTGTATTTTGAATCATTTTCGACCCTCCTGGATCCTCCTACAGCCCTCTATCAGAAGGAAATTCAGGTTTAGTGTTGCCAGTGCACACCTCAATATCTAGAGCGGTTGGGGTATTGATAGTCAACCCTGTAATAAATGGACAAGCCACTCAACCACCTGAGACACAGACACTGATGAGCATCCTCTAGTGAAAAGAATTCTGAATGAACCTCTGTGTCTGCATATGTATGTATTTCATATTTGGCATGTAATTATGTCCCTGAATGCGGAGTGTGAGGGATTTAATGTTTCATCAGGACCGGCCCTGCTGCCGCTGGATATCCTTCGTGTGAGCGCAATAATCTGGAATAGTTTTCACATTTGGAATTTGATTTTTGGTGTATCTGTTTAGGTCCCGAAGGGGACGACCTGCATCAAATTTCAGCATTTTGGGATTTATGGTTTCCCCACCAGGTGGCGCTTTATTCACAAAAAATCTGATTTTTGCCTTTATCTCTGGAACTATTAACAATTGGATTTTTATACTTAGAATACCTGTTTAGGTCCCCAAGAGACCAGTCTGTATTAAATTTCAGGATTATCGGATTTATGGTTTCCCCACCAGGTGGCGCTTTATTCACACATGCCTTTATCTCTGGAACTATTTCTCTCATTGACCTGAAATCAAGTCCAAATTAAAGGTCATGACCTCAGGATGCATCAAGTCCTGATGTTATACTGGGCTGCTTCAAAGTTTCCACAACAGGTGTAGGGATATACCTCTAGCCATTGCTTTTGATGGCATAGGCCTTGTTACTATATGCATGAGTGGTAAAAAATGGGAGGGGGATTTTTATTTTTTTGCACTTAAAACAAGCATTTTTATCAGATTTTATCAGATTATTAACTTTTGGTTATTAAGTTCGTCCTATGTTTTAAGCTTCTCAACATAACTTTATAAGTTTTATGAGTCTGTTATGATCAGGAATTCACTCCAACTGATCCAACTAATCCTGGATAAAAAGTACTAAAACTCAGGAATGTTATTGCAAGGATCCATAGTAATTTTTTCATTTGTCACAGAAGATGGCTTTAAACGGTACATTCGATGAGCATCTTACCTGGATTCAGTCATGTAGACAAAAGCAGAAACAGTGCTGAATGGGATGTTTGGCCATTATCTGTGCTGCAGAGAACATTTGCTGTTCGGCTGCTGCAACACAAAGATCCTTTTTCTGTGGGACCGAAAGGGCTTTAACAGCAGATTTTTCTTTTCTTTAATGAAGACTCGTAACTCCCAGCTGCTTTATGTTGGTTTTTTTTCTAACATACAATGTTGGGACATAGGTTATTATGTTGGGTTGATTCATTTGTCCCTTTTTATTTAAAAAAAGGAACTAGTGCGCTGTGAAAACTATTCCTGCTGTTTCCTTTTCGGAATTCTGCCTTACCTCTTTAATCATTTACAACATTAAGGCATTTGAGCTACAGATAAGTAACTATGGATTGGGTGGGATACTGAGGCAGATTTCACAATCACCAGCTAAACAAAGATTAATTTTCTCCACTTACATGGACCTTGCATGTTTGTTTTTGGAGCTTCAGTACATCAAAAGAAGATTAATAAAGAACCATTTTGCAGCTGAATAACATGGGTATCTGCACAGCAATGTACATTAATGCATAGACAGTGTGCATTTATTACCACTGATAAAATCCCACATTTCCTAGCCCATATTCTCTGACATGCCCTTTTTCTTTCTTGCTGTTCAACCTAAGTGCTGCCGTTTGGCATTGATGTGCTTCATCTGAAGCAAATCAAACGTGGAGTCTCTAGCTGTGTCAGGCCGATCTCGCTCTTGACACAGGGCTTTATTGAAAAAGCTACAGCCCTTTATAGAGAGAGTGTCAATTTCAAGACAAAGTCAAGATGGCAGTCGCACAGAATCCATATTTAATAGTGGCAAACGGAGCAAACACAATTGAGGAAAATCAATACTGCTTTCACGTTTGATCATACATCACCTTTCACTGAACTACTGCTTACCTCTGTCCTTTTGTCTCCCTGAAAAAGGTTGTCAATCTCTAACAATGAGTTGTAAACAAACACATTACAGTTCCACTTCTCCTTGTGGTTTGTGGATAAAGCGCTCTCTAGTTGTGTACACATCAGTAATTAGTTGTAAAAGCATTTTATTTAATCTGTCAGTGTAAGGTGCTTTTCATCTGCTTTTAGTTTTATGTTCAATTTTGTTTATATTATTACTAAGGGTAAAGTAATCCAATAAGATTTGTAATAAATCTTGATTGATCACATTTTACTTGCATAACAATACCCAAAAAGCAACATTTTATTTTCATTCAAATAATAGACACGCACAATAATATTGTGAACTCAAACTGATGTCTGGAGAAATATATTTAATTGCATTCAAGTTCAAAACAGTAAAAATAAAATAGAAAATTTATGTGGTTAAAACTAAACAGATTTAAAAGTAGAATGTCATGTCAAGTTCTATAGCTAACAGCTCCAATCTGCAACATATGACAGTACTTCATCTACACTCTTCATTAATGGGCATTAATTTCTGATAGTTACCAGGGGAGTGATCAGCCACTCTGGTCATACAGCGGAGGGGATCATATCCTGCTCTGACTGCAGCTTGAAACTGGATGCTGAGTGGGGACAAACCTTCTTGCATTTTCTCTTGGATGGGGAAGGGGCTTACGCAGTAGTCATTGCAGCTCGTTGCCAAGAAGAGTGTGTTTTCAAATTAGTCACCAAAAGTCTCCAATGTTCCCAGATAAAGTTGCTGACTTGTTGATAGTCACTTTATCATCACAAGAGGTGTGAAAACATTTTAAACATAGCCCTGAAGCTGCTAAGTTATTAGTGAAGGTCTTCTGTGTACCAGTAGGCTACCAGAAAATTGTGCACTAAGAATATTCCATGTTCTTCAATTAAATATGTTTATTTTTTAAGTTATTTATTCTGTAAAATTTTAATTAATCCTAATTAACTTTACAAAGTCCCACCCTAATTGTTGCTCAAACTGCTTCTAGTGTTTTCAAGCTGTTTTGTGGAAAAGCAACTCTTAAGGAGTAAATAAGAACTAAGATTTCTTTATGGATGTCATTACAAGTTAGGAGCAATGTAATGCTAACGTCACAGGAAGCTTTTGACCACTTCGTAATGAACAAACATAGTAGACTTATGGGTTATTAAGCTTTTCTAATATTGGCATACCATCACTTTTATTGGTCACTAGTTATGAATAAAAGTGATGGATACCGTTGAGGTCAGGTGGTATAGTCTGCATCTCCTTTAACTCTGTTTGTCACCATGCAGCTTGTTCAGCAGATGGGCCTTGGGTGCAGACAGCATTAACACATAGTGAGGGGTGAAGGATGACTAGGACAGGACAGGAAGGGCATGCACATGATGACCTGTCGACTTCTATCACCCGTCTTTGTCTGACTTTCCTTTCTTCATGCCTCCACCATTCACATTGTCTGCTTCATAGTCTCACAGGTATTATGCATTATTTGGTGATAAAAGGACCCAGTAATGGATCTTTTCTATTTCCAAGCTCAAGTAAACTGGTATGACAGCTCCTCCCTCCCTCTAGAACTGGGTTTTATATTGTGTCTGTCTTGGACAAAAAGGATTTTGAGCAAAGGAGTTTTAATACAGTGTGTGGGTTTTTGTTTCTAGTGACATGCACCTTTGTCTACCACACTTGGATGAGGCTACCTGTCTGGCCAGAGTTTAGGTGTGCATGCAGTTTATCCCTCAGTGCTGACCCAAAACAAGCAGAGTATGGACTTACGATGTTACGATTCAAGTAGTAGAAAACTATTCTAGAGCCAGCAGGAAGACGATTGACATGGGGGGGGGTTCAGAATAATGTATAAAAATGTGCCGCTGATCACTGTTCACTCATGCGGTGGAGGATGCTGGAAAATAACAAGCCAGGCGTAAGCTCCAGGTCTCTCATTGGTGGGCAACCCACACCCCCACCACTACCTACCCCAGTGCTTAGTCTGGTGTACAAGTGCCCATCCCTCCCCTGCTTCTGACTATTTCCCCCTCCTCCTACTCCTGCCTTGGCACGCACTCTCTGGTATGCACTGAAATTCAATCAGATGCTTAATTACATCTTAACATGGGTTCCTACCAGCTGGCTTTATTCCCCTGTTTCTGATTAAAGGGATTAGAAAAATGAAATTTAACAGTGGATTTGCATATATCTCTGAAAAGGGGACTGGCATGTCTCTGCGGCTGCCTGTCCAGCGTTTGCCACTCCTGCTCCCTTTAGTCAATCACATAGGGAAGGGTAAAAGCACATTTTCTGCCTCTAGTTTTGCACAGTAGGTTGAAGAAATTAGAGATAGGACATCAGCCACATATCTTCTCCTCTGATAATTCTGACATGATGGGCTATGATACAGATATTCGGATGCATAGATCACACCAAAAGAACAACATATGAAAGGATCCAACAATATGTTTCTCTGTGTTTCATGGTGCATATTTCATATCTGTTGAGACAAAGCCATCTCTGTTTCTCACGTTTGCCTGATGAATTGCTACAGCAGAACCAGGTGGCTTTAGGCTTCTTCTTAATGGGGCCAAGTAGACCCACTATCCAAGCTGTGCAAAGAAAATGGGCCCATTAATCACAGAGCCACCACCATCATCTCCATATGATTATTCTCCTCATGTGTTAGCGAACTCCTGGCTGCACAGGAGTTATTGGGACATCCGGTGCTATTCTCCACACTTTCATCTTTGTTTTCATTTTTCAAATAACTTGCATCCTTTCTTTCCATTGGAATGTGTCACCTGGAACCAAATCAAATAGACCCTGTGAGGAGATCTGGTAAAGCTTTCACGGAAAGTTTGAGGCCTGTGGGTCGTGTTGAATCAAACACAGACAGAACAGCTAGTGTTAATGAGTGAATATGAAGCAGATATTGAGATCTGACAGGGTTTACAATCATAGAGTATTCAATGTTCGTACTATCTCAGCACATACCTTACCAACGAGTGTCTTTTTTTCCTTAACCAATTAGAGAAAGAACACTGACCTAGCACAGTCATGTCGGTATCAGTTTGGGAACAAACCGGATCAATCATTAACATTTTGCTTCTGATGAAGGACACTTTAATTAGTCCCAATGAAACAGTTTAAGGAGCACAGGCTCAAGAAAAACTCAATGAAGAGTCAGAGCTGTAGGTCAGCTGTGGCAGTTGCTCCACATAACTCTACTGCCCCCTTTTGGATGAGGAGAGAATATCACTTTAGCCACAATGAAACAAACTGGATTAGTCTAGAAATTGTTGAATAAATGCTGAGAAAATGGGAAGATGTGATCAAATAGTATCAAAAAGACTTTATTGAAAAAGAAAAAACTGCAATGCCATTGTGTTCTCTGGTTCAGGTGTTACTTGATTGTTGTGCTATGATACCTTTTAAGAACTTTAGTTTCTCAGGTGATTTAATCCAAATGTAATCATCTTTAGTGCTCTCTGACTGCTTTTTTTAAAAGTTTTTTTTAAGGCAGCGAGCTCGACCATCTTTTGCACTCTTTTAAAGTTTCGTGGACGTTTCTGTTACACTTAAAACCAAGGAAAGACCATCAACCAAAACCATATACAGAAATATACATAGGCTACGTGTGTTCTGAAATGTATAAACAGAACATGAAAATGCATTTTGCTCGATCAGAATTGTTTGCAGCTGTTTCCACGTACATGTCTGACTCAGATTTTGCACATCTGCGCTTTTTTCTCAGTTAATGAATCATGTTGCACATAACTCTCTTCTGCTTGCTGGCAGACTTTTGTGCAGGTGGCACCACGGCTAATGTGTGTATAAAATAAATGAATACATTAACAGTAATAACAGCAGCTTGCAGAAGAGATCCCAGCAATCTATGCAAAGATGCACAGACATCTTTATGCACAAACATTTATTGCTATTATTGTGCGTTATTCAAAATCACATGCACAAAAATACACGGTAAATATGAATAAGATGCAGTGTATATTAATAGATATTTGAGGTTTTGTTTGTTCTTGGGACACTGGTTTTGTTCATCGATGCACAATTTCCAGTCAACTTCTAGATTATATTACATTTCTGACTTAATCATTGACATTTTTCAAGTTAGAACCCAAACTGATCTGTGGCTTTGTCTACATAATACAGTAGAATAATGTGTGTGGTGGACCATGACTTCATCAGGATGAACAGGTCCAGTCCAGTCGTATGAGTCGTATGTCCAGGTTTGAGCTTTACCTTGTTTTAGACTGCCCCCTTCTGGTCAAATGAGGTAACGTGTCTTATTAATTTGTTTTTCTCATAAAAATGGATTTACTAGATTATATAACACCATACTATATGTGCAAAAAAAATCTATTTATTTTCATGGTGCAAAAGTAAAAGTTTTAATGTCTTTGGCTCTCCAGACAATTTTTCTAGTATAAGAAGTATTGTAGCTGCAGTTATTTAAAGTCCCCTTCTGTGCAACAAAATTTAAATTACACGTCAGTGCACGAACACAAGTTCAGGGCTGTATATGTGTGTTGTAAATTCTCATAAAAACGCACAAAATGCATCAGATTAACTTGGGCTAAGATTTGGGAAGGGAGATTAAAGTTTAAACCAGAAAGAAGGAAATGTATTTTTTTACTATTGTATCCAAGGCTCTGTATAAAAATAATACTCTTATTACAGAAGACTTTATTTTGTCTATTGTCTGAAAAATCTTGAGAAGAAGAAAAAATAATATATTATTACATCAATAATCTGTTCTGTTACAAGCTTTTGTCACTTATCCTGCAAATCAGATTTTTCTGATGCAGCGTTTTAGTGGGTTTGCATTGCACACACTCACCTTCCAGGCTGATCGACCCAAGAAAGTACATGTCCTTGAAATTCAGAGGCTATAGGATTGTGTACACCTACTTGTAAATAATTTATTCCAATCAATTGGTGGGGAAAGTGATCTTTGTAGATTAAGATTGGCCAATTTACAGATCTAATCAAGAGGGGTCTAAATAAGGACCTTAAGCTGTCGGGTGTCACTTTAACACCTAAAACCTGATTGCCCCCAAATGGTCCCTGCCATCCCTGAGGTGGAATCAGCTGCTGAGAAATTGATATTTACCAAGACAACAATGCCACCTGCTGGACAATGATAATATTGCAGGAGCTGACCTCAACAGCAACCCCCCTTACATCTGCAGTTATTTTATATTACTCTGCTCTTAATGGTCTTAACACCTTTTTATATGACACCAGATGTTTCACCTGGTTCTCATTACACAGTTCAGTGCATACACGGTGCAACAAAACACTCTTTAGAGTGAGAGGTACAGGTCATTAAAGACACAGACTTGCATTTAAAACATCCCATGAAGCTCATTTAAACAGATGTGAGTCGTTTGTTAATCAACTATTTCATAAAGGAAAAACAGATTATATTTGTGTTAAAATGTTGCAGTGGCATGGATTTAATGTTGATTATGCAGAGGACTGCATTGTCACAGGACCTTTAATAATGTGCAATGCAATGTATTACACAGGTACACATGTACATGCAAAGCCTGAAAAATTAGAGAGAAAAAGTGATCCAAACTGAGAATTTGCATGCATATGCTTGAGAAACAAGGGGTAAATATTTACCTAACAAAAGATTTCCACAGAAACAGCAGAGCACATGGTGAGAGATGCAGAGCTTAATGCTAAGTATTCAGGAGTAGTTATAGTCCAGATGGCCCTGCAACTACAGCAGCTGTAAATCAAACACTGCTATGTGCTGGAAGCTGGACTCTTTTGCAAGGTGAGGCCGCTGACGATAACCATTAGAGATTAAACCAGAACTTTAGAGTGAAGATGAGGATGAGGCAAAAGGCATTTAACCTGTTTGTCTTGGTAAAAATTCACATTATTGTAATCATCCTAGTTTGCTTCTTAGAAAATCACCTGATATTTATCACTTCTAAGGAGTCATTCCACCTTTCTGCACCTTTCTGTGTAAAATCAATGGCAACATTAATCTCTTCTTATCTAAATTTTATGCAGGATTAGTATTTAATAATCGGTAATTAAGCTTAATTATACATTTGTACATTTTTACTGAGAACAGTCTCCATAAGGAATAAAGATGGATCAAATAAAAGCAGCTCCTTCATTGTAAATATTATTTCCGTGAGATCGTGAGGGAGGATAAAGGTGTGCATAAACTTAGAATACATCTTAAGTTGGAGTCATGATTCCTTATATTGAAGGTATGTATCTAATATAAACCCATGCAAGTTGCTTCTTGCCAGCTAATTCTTTGAATGTGGTCACATGTATTTTTCCCTACACACATTAACCTTCAGCCACCTTCCTCCTATGACTTCTTATTGATTGGATGGATCTGTTGGAGAGGGGGGGGGGGGGGGGGGGGGGCTTTTCCTCCCTTTGAAAAAACCGCCAAAAAGCTGGAGGTTTTGTTTTGCTGGAGTAGGACACCCCCACCTGCCCCTTCCGTGAATGTTGGTTT
>JBAMHX010000010.1:10585200-10599444 GCA_037177515.1 Pseudomugil tenellus | reverse complement strand
CCCCCCCCCCCCCCCCCCCCCCCCCCCCCCCCCCCCCCCCCCCCCCCCCCCCCCCCCCCCCCCCCCCTCCCATCACAGTGTCACTGTACAGTCAGAGCCCTGTTAGCAGATTTATGCCCCATCTGCCTTCCTCCAAAGCGCCATAATTGAAATTCTAATCAAATGCACTGAAAAAAGATACAGGTTCTTGGATTATTCATTTCCAACGCATAGTGTCAGTCATCTTTCTTGATTTTCATTGTATTTGCATAATGAAATGTTATCATTACTTCTGTTTTATCATTTGAACTCTGAGGACTCCATATGAACTGATCTGAGCGCCTTCACAGGGTGGATGCTGGAAGGTTCAAATCTGGCTTTGTGTCCAGGCACAGACATAGAACTATAGTCTCCTATTTTGTTAAATATCTTGCTTTTTTCAACACTTTCTATCAACAACACCAATACTCAAAGCACCCAAAGAGTTATTGAGAAGAAGAAATGTTCTTACTGATTGGACTGTTTGTGCTAAACTAAGATGTTATATACAAATGAATGACATTGAAGTAACATCAGTAGCTCTCAACAAACAGGCAGAAAGGCTGTGAAGTCCAGCTTAACATGATGCTGTGTATGCTGTATACTTCTTGCTTTTTTATAACCATATGGAAATCAAAGTTTCTGGCTGTACTTGTTTTCCCTTTTTCGCCCTCTGCTTGTGTGAATGCTGCTGAGAGGCAGAAACAGCCCCCTCCTCTTGCTGTGCTTCAAGCTGTGTACTAATGTCCAGCTCCTCGCCTGCTCATCTCTTCTGGGTGTCTTTGTAGCATCCATCAACCCTGCTGTCACATCACATTGGCAGAACTTAGAGGCCAGAATGGGAGCACCATAAACACCATACTGCCCCTGCACAGAGAGGAAAAAAATGTGGTCCATATTTACATGATATATTATAGTGTGCTCTTGAAACACTGTCATTCAATGATCTTTAATTGCATTCTTTAAGAGTCAGCTATTTGTATGCAAATAATAACTTATACATTGGCATTTATTAAACCCTATTTGACTTTTGTCTGTTTATAAAAGCTGCAAATTTGGTTGTTTGGGAGGATAAAAAAATTTATTTTCATACCATTGGGTATCATCTGGTTTAGATGTTACTTTGGGTATACAAATGGGACCCTGTCTGCATTTGGTTGGAATAACTCTGCCTATAACAAGTCCTGCATCTTTTAACCTGATTGCAAAGTACTAAAACGCCTTTCTGGTATTTGGGAAACCTTGTTCCTTATTTGAAGTCAAAGTAATGGGATTGGTTGTTTAGATTAGTTTCTCATTAATTGATTCCACATTTTCACTGTCAATTAAGCACGGCAGTTTATGCAATTCTCAGCAATGAAACTGGCTGCTTATTTCATGATTCAAAAGAAGGAAATGTTTTAGCATAAGCTTTTATCATACTTTGTTTCTGAGTTGAAAAAATGATAATTTATTAGTCCCATTGGTACTTTTTACTGCACTTGATAGACCACAATATATAACTCCAGCAACTAGAGTGTTGAGTTGGTGTCTCTGTTTCTGTACTAAATTGGTTCAAAACAGACTTAGAGAACAGGAAGTACTTTGTGCCAATGGACTACTTTAGATTTGAACAAACAAGAACTACATGTGGAGTTACCCAAGGTTCCATCCTGGGACTTCTTCCGTTTAACATCTACATGCTCCAACTGGGACAAAACAGACAAAATAACAATATTAGTTACCGTAGCTATGCAGATGACACACAGGTTTATAATGCAGTGTCACCAGAAGACCGAGACCCTCTATGTCCATTGGGGACATTAATGACTGGATGTGTCAAAATGTCAAAAACATTCTTAAGCTAAACAAAAACAAAACTGAGGTGATTATCTTTGGAGACAAAGACAAACAATTAGAGGTCGTTACAGAGCTTAACTTTATACACCTAAAAACCACCAACCAAGCCAGAAATCTGGATGTAGTGATGGACTCAGACCTAAATTTTAAAAACACACATCAAGGGAATGACAAAATTAACCTACTATCACCTTAAGAATATATCAAGAAAAAAGATCTGATGTCACAGGAGAACCTGGAAGAGCTAGTCAATACTTTCATCTTTAGTCGGCTTGATTTCTGTAACAGTGTCTTTATATGTCATCCTAAATAATTGTCTGCTTAAAATATTGGTTAAAAAAATTATAATTATTATTATACACAAGTTGACATAGTGTCATATGAATGCTGTCTCATTCAAAACAAGCTATGTAAATGTTTCTGCACAATTTCTCCATCTTCCCAGGGGTACTAGATTAGACATGTTGGTAGAAATAACATGTTTTCTGATAAGTTGGGGCTGATTTAGGGGTTAGCAATGTGCTACAACTTTTAATCCAAATTGCTTGATTGTGTATGAGCATCTACTCACACACTGATACACACTGATACACATTACCAGTGTTTATTAAATTGACTCATATTAAGCCAAAAATACGGTACAGCGTTTTTAACCTGAGGCTTGATTACTCTGAGGCTCATCTTTTCCTCAGTGTTACCAGATGAGCTTGACAGTTAGTTAACATAACTTAAAACCCACTCAATTCAATAAAAACCAGCCCAAATCATGAAGTTGCCAGACAAACTGTAAACGTAGCATAGCTTCTGTAAAGGCCGTGAATACAGTTAACTAAAATGTTACCATTCCTTATCTGACCGCTAGATGTTACTCTTTTAATTTGATATAACGTAATAATATTTTATTGTTACTTCCTGTTGAACCTGAAAACATTTATACTGCATCAGTCAGAAGACAGGCATGTTCATTCTCAAACCACCCCATTCAGAGCTGAAAGTGGGCAAAGTGGTCAGTATTTACTGACCAGTATTTACTGATTTACTGAATTTATTTTATTTGTTGTTTCGCAGACTGTAAAGGTGCATATTCATTGTTTTATTTATGCCTGTTTTTAGTTCTACGGTGGTGGTGGTATTGGTGGTGATCTGTGAAGCAACATGGTGCTAGCTGTGTTAGCTTGTGCAGAAGCTCAATAAAGAAAGCCATCTGTAATTAAAGAACCGGAGTCCTCGCGTGCTTGAATGGGCGGCATAGCTTCAGTCCATCTGCTAGCTAGTCTGTCGCACTAACGTCACAGTAATTTGCCAAATTAAATTGTCTGTTTGAATACAACTACAAACAAACAAATATTTCACTGAATGTTGTTGTCCTGTAAATCTTTAAAAAATATTTTTCACTTTTTCTATAAAATCTATAAAATCAGCATGTTGTGCTTTTTTTTCACAATACTAAAAACCCGCCATATGTGAGCAAAAGCAGCCCAAATGTCATCCACCCGCCCAACGCATTTTCCTCCTGCCTGGTAAAACCAAAAGTAGACCAAATGGGTGGAAAACCACCCAATCTGGCAACGCTGCTTTCCCCTTCCACATCTCAGCTGAGGAATCAATTCATGTTGCAGATGTGTCAGCTCTGTAGTTTCAAGACAAGGTGAAGCACATTTAATTTATAAAACAGTTCAAAGTGCTTAATATAAAAACATTAAAGCATTAGAGTGGGATGCAAAGGTTTCAAATAATAATGAAATTGTTGCGTTAACCCAAGCAGCTGGCAGCATTTAGAGCATGAGGTGAGTAAGAGCTTTGATATTGTTGGAACCATAACTGATAAGATATTTGTTTAACCTTAAATCCACAAAAATAATTTAGAGATGCAGATGATGAACTGAAGTCAACCATGTAACCGAGATGCATTAAGGCATCCAGTTACAGATCTGGAGTACCATGGATTGGTCTTTATTTATAGAATATTAACATTACAGCAACGTATTTTCCGAGGTTAAAAGTATGTTTAATGGTGACCCACTTAAAAAAATGGTGACCCACTTAAAAAAAAAACTGATGAATAATACACTGCATGTTCCTACAACTCTGACTGACAAGTGACTGAATAGGAAAAATATGATTTAGTAGCATGAGCCCAGTGTTTCTGTACCTCTATAATCACACAAACACAAAGCATCACTTGATGTAATATGTCATAGTGTTACATCAGCACACTGTATTACGACTTCTCTGTATAAAAAGTCTGTAGTCAGTCTGTGTCCTACAAGAGCCGAAACCTGAAGGGTTTTTTATGTATCCCTGCTCCAGCACACCAAAACTAATATTTGTGAGTCTTTGTGTAGAACTTGATCTGCTTTTCAATCCATTTGACTTTATTAATATGTGCTGAAGCAGGAATACACTGAAAACCTGCTGGATTGCTGCTCTAGTAGGATCATTTTAAGTTATCCTGGTGCAGATTCTCAGTAATCCACGTCATGGTATTCTAAAGAGCTTTCGTGGTTCTTGATGTCCCTACTCACAAGTTGGATATGAAAGTTGAGCACTCTTACCAATTTCTACCAGTGCCAGTAATCACAGAGAAAACTTAACAGAAGCAGAAAACATCCCGTGGCTTTTAGAGGATATCTGAACCAGTAAAAGAAGACCATGACAGCACAACACATTGTATTAATTAGGGATTTCAACCAACTAGAAAATTTTTTTTAAAGGGGCTATATTATGAAAAATCAGCTTTTATGAGCTTTTAACCGTCTCTTAGTGTTAATTGTACCTTAAATTGATCTCGGAAGAGGTTTTATTTTTTATCTATTTGCTTTGTAGCTTTATTGCTTTAAAAAGAAGGGTGCAGCTTAGGAAAAGCAAGCAGTTGACTCCACTGCTCCAACTCAGCACGGTGGAGACTCCCCCACCCCTACCTGAAAACTTTAGCCCACCATCTCCTCCAGGAGGTGTGCATACTGCTAGTGCTGCACTCATCAACAGACACACCCCCCAATAACAGACGGCGCCTCTCAGGCTGCTAAATGCGGGTATTTGAGTGAGAGGAGCTGGGAGTAAGCACGAGGAAAGCAGAGTGAGTCATTCACAGTGCCAGGTAGAAACCTTGCAGCAAGAAATTAGTGGTAGGGCAAAACTAGAATTTATCTATAGATTTATAATTATCATAGATGTGCATAGGATAGACTGTGGAATGGCAAATATAGCAAAATATAGGACCTTTAATTAAAGGACTGAGCTCACCGGTACTGCATTGCATTCAGGAATAACAGGACATAGAAACACTCCCACAAAAAATCATGAATATAAAAGACAAGAATCACAAATGCAAAAAAACATAAGAGCATATGAGAAATAACTTAAGCCTAACACGCTCAGACAGGAGCTGGTCCACTTAAAGAAAAAGGAACACCCAAACACAAGCTGAGTGGTGTTGTGTATGCAATGCAGCACAGTGAGGAATGCTCATACCTTTTTATAGGAGAGACCAAACACCTTCGTAGCACAATAAAGGAGAAGGAGGTCTCAGGAGTCAGTTCCCCACCGTACATGTTTTAGACATGGAAAATATAGCCATTGTTGTAAAACTGGACAAACCATCTGTGAAGACAGAAGGTGCCTTTATTTATCACCTTCCCAAACGCTGACAATTATCCTTGACTTTCCTCACCAGGCAGTCTCACAACACTTCACACATTGGACTTGTGACTGAAACAGTTCTGGTCATGCAGGTAAGCAATTCACTGCTGAGAATGACTTGAACAACTTTCTCAGTTTGAGTCATTTACCTTTACTTGTCCACAATGTGTGATTTCTATTCTGCTTATTTCATACAATCCAAAACTCTACTCATTGACTACAGAAGCCTTTTAGATGAGAGGAAAAATTTCCAAGAAGTAAGAAAAATCAGTAAAAATGTGTTTATTCAAGTTTTTACTAAGCAGCAGTTGTATGTGTTGCATCAGGATGATCTCTTACTCACATGCTTCAAATAAAAGAAAACAAAAACCTGAATCTCACCTTGAAAACTTGTAAAAAGATGTCAGTGGACAGTTTGTATATGCTGATTTCATAACAACATACTACTGCAGTTATTTCCCCTGCATAGATTTGCATCACAGTGTCCACATCTGCTTGCCGGTGGCATTAGCAGTGACATTTAGCAGGTAGTGGAAGTGTTAGATTGGCATCCCAAAGGGTTGAAGTAGCCTGTCCTCAATGTGTAATGGTAATTATACCAGAGGTCTAATCATTAGAGAGCTTTTTTAATCAGAATTCCATCAGCTGCTAATGTAACACAATTAATTACATCTCCAGGAGCACAGTTCTTCAGGACAAATAGAATCTGTTCTACATGACTGACAAACAAGAGGAAGAGTTTCATACATCAGTGTCCACATTATACAGTAACAGAAGAACATGAGGTGACTCAAACGTAATCTTAGAATACGTGACGAGTACAGCCAGTAAACAGCTAGACAGTTTGTAAAATGTAAATGCTCATTTTTTGGACCACACAGTGTTTGTTGGTCAGAACACATTCTTAGGGAATACATTTTGCACAGTAATGAAGGGCATATGAAAGAGACGAGGAAAAGCGGGAACCGAAGGGGGGGCAGGGGGTATTGCTGCTGACACCTCCAGTTTCCCACATTAACCTGGACTCACCTGCCTTCTGACAGTCGGGGCAGCTGGAGGAAACGAGCTGTGTAACTCTAAACCTAGACTTGCTGAGCTTGTTTTTTACTGAAATAGTCTTTGAGGGGTGTGTGCTTCAATGCAACACCATAACTTTGTGTGTATTTCAAACATTATATTCAGTGCATGTAGTAGAATAAGACATTTTTTTACAGATGAAGCCTCTTTTTTTTACTCATCAGCTTTAGACTCAATAATGTTGAGCCAGTCTTGTTGCAGCATGTTTAAGCTGTTTAACTTTCTTGGTAAAAACTGAATTAATTTAGAGATGTCTGATAGATGTTTTATTTGCAACAATGCACATCTAGTCAAACAGATCTTCCTGCTAGTCCTTACAGGGCAGGACGGTTGCTGTTTTCCATGCAGATACAGCAGGTTGTCTTGTTTTTGTTTTGTTTTGTTTTTTTTTTGTTTAGTTTTTTTAAGCTGAGGTCACATTGGATTATTCTAAACTATAAAACTACAGAGCTCAGTCAGATTCTGCAAGTATGCATATCGATGTCATACTCATGAACGAGCGTTGTAGATTTTCAAAAGCGCAAGAGTCATTGCACTTGAGAAATTGTTATTCACACCCCCTACGCTTGTTTCACTCAGGCTCTCCCCTCAGCATCTCCCTTCCTCCCTCTTTGCTTGCTTTCTTTCTAGATGCACTCTCTCGCACTCAAACGCTCTGTTGACAAAGTCAAGGCTGCTCTGTTGTAAACTATCTCTGTGATTTATTCCATCTTTTCATATCGACACTGACTCATGTGATGTTGGACGTGGGGTAGGTGGATGAAGAGGGAGGGGGAGGAGACGCTTCCTGTCACACACACGTATGGACTCTCTTTCGGCCACCGCCTGGTGCTGCAGCTGGAGAAGTCATGACACCATCAGTGTGAATGTTTCACACTGTAACATGAACTTTTTTTTGCAAGAAAAGGAACCTTTTCATCAATTTTTTTCTGCATTTGCTGTGTGGAAGCTGCACTATGTAAACTCTGTGTGAAGCTTTGAACAGGACCGCAATAAATATCACAACTCCAGGAGACAATGAAATAGAAGAAGTGTGCATAGAAAAGAAAAAGATCAATACTTTTCAGAGTTCCCGAAGTCCAGGCATACTCTGTTGTTCAATGCTGGAATGTTGGTTCCCCCAGGAGGAGGAGGGGAGTCTGCACTGAATGTTTGACCCACTCTTAGTTGTCAGTGTCTTGACCCAGACCTCACGCTCCAGGGAAAGCTGAGGAGGACGTGTTGTTCTTTTGAATCCCAACAGACAGCTGTGTGAGACATGTATATGTGTGGGACGGCATTCCTGTTGGTCCTTGCCTCTCTGCTGTAGCCCCAATGCAAGCATCAGAGATGGGCACAGCCTGCAGGCGAATGCCCCTGCTCTTTCTGGTGGTGCTGGTGGAGGTGCTGAGCGGAGTCTGTGCACCTGCAGATGGGTCAGGAAAGCACAAAGGGAACTGGAGGTGGAAAGGTGAAAGGAGCAGTGAGTAACTTATTTCATTTCTACATTAGATTTGCTTACCTTGTTCTTCAGTTTCAGTCCTCTTCGTTTGCATCCTCTTGCTCTCCCTGCTGTATTTTTCTATGGTGTGTTTACTGTTGCTTTTTTCTATGGGTTTGTGAGGTGAGATGCGGGAAACACTAAACATCGTGTGCCACTTTGATTACTCAGTCCGCTGTTTGAGTCTCAGCTCATTTCTCTGTGACAGGCACCTGGATATGGGAGTGAAATAAATCATCTTTATGAGGCCAACAACCCTGGCATTCGCTGCCACTTTGAAAAGGTATCAATATGTGCACGTGAGTGCAAAAGTGCTTCTGCTTTTGCAGTGAGTTGCATTTCATCCTTTAATATCCTGTTCCCTGTACTCGTTCTTGCAGCATCACTCTAATATTTCTATACAAATTTCTGTCTGAATCTCATTTGTAGTCATTAATTGATCAGTGTTGAGTTGTAAAAAGCTACTTAGAGTGATGGGGCTGCCCATTTCCTTCGTGGAAAAGCTGAGTGTGGCTTACAGTTCATTACATATGCTGACACAAGAGTGCATGCATGTTGGGAGGAGAGAAGGACTTCAGAAGAGTAGAGAGCTGCAGTTGTTTCAGGACATGCTGTCCATGGACTTTCTGCTGCTGGCTAATGGAATTGTTTGGCATGCCACTTCTGTGTGTTTCTGAGTGATGAAGTAGGGTGTATGTCCCTTTGTCTCTTTCGCCTCTGTGGAGGTTAAAGGGAGATCACTATCTTGATACTGTTCCAAGATTAAATGACTGGAATGAGATGGAAAAGGCACTAAAGCAACTGACTCACTTGCTTTCCAAGGAGACATGAGCTGCTCTCAGGGTGGCATGAAAAGTGATGCCATTTACAGATTCTGGTGGCAATGTCACCAGAAGACAGGTATTATATTTAGCTGCTTTCAAGATACCATTTCAAAATCGGTAAAATGCACACGATGTTGTTGTTGTTTATGTTTTTTCTTTAATCAGAGGTTTGTTACAGCTCTCACTTTTAGGGAGCAGTAAACTGACTAAATTAAAGTAAATACATCCATAAACAAATTAATAAAAAAAAGCTGTTATATATTCTCAATAAAATGTTAAATATTTAAGAAGCGTAAAAGGTTTTTAAATCTTTCTAGAAAAACTAGAAGAAAATATATTTTTTAAACATTTCAAACTTTTGAAAGCAGCAATGAAAAAAAATTATTCACATCATTTTACAATAAATTAACATTTAATCTAAATTTTATCTGATCTATAATGTGTTTTGGTTAATGATGAACTATCAAAATACCATGATTTTATACTATATACAAGGGTTTGTAACATATGCCTCTTTTGCATTTAATTACATTTATTTTTACTTTCATAATATTTGTATCTCAATGTATTTCTATATTTGTATAGTTTTTTTTATTATTTACATATTTTTTTAGTTTACAATGTTTTATAAATCTCCAACAAAAAAGTAGAAAATCAAGACTTTTTATCATTGTACTGCCTGAAGCCATTCTCCCATGAATCATACCGTTTTTTCAGGTATAACAAAAGGAAAATGCAGGATTTATGATGTACAGCTAAAGCTTTGTTTATATTTACCACGGTGACCTCTGTGTCAGACAGTGAGTCCATGCACAAGACTCTATTTTACAGTTTTTAACATAAAAGCTGCAATACATTCTCCCTGTCAATGAACTTTATTGTTATATAACATCTGTATTTTATTACAGGAAAGATGAAAATCTGTTCTTTCCCTTACCAGATCTAGCACATTTCAGGAATTGGATAAGGGAGCCTATTACTCTCATGGAAATTATTTTTTTACTCAGTTAACATCCACTGGAAATATATGTGTATTGTTATTTTATAATGGAGCTCAAGAAGTAAACAGATTCTCTTTGTCTAGTAGAGGGGATGTTGTGCATGATGATGCAAAAGTGTTGCAAGAGAGTAGCGGGGCAAAGGGTAAAAGTCAAACCCCACTTAGGTCACTTTCCACCTAATTCCAATTCCTCCTTCCGAAGATAACTTGCAAAGTTTTGCATATTGTTAACTGACTGTCTGTCCTTCATAATGAGCAACAAGTGGTTTTAGTCTTATTGTGTTATAATATTGAGAGTTTACAGAGTGGCCTCAAAGGAGCTGCAAGTGAAAACCTCATAATTCTTGCACATATTTTCCAGCACCTTAGTAAGATTTCTGAAAAATGGCAGAATGAGATAATGAGTGAATGGTGCTGATAATGTTACATAGCATTTACTGCAAGCTGGTTAGAGTTGCTGCAACGTAGTCTTTTTTTTCCTGCTGACCTGTAAGTTTTAAATCTTGTTGCCATTTCGGATCTATACTGAATTACATGTGATATTCATATCAACACAAAAGCAATCAAGGATTCTCATTCACCATCACACATGCCATAATCAAAAGCACAGAATCTCCCTTTGTGAACAGCAGCTGTGGAAGATGTGCAGACAAAATTGTCAGCACATTCCTTTGAAAATTAGTAAAATGATAAGAAGAGCTACAGTCTCTATAAAAGACAAACTATACTTTTCTTGTCCGTTCTTTCTCATGTCTTGAGGGGACTGAATGCTGATTAGATTCCTCATGGACTGACTAGTCACCTTAAAGTTCAGTGTGATGTAGAATGACCATGATTTTTATACCTTAAATACTTATAGTAAGTATTGTCTTTTGTAGGAAAAGTTTTGCTGTGCAGAAATGTTGAGAATCACCTTCATTAACCAAACAAAACATTAATAATAACCTTTTATTGCAACAAAGACACAATTTGACCGTAGTTACTGACTTATATGTGCAGACATGATGGTGCACGTCATGCAGAAATTATGCAAGTTTTTAGTCTTCTATATGTAGTTACTTTTATGGAATTTATAATTATTTACATAAATATTTTTATGGACACACTGCAACACAGATTGTATTTGTAAAAAGAAAATACATTAAATACATCTATCATTTTGCAGCTAAATAATCTTTCATTGATTAAATATGATATTTGTCAAACTAAATGATAACTGAAGTTTTCCGTATTCTTAAAGGTCTGGTTGTCTTGGTAACTTAACAGGACAGGGTCCTGAGGGATATATAGGACCCATGCCAGGATCCAAAGCTCCACGAGGAGCTTCAGCGTCTGTAAATGCTACGCTTATTCAGCTGATAGAGTTACACAGCACCTCTGGTTTTCTGCGTTTACTTTATGTCTGAATACATTTGTTTGTGAGTGCATATTTTTTGTTAACAGCATACTTGTGCCACCTAAAAATGGTCAGCAGATAGTCTAAAGGACTAAGCAGATAGGACTAAATCTGAACCACACCCATGTATTTTATCTAATTTGCATTGCAGCTACATGAGTGTGACATCACACTGATGTGACATAAGGTTGTATCATGTCTGCAATATCCTTATCATCTAACCCAGTAGGTAGAAATCTGACTAACACTAAAAAAGAAAAATTGCTTCCATGAAAATATTTATTGTGTTACCTGCGTCTTGTGTGCAAAGTGAAAGTTGCATCCTACAGTGTGCACACAAAATACCATTTGGGAGCAAGATTGAAGTGATGCTTGAAGGGAGCCTGCCGATATGGGTGACAGTGTCACCAACTACTATTTGCCATCTGAGACTAAATCCTCTTTTGGGTGTGAGAACTGTTAGTCCTCTGTTTGGCAGAACAAGGTGCGTGCTTTCATTTTGTTCACAAAGTATCTTAATCCATTTCTGCTTCCCATTCACATGTAAGCTTGAAAGCGTTCGACCCAAATCAGAAGTAAATACACAAAACTGGATGTTTCATATTTTTATACATATACACACACTCATATACATGTGTCAACGTCCATGTAAGCTTTCTTTCCCTGTCAACACTTCATTAAGTCCCTGAAGTGTTTCCCGTTCCATGGCTTTAATTTGAGTTATTTACAACATATCCTTTTCAGTTTTTGCAGCTTTCTTGTCAAGACCTCCAGTCACACCAAGCAGATGGAGCAACCCTCTAAAAAATTAAATCATAATTAATAACTTATATAAGTGCATTTACAGCATTAGTGAGTAAAGACAAGATAAGCTCAACTTTACCTAGAAGTCCACAGAAAGAGCCACCACCCTTGTGCTGTTTGCTGAGGTTTTTTTTCGCACACTAAGTCTCATTCTCATGATGGATGGGCAGATTAAAGGATTTACTGCTGATTTGCTCTGAAGATTCCACATAAATATGACCAGATGCCCCTCAAAATGCTGTTGGTTTTTTAAGGTTTCCTATTAAGTATGAAGTAATTCCTTCCATTTTAATATTTCTGGAAAATATTTTTTGGAAAGACATTGTTTATTTGTGTGTGAATAAACCTCCCTGAACAGCTCCAGGAATCATCCCACTATGTGTATTTTCATTGTTTTGCCTTTAAACACTTACTTAAGTCTCTTATTAAACAGCTAGTTTTATGAGAAGACAGCCTGGTGAGCATGTTTTTGCTTTGTGTTTTGAACTAAACTGTAAATTTTTTCAGTTGCACGAATCATTTACCACTGGAACAGCACAAATATATGAACTCATGTGTCCATTAGATGGCAACAGTAGTATTCCAGCATGTTGTGGTTTGAGAGAAGGAATTAGTGTCAATGAGTATGAACTGCATCATGTGATTTGGGTCAGAGGCCAGATGAAGTCCAGACAGTCTCAGCCACAGAAACGCAGTCATCAGAAACTCAGTCCAAACCAGCAGACTTTAAGCAGCATATAGAACAATTATTGTAGATGCCTCACTGTGTGCAAGGAATGCATGATATCTTGCATGGGTCCTATGAGTATTGGATTCAAAACTCTCTTCCGACTTGTATGTTCCTTTAAAGTACATCACTTCTGTTTGCACAACTGATGTTAAGAATACCAATTAAAAAATGTTAAGTTAATTGTTCATATTCACAATGTTCTGGATTAATTGTTAGAAGTGTTAATGAGCTCAGAGACCTTATCTTTTTTTCATGTTTTTGTGTCACCCATTTCCTTTTTCTCTCTTTTCAAAGCTCTTGGCACTACAAGTTTTTTTTATTAATTAGCTGTGAGTCTCCATTACTGCATGTCACACACAAGGTCAGAGTCAAGACTGTGAAAGGTCAGAACGTGCTGTAAGAAGAGGAGGAGCCAGAGGACTGCCTCAGTATCAGTAATAATCACATATTTACTGCTTCCAGTGCCTTCACAGTGGGAAAGCTCAGTACAGACAATGTGCTTGCTTTCATAGATCCAGGATCAGATGATACACTAACATTGGTTTATCGTTCTGGGTTTATGCCTTCCTTGTGAGGCAAGTACTTTGCCTTTTTGTTCATCTAACAGCGAGGAAAGCAGCTTTGTATTCTATGAGTTATGGAAAGGAACGTTTTAAAAGTGAGAAGTAAAAGAACAGGTGGACATTGAGATTGGACATGGAGCATAAATATGGAGCTCTGGCAGGTGTGGATCAGAGTGAAAGGAAAAGGATCTGGGATTCTGAGGATGTGCAGGGTTAAAGGTCTTTAGGTGCTCAGCAGGTCTTCAGAGGTTAAAAATCAAATGGTACCTCTCCTTGATGTTTTATTCCGTATTTTCATGCCACATTCTCTCCAGCTATTTTATAGGTAAATGTTTGCACATATAAATGCACTGCTTTTTATGTCGTTTGATACATAAAAATGATAAAAGACGCAATAAAATTGGCAAAAAAGGAAACCATAGCTTTTATTCTAATTTGTATTTTAGTTTTATCTTAACACTTGTTATTTTGTTTTTTCCTTTGTATTTTTTCAGCTTTCTGGGTGTTCTGACAACTTCCATGCTGAGAAAATGTATCATTTACATGAAACAACAGTTATAGATAATTAAAACTAAAGATAATCTGCTGTTCATAAAACAAGGCATAACTTTAGTGTATATAGTTTACATAAAACATAACTGTAACTTAATTTAGCTTAGATTTAATTAAAAGTTTGTGTAGCAGACATGCCAACAACATCCATCTTACATTTATTAATGACTGTTAAAGAAAACATCTAAATAGGCTGCGCTTTATGACAAAACCACAAGCAAAAAAATGCTTGTGGGGAAAACAACAAAAAAGAACTATATTATAGATATACAGAAACGTATGTATAACATACAACACATGCATACCTAACTGGTTAAGG
>JBAMHX010000010.1:10568266-10579982 GCA_037177515.1 Pseudomugil tenellus | reverse complement strand
ATAATAATAATAATAATAATAATAATAATAATAATAATAATAATAATAATAATAATAATAATAATAATAATAACAATTATTATTATTATTATTGTTATTGTTATTATTATTATTATTATTATTATTATTATTATTACTGGTACTATTATTATTATTGCATTATTGTATTTGTTGGGACTGATAATTACTACTTTAAGTAAAACTGATATATCAAACTTATTATTTTCCTGCATAATAGTAACAAAGAGATTGTGAAAAGTTCGTACTCTGAATGATTGCTTCACTTATATGAAAGAGGATCCACATGAATGAACAACTGTTTATTTGTTAACATATGAAACAACTCTTGATTTAAATTCCTTGTAAATTGCCGTTTTGGATATCTTAGCTCCAGCACCTGAATCTGACTCATTGTGTCCATATCAGTTTCTCATAACAGTAATGACATTGAAAAACGTATAAAGTAGGAGGTTAATAGATATGTTTAAACATGTATCTTTGAGTCTTAACTTTGTAAATATCTTTGACAAGACTGCGCGCTGCTTTGACTAATGGCAAATGCAGATATGTTTTATAGCCTATAATTATGTCGTCATCGGAGCACCCTGCAGCAAGGCATCAGGTGGAAACAAGCTTAGATTTAATGAGCTGACAGGATATTGTTTAAAATGTATATTTGACATCAGATATTCAGCTATTTTATGTTACACAATATCAGCCATTTTTACATCTATTGCTGAGTGATTTGGTTTGTAATTGGATAAAAGGAATATTCTATTCAGTTAGAAAAAGACTGCACTAGAGCTTTCTGAATTCCTCAAACAAAATGTATGTCTTAGCTTGTCAGACAAAGCAGACACTGTGTTTTCACACTATAAATCTTGATCCACCCTTCATCCTTAAGTATTTTGACTTGAAACATGCCTTAGGTGATGCAGTCAGTTTTTTCTTCATCATGAGCCCCTTTCGCTTGACAACCTAATGAATTTTACTGCTACATTTTAGCACATCATTTGTCTTTCTTTAAAAACAACACAATGCCAAAGGCATTTAGTCAAGACCATGAATGGGTTTAATCGCAGCTGGCTTAGTACTACTTCTCCTAGATTCCTTCTCCTGTGAGTTATTGGATGTTTGACATCATGATCACTGGGGTTTACTTGAACCTAAGAATGGCATCACAAATGTGCAACGCTGTGTGACATACTTGAGAAGTGTCTGGGCGTCATAATTCTGCGTGACACAGACCAAAATCCAGCCCGCGCCACGGACTTGCTGACATTTCATCTTTGTTCCCGAAGCTGTAACAGGCAACAACAAAAGAAAAGCAAGATCTTTAATGTTAATCTTCAGATTTAGACCATCTTTACATTCTCTTTTTGGTTCTAACAACTACTTTGCACATCTGTGGACATACACTCTGCTGCCAAAGCTGCCTGTATTTATCTGATTGTAATCTATGCAGGGATTTTTTTTTTAGTTTCAGTGGTGCTGAGAAACTGGCTAAGTGCCTGCAGTGCTCTTACCACACATCTTTTCAGGGCCTCATTTTCATCTCTTTTAATCAGAGCTCAACATATTGAGAGCATGAGTTGGTTTATCTGCACTCTCTTATTGGACTGTGAATGGTAAGTGTGTCCTGCATTAAATTAGCATACACATGTTTCCTGAGATGCAGCAGTCCGTGGCAGAATGAGAGTGTTTGCAAGAGGGTGCGTGAGGCTGTGAATGGGAGATAGCGCTTGTTGTTTGTTCAGTTTGCTTGACTTAGATGAGATGGGGACTGAACTGTGACATGGGCAGTGACAGAAAAATTAACTAAATTATTACCATGAACTTGCTCCTGAGCATTACATGCAAAGTGATATGTAAAGTGGATTTAAGTGTGGGCTGTCCTAAAGACAGAAAGCTATGCTGGCATGACTCTAGACATGTTTGTAAAATAAAAAAATCCCATGTATTTTCTAAGAAAAATACACATCCATATGTTTAGGGCTACCTCTTTCTGAAAATGTGACATTCAATCCACATTCACACCCATTTGGATTGTTTTCTTTTCACATTGATGACCACTGACCAGGAAGAAAAAATATCACTCATTGATTAAACTGAATCAAAACCAGCTCCTTTACTGCGGTAAACAATGTAAAAAATATATTTAAAAAATGTAATCTTTTTTCTGTTTTACATTTGGTGTTCTGATGTAATGTGGTTTTCACTAGAATCCATCCAGTATGAGCAGCAGGAAAAGTGAGTTGTTCCAACTGCAAGCGAATCCCTGGTTTTCATGTTGACAAGAGTTCACTTCTCTTATCTGCAGAAGTCTGTAAACACGTTAACCAAACAGACCGGACTGTCCATTTAGTCATTTAAAAAGTCACCAAACAGTACTTTAAATGCACTTTAAGTGAGATGTTTAGATTTGCAGGCTAAGATCACTCTACAAAAACATAGCATTCCTTTAAAAAAACAAATTTCAAGACTGTTTATACATGGTTTATACCATGAAAATAGTTCCTTCCATACGAACTGCATTTAGTTGAGTCTACATGGATTAAAGAAAGTTTTGTAGTGCATAAACCTATCTGCATAATTTCTGTTATATTCTTTTCATTATTTTTTTCTTTATTGGAACTTGATAAAAAAAAAAAAAAAGAATACCGGAGTATGTTTTGTCATGAATGAGCTTTGTCAGGAAACATTAAAGCAGAGGTCAAAGAAAGAGAGAGAGCGGGAAATAATTGCATATCCCTGCAACTATTCAGCAAGGATTCGAAACCAATGTGCACCACGTGTTTGCTCATTTGTTTTGACCATAACACAGCTTGAGAGAAGAGAGACGGAGATTAATAGGTGTGTCGAGTGTGAACTGACAGTCTTGTGTCATAACATCAAAGTCTAAGAAGGTTACGCATCACCGGTGGATCTTATTTCCCCCCTGCACATCTTTAATTAAAATTTTACAGAATTCCCCTTGGCTTGCATTATTTGCCACAAAAAGCCTTAAGGTGGTTACTGTGCACTGAGGGCATGGATGATCAGGGAAGGATAAACAACTATCAAGCCTTGATATTTTTTTTCAGCCACCACTGTTACCTGTTTGCAGCAGTGGTGGCCGTTAAAAGTCTGGTTAGTCGCATCAATCTGCATGTCAGTGGAAAATTTGAAGAGTTTTTCTTTGTGTTTTGAAAGTCAGACTGTCAGAGGAGCTGCTTCAGAACGTGTTGCTTGGAGGGATTAAAGGTTTATTTGTTTAGTTTTTTTTTTTGTCTCTGGGTTTTGGAAGGGAATATTCACATTAACATATTGATTGAATTTTCAGAGATTATACAAAAAACATGTGAACTAAGTTTAAGGGCTCTGTCTTCCCTTGATTTTTTTCTGTTTAGAGCACGTGCCAATAGAGAGAATAAAGAAGCAGGATGAGGTGGCATCATTGTAGTTTGCCCTTAATTTGCTGCCACCTTGAAATAAAGCCTGAAATACCTGCTTTTCTGCCCTTTGTTATTTTGTTACTGTCATAAACCTCACGTTTTTCTACAAAGGACTTTTTCCTCCTGTTGGAGTAATGAGTATATATTTTCTTTAAATAGTAAAATTAGAAAATTATTAGATGTAATTACTCACCTAAATAGCCTACACGTGGTATTTCATGGAGCGAAGTGCAGGGTGTAGCAGCGGAAAGAGGCAGATTTCATGGTGAAAAGAAGTCATGCAAGGTCACAAGTCTGTCAGCAATGATGCTGTGGATGCTGACAAGTTGTCTCTGAATCATGACCGCAAGCCTCAAACACTGAAACCAGCTATTACAAAAAGAGCATTCAGAAGTTTTTAATGGCTAAAGCTATTCAAATGTTTAAAAAATTGCATTTTCTCACCTAAAATTAATCTCTGATGCTCCATCTATGTGATCCATGTTCATCAATCTGTATTTTATGCTCAGAATAAGTTTTCATGTTTCAGCGATGGACTTGTGGGCTTTAGGCAGCTTTGCTTGCCTCCGCTACTCCGGGAGCAAGTTCAGACTCCTCGCAAGCTTTGAACTCTTCTAACGTTGATTTTGTTAAACAAACCCGAGAAGCAACATTTCAAGCCAGCAGGATAAAATGTGTTGCATCATGAGAAGGTGTGGAAACATGATATCCATGGAAAATATTATTCAAAAGTCTGTTAATTCAGCACCAGAGATAAAGCTGCCCAGAGAGCAGCTGTGACAGTTATAGTGGGAGCTGCTAACTGGCTGTGACTCAGTTTGGCACTGAGCGATTGGACTAAAGTTCACCAAAGCCACCATGCAATATTTAGCATCCTTCCAGCCAATCGGCACCATTTGTCCTGGAACTGTGTGTCTGTTTTCCTTTTTGCGGTTGGCTGCTGATGCCCTCAAAGCAAATCTATCAGCATGCAAATTGACACATATTTTTTCTGTGACATTTGCATTTTTACTTACCACAATAAACCAATCATGCAGTCAGAGATGAATCACATTCCAGCCTTGAGGATTGACGTATCTGTATTTGCTGTGGGCTTTGTAACCAACGAGACAGTGTTTGGAAAAGATACAATATACAAAACCTGCACAGTAACTGTCGATGGCTAAATCCTGTGTGCAACCACAACTGGCAAGTTGGATCAGAATAATTATGCTCCCTCCAATGAGACCAGCTAAATTTCAGCTGACATTAAAAGTAGAAACTACCTGCAATATCAAATATTTTATATTTCCTAAAAGTTTATTTTCACTGTATTTCCCAACAGAGAAGCATTGCAACGTAATTCATATATTTTAACAGTGTCAACATACATTCTAAGAATATAATGTATTTGTTTATTTGGTCACAAGTAACATTAAACATAACACTAGTTAATATTTTTTTTTCATATATTAAACAAAAATACAACCTAACTCAGGGGTTAATGAGTGTAGACTGAATTTGTACATTTGCACATATATGTGACTATGCATAGAGAAGATAACTTGATGTCATAACATTAGGCATTTAAAATGGAACTTTTCTAACCTTAAAACTCATTTCTAACTTGTGTGATGATGGCACAACTTGGCTTTATTTTGTTTATAGAGCACTTTAACACAATGCCAGTTGCAACAAATTGCAAATTGAAATTTTAGACCGAGATAAAATACAGAGTAAAAACAGAACAAAAACTTAAAAAGAGAAAAAAAAAACACAACACAGAACACAACAGTCTCATGCTGGTAGTATTGATTGAAATGAAACAATATTTATTATGTTCATTCCTGGATTCTTTATCGTCTCGTTTTATCAGAGTTTTTCTCAGCTTTTTTTTTTTTTAGAAAATTGTGTGGGAAGGAGAGGGCTTTAAATCAGTGCCAATAATTTCTTTTTGTTTGGACAAGCGTGGGGTTTTTTTTTTTTTTTTTTTTTTTTTTTTTTTTTACTTTTTCCTGTGTGAATTGTGTACATGGTGTCACTATAGACCTGATTAAAACCCTGTTAGTCACTCAGAGAGCAAAGAAGAAAAAACGGTAATCAGAATGGAAATTAGTTTAATTTTGTTATGGAAATGGATTAAGCAGGAAAACTTATTTTTGCATTTTAAAAAAATACCTTTTCTTGGAGATATAATTCTTTTGTCTGTCTCTAATGGTGGGGACAATTATGAAACCTGATCTAAAAACTGTCAAGATGATGCTAAAATGGTGTTAAGTATGTGATTCTCAGGAGTATTGGTCTGATTTAAATGGTATCCTGGGAGTAAACTACAGTTGAAACATTGTGAAACATTGATGGTTGTGCCTTATAATTAACATTATTGTTTTCTGTTCCTGTTCTGTTTTCATCAGACAAAAACATATGTCAGCAGAAAATTTTTCCAAGAAAGTCAGCAGAAGTCAGTTTTATTAACAAGATCCTGTGCCATGAGTTAAACCCATCCATCACATATAGGGGCCATCAGGGTCAGAGTGCTGCTGCAAGTAACAAGATAGCAATGAAACATTATCTTATCTCCTTTAACATCTATTAAAAACTCCCAGCATTTGTCAAACTACACAACTTCCACAACACGTCCAATGATTCAGGTTTATTGTCATATCAGGTTGCGCAGGGTCTTAAGCCTATAAAATATAGTCGGCTTGATCTTTACGTAGTATGAAAACAGAGACCAAAGCCTGCACCCATTGAATTGAGAGAGGGTTATATTGAAGAGGAAAAAAGGGGAAAATGACATGCTCCAATGTTTGAGGAGGACTCAGGAGGCAGAATGAATAAAGAAGGGGGGGAAGGGAAGGCAACCCTGCCTTTGTATCATTTAATAAGGAGTCAGTTATCTGCACATGTGCCACACTAATTAGCCAGCAGGGATATGGTGTTGGTTGCAGTCTACAGACTAAAAGGGGATCGTGAGGCAACACTGTGACCCTGATTCTCCTTCCTGGTGCCCCAGAGGCAGCTGGGTACACCACCTGTTAATGAACTCTGAAGTGGTTTCTAATTGGACTGCTGACTGTGGACCACCCACAGAATCAGACTGAGTGTCCGAATGAAGACACAAAGACTCCAAATGTAGACGATGAAGGCAACAACAACAAGTAAAAAATGTGCTGATTTTTTTTTCATATTTTATGAATCTGACATTTTAACTTTTTCAACTGAACATTTATAAAAGTTAACACGTATAAAATCACTCATATAAAGTGTTAATTTAGTTAGTGATAAAATAAAGCTGAAAATGTGTCTGTCAACATTAACGTACAGAAAACTGGAGTGAAATATATTTAAGTCATTTATCATCTATAGACTGAATACAGTCATTGGCTCAATTATGTTCTTTTGTTGCTGTTTTGTTTTATATTTATTAGCATAAAATATACCATCAGAACTCCAAGTTTCTGTCGATGTGTTTGGATCATGGTTGTTGATAGTTATTTTGTGAGAAGTAATAGTATATATTTTGCTAATTGTCTGTTTTTAAGGAAGTTAGTGGTAAAAAAAAATACATTGTTAAAATAAAACAAAACCAAAAAGGACATTTCAGAAAACACAACAGTAAAACCGTAAACAAAAAATTCACAAAACACAACATTTGTCAAAACACATCAATGAAAAACACAAACGATATATGTATTTTATGTATATTTCTTTTAATGTCTAGCTTTTATATGGTGTCATATGTTTGGGTTTTTTGGTATTGTTGGGTTTTGTGGTTTGCACAACTGCTTTATATATTAAAATTTTTATATAGTTTTTTTTTTTTTTTCCCCATTAAAAGTGAAGAACTGACTTGGTGTCCTGCAATCACTGTCAGACACTGCATGTCATCTCCTGTTGGATCACTCTCATCTCATGTGTTTGGTAAATCATTACATTTCATCTATCTGCATGATTCTTTGCAACATACATAGTTATCTTTGTTTGACTCACGCTGTGCTCTCATGTAGTGTTGTCAGTCAGATGCAACTCTCTGAATTACCGGATTGACTGAGAAGTGCCACATAATAACTGTAGCACAGCATGGAGCTATTTTGGTGTTGCATTAATTGCAACGCTACAGGCACAGCCGGGGGCATGATCACCGCATGTGGAATGCTCTTTATTTTTGTTAATATGAAAGTGTCTGGTGCAAAGTGTCAGTTCAGGTCACCACATTGTGGGAAAAGCCTGCATAGGTTTTTACTGACAATTTTTCTAATGGATGGAGTGACAGATGAGATGGTGGGTCATCCTCCTCTTCACACCCCGGTGAACTAAAGTACTCTCCAATGAACAATTCTGTCGAGCCGTCTGCTATTTATCTGAAGCGAAGCCAGATCTCATTGAGGAAAAAGATACTTCCGACAGACCGCCACTCACTCCACCAAAGGGGGCGGATGATTAAGATTCCTCTTACCTCCCCACCCTGCCCACCCAACCTAAATTAACCCAGTGTCAGTGGTATACAAAGAGAATGGGCATGGCCGAGTCTGATTTATTTCACACAGAGCCATCATAAGGGCACAGTTGGCCTCCTTTCTCCTTGATGAGCCATACACACCCCAACCCTTATGGCCTTTCATTTTTTTCCTCCCCCCCTTTACTGTCCCGCCCTCACACCCCCTGTCACATATACTCAACCTGTCAATCTGCAGAGATGTCTGGCACAAAGAAAGCCCCGAATCAAAAGGAACTTATTAGCAATTAATCGAGCATTATTGTATTTGCATTAGAAGTGTGTTCACAGTGTTTGTGGCATTGTCAGTCATGCAGAGAGTCACTTGGCCCTCCCTCCTTGGCCTGCCCATGTGCTCCTTTCAGGGTGCAGCCACTTATTGCCACCGATATGGCAGAGATAACTCTGTTTAACACACAAGCCCAACAGGACAGCCTCATGCTGTGACCAGAGAAAAGCAGAAGATTGCCATCACTTACCAATCAACTGACTGAAAAAAAGAATTAGTTTGTCCACTTTAGACACATTTTTGGATTTCACACAAGTTTTGGGACTGTGGAAGTTAGATTTTTCTTTAGTTTTTTTTTTTTTTAGTTATGTGGATATTTGGATACCAGAACATGAAATGGAGCTTGGTATTTCTTGGTGTGTTTGCTGTCTGCTTGCATCACGGATGCAGATGCCTGGAGATCTGGACCATGGGTGTGGAAAATGGGCAGAGTACATCCAATTTCTCAGTCCCTGTGGTGTTATTGTTGACAGAATCGGGAGTCAGTGAAGATGGTGCCAACGAAGGGGCAACAGCAGCTCCTACAGCCGAACATGAAGACGACAACACATTGGGCTACACAGGTACTGCTGCAGTTTTCCAGTGATACTTTAGGAATCATTGTTTGGCATTACCCAACTCCATTCAAAGTCTTATCCTGAAGGTTTTCTGCACTCACAATGTCTGAACTAAAGGTTTTTAGTAGTAAGCAGATCTACAGCCACAGATCTACAGATTTACAGCCACTTTAATAATATTTGTGGCCCCATGCAACATTAGGATTATTATATTTCATGAACTCAAGATGTTGACGATCAAATCAGCTACCTTCCAATTCAAAGACATGTACTTCCTGAGCTCCAGACATCCTGAAGTGTAGGATATTCTCTGAATATGAATATGTGAACTATAAAACTTAACGATCTGAAGTTGTTTCAAGCCTTTTGAGAAAAGTCTACATACATGCAAACATTGTGACTGCTGCTAATGTGTTTGGATAGAAAATTATGTGGCTAAAGCTAAACTGTACCAGTTCTAGCCAGTCTCTCCACAAAAAACAGGCTTGCAAGGAAAAGATGAGCATGAAAGGGACTGACTGCCTCACACACAAACATACAGACAAGTACACACATTGGAATATAGTCTGGAGAAAATTACTGATGACATATGTGTTTTAGTTGAGTTTTCTTGACCTCTTTTCTCAGAGTGAGGGGAAAAACTGTTCACAGTGTGGTGTCACAGCAAAGAGACCTACCTCCCAAGGTGATTTTTGGGACCTCACACAGGCTAGCAAAGGAAATGGAAATCCAAATTAAGTGAGAAACATCTCAACAGGGTTCAGCGCTGTGTGTGGTTGCTTGGTATATTTAGATTTTAGTGGGAATTCAGAGAGAAATCGACACATCTATACATTTATGATTAGTATTATGGCATGGACGTTGTCTTTTATGAATTTGAGCCCAAACAAGTGCAAAAAGTGCTGTAAAATGACCAATGTGATGTATTTCATGCAAAATTATAAATGTTTTAATACATAAATGCAGTGTATATATTATATAGATCTAGTGTGTGCATTATATTACATAACATAAAATGAAAAAACATCTACCAAAATCATTCATTCCATTGGAGTCTGGAAGGTATCATTTAATTTGATGATACTTGTTACAGCTCTTTTAGTTAAAAATTGTTAATTAGTTTTTGAGGATACAAAAAAACTATTTTGTGTTAATGTGTTAGTGTGACATGATCTGGCTTTTTTTTATTATTTATTTTGATTGAATATCATTAGCAAACGGCAAAAGCTCAACTTCTAAATCATAACATGATTTAGAAAAACATGTGACTTATCAGTTTTTGTTTGTTTTGTTTTACATCTGCAGTTTATAATTCAGAGGATTGATCATCTCTGCTGCAAGTGAAAGGTCCAGCTTGGGAATATAATTTGGAGTGCTTAAAATCCTCTAGCTACAGCATGATTGTCATATCAACTTTTGTCAGATAACATTTTGCACATGAAGGCACAACTATAAAGATGTGTTTGGTTTTTTTGTTTGGATTTTTAATATCCTAAATCAGGTTTTGTCCTCATCGTGTAAATGCTGACATTTTGTTCTAAATACTGAAGATATATGAATATTGGGGCCATTTTTCCATGTTACACTCTTAGGTAACATCATTATTTGCTCCTAACAAACTTTCCAGACTTGGAGGAGACTTTGAAGTAGAAAATCATGTCTTATCTGCTTCACTGCATTTGGATTCATCTTTAGAACGATAAATCTGTCTGGTGGACAGTGCCAGGAGTTCATCTTTAATCTGGCCATTTAATCCCATCTGTGCATGAAAATGAAGGAAATCGATCTGGCCTAGTCAGTGAATTGGAAATGAGACTAATGTGGGCTAATACCTCATTGTGCCCCTGATGGGACAAAGTGGATGGCTGCCAAACACTGCATTTTCAAGGAGCGTGACTCACTGAAAGAAACGTGAGGACATTCTTAATAAGCTGATAAGGGGGTTAATTTGAGCTGAAGTGAATGGTTCCTTCAAAAGATTCAGAAGACAGACCTTTAGAGTTTGGGATGTGTTTAATTGTGTCATTGTCATATGATATAGGTGATCCTGATGAAGAAGTGCATCCATGTACGTTACTGGTGATGAGTTACATTCATGTTTAAAGTTTGCTTATTGTATGCACTCTAATTATTTTAATAGGGGAGCATGTCCTTGTTTTAGATGATGAAAATACTGATATCTCTAATCATCACATCAAACTTTTATTATAGCTAGAAAAACATCTGGTATAGTTTAAGACATGCAAATGTTTGTATGGTAGTCACCTGGGACTAACAGTCTGCTGTGAGTTTTATGAGTACTACGTGCTGACCAGAAGTCCACAATACATTAAAAGTTGATTTTTTTTTTCTTTTATTGGTCCCCCAGTACATTGAGTGCGAGTCGATTCTAAATTGTTTCTCGATATGAAAGAGCTTTGCAGAACTATCCATTCATAATAAATGAGACTGGCCTGTGAGAAGCCAGTGGATTAAAACAGCATGCTAAAATTCTTGCACTTACACTTTGCTCCCCGTCTCTTGGCAGGCAAACACACAGGGAGGAGACAGGTCTTTGGTTCCTCTGCCTCAACATGAAAGGCTGAGCATTACCTCAGAATGCACATCAGCACCCATATCCCTACTCCCCACTGACAGCTACCATTGCGTTTGTCACAGATCACAAAGGACGGCAACTTCAGAGAGCCGCTCTGTTTGTCAGGTTATGGAAATCATGATGGGAAGAGAGAGTAAGAAGTGAAGGTTGCACTACTGTCGTCCCTGATTGGCTTCAGACCAGAAGAGTCTGCTATAATAGAACATTTTATTGTGGACACCCCCAATCTGTGATGTATAAACACAGAACCGATGTGATGTGCAAGTTATGATTCAATAGACAGAAATTATCCAACATGCAGTACAAATCAGGGGGTATGACTGAAGTCTGCACACTTTGTAGCAAAGACCACCAGCATTGGCT
>JBAMHX010000010.1:10542641-10568031 GCA_037177515.1 Pseudomugil tenellus | reverse complement strand
TATATATGACCTATTAACATACCAGTCAGAGTTCAGATAAAAAATACTGACTGACGTGTAGGATGCAATGTACTGTAATGCTGTAACCAAGTGTTTAGCTTTTTATTTTGTGTGTGTGTGGGGAAAAACTGAACCTGAACCATCTACCTGACTGGTGTAGAAGTCACTGAAATAATCGAGTACATAATGTTGGCATTAAATTCGTGATATTAATGTTTTATAAATGGTGGAGATTCTGTCATTTTCTACTTAAAAGATTAGACAGTTTGTGATATACATGCAGACTTTTGTTGAAAAAAAGCAAGAATCAGCAGATGCTATCTTCATACTTCAAATTCAAAACGGTATGTAAAACAATTGTTTGCTTACTTAGCTCATTTTTAAATATATTACCTCTAAGTAGGAAGTGAGTTTTTTTGTATCAAACTATATACAAGGCAGACATGTTTTGTGTTTCAGGTTGATGTTTTTCAGAAACAAAAAGCCTCGACTGCAGGCTGCGACAGCTCAGGGTGCCTGTTTTCCCCTTTCTGAGCTGGATTAGTTTGTGTCTGGATTTGTAGCGCTGACAGCTTTACCATGGAGATGGAGAGCCATATTTGCTACTCATCCTTTGCCATCATTGCCGGGCTCTTGCACTTGGCCTTGAGTCCCCAACCTGAAAACCAATTTCCTTGACAGTGTCACCCTTAGATATATTACCCAAGAGTCACAGTGGGAGCATTGTGCCACATCTCTTTCACACTAATTTCTATTCTTCAGTCTTTGTGCCCTGATTATAGGGATACAGGCAGCAAAGAGAGGGCTGCACATTCAGCCAGCTTCATTCTCATATATTATCCTCAGTGCAGCAACCATTTTCATTTCCCAGTGCAACAACAGAGGAAGATCCACGACCACGCCTTGAGGAACGATTCACTGGAGATATAATTAGTTATAACCATGCACTAATGCCCTACATGCAGCTTCCCCACAGCATCTGAGCTGCTAAGGACGGTAGAGGGTTTTGTTCCCCATCCAATCTCTTTTCATCTCCCTGATCTGCCCCGCTTTAGCTCGACCCTGCCCAAGGAAATGGGTCTATTAACCATTCTTGTCAGGATAGCATTCGGAATAATGTGGTCAAGAGGCACTGAAGTGGGGGTAAGATTTGAAATGGGACTCACCATGAGTGAGTACAGGTCAAAATGACAGAGTGTTGTGAGAACTAAATTAGAATATTCAGATTCATGTTTCTAGTGTCCTCGTGATAATAAGGAAGAAAATTGGATAGGGTTTTGCAAAGTGCTAATAATCAGCTCCTCTTGCCCCATCAAATATACTTAATTTCCCAGTGAAAGGATAATAAGTGTTTTCCAATGTAAATGGGTTCATATTCTTTGCCACCTTAATGAAGAGAACAGAAAACACTAACACAGAGACTTGGTGTGCAAAGCTACCAAAACATTTGGTTCTGGTTTTTTGTTTTAAAGTCAATAAGTCAGAGTGCAGAACAGAAAAATGAGAAAAGCAGACGTTGTTACCGACTGTCAAACTCTGACATTGCTCTTAACATTTAAACGGGAAAATATTATTAAATATTTTTTCTCTCATTTTGTTCATAAAGTACAGTATCATAAAGTACATTTTAACCCTTAAAACCCCACTCCATGAAAAAGCGGCAAGAAATTTCATTTTACTGAATACGAGGTCTTTGTTTGTCCCTTTTGAAAAAGTCTATTTTTTAAAATATATATTTTTAAAGAATTTCATAATTTATTGGAATGTGATGTGTTTTTTACTGTGTAATCTTCTGCTTTCTGTTGTCCATTAAGAAGCAGAAGAAAAAAATCAGATTGTGTTCCAGAAAGTTTTAACTCTAAATTGATGCAAAATGTCTGAGACATTAATGTATCATATATGTCACGCTGGGCTCTTATGGATTAAAAGCGGAATAGTTTTTGTACCAGTCACCCAGGATAAGTAAAGGTTTGGGGGATTTTTTCCCCAAACTATGAAGAAACATTTGTATTATACAAATAAACAAAAACAGAATTAAAACTGAATTCATGCTTTATCAACAGACTGACAGGCATACCTTCATGCTCGATGTGTGTGACCCTGTGGAATACAAGTAAAAACTATAACAGCTGTAACTGAAACAAGTTTGCTCATATTACTTTGTTAATTTTTGCCTGCAGCTTTTTCTTTTTATTCCACTAAATAAATGTGAGTGAACTTGTAATATCGCCCATGTACTCATAGAAGCAGTTCCAATCATTACATGTAACTTTCTGTCCCGATCAACTGAAGCAACATCAAAAACTCTACACATATGTTGCACAAACATGAATACTACTGAAATATGATTTAGCAGATTTGTGCTGATGTATAAATTCAGTTTAACTGCATATTTAGCAATATACATATACTCTTAGCTATACTGTTAAGCTAACATAGAGCTCAGTGTCAAATGCAACATGGGTCTTGTCATTAAAGAGCACGTATTGCTATCACTGAAAGTACCAAGTGTCCACAACTGTTTAGTTAGTAAATATAGGCTAACTGTGTGTGTGTGTGTGTGTGTGTGTGTGTGTGTGTGTGTGTGTGTGTGTGTGTGTGTGTAGTTCCTCACAATCTTTAGTTTCTTTTTACTTAACTCTGAAGTTTAACCACAGCATCTTGAAAAATAATTCATTTTCAGGCCTGCCTTTGCTTTCAGATCAATTGGCCATATTTATGAGCAAACGCATAAGAATTCCTACTGCCCCGCTTTGACCACCCTCCCAGTTGAAATGGCTACAATAATTAGCGACCATGACTGACGGCTTGATGATCTGTAAAATCATTGCTGCTTTTATTACTGCTGATATGATTCATGCATAGACACGTTGCACATGAGGTCCAGCCCGAATCAAAATGAAGGCTGTTTCCCTGAGACTCTGTGCTTAAAGGAGGATTTGGAGAGTCGACAGTGTGACGGAGCCTCAGCAGGGCTCAGTGTCTGTGGGCGAGAAAGGGAATATCATGAAGGGAGGGGGGTGGCTGTAAATCTAACCAGCACCTGCTCCCTCGACACTAGCACGCAGTGTGAGGTCAGCAGCACCAGATACACCGTATACAGTATAAATCACATTTATTTCATCCATCACAGCACCGTTTGTTTTGGCAGCTGACAGCTCTGGGGAAAGAAAAAAGAAAGAAAAGGCTTTTTATTTGAGGAATGGAGAATGCCTTTAGCACGAACCATGCTTTTTTTAGGATTTTTCTCTACTCAGGGTCTTCAGAGAGTGATCAGTCGCTGATTTTGGCTCTTAAGAACCAGTGAAACCGCGACTACTGAAGAATGTTGTTTTACTTGGAGTTCTCTGGCAAGTTTCAAGACACAGAAATAATTTTAAAAACGTCTCCTGATTGGTCAGCTCTGCAAAACCTTGGCCATTATGGTGAGGTATATCTCAATCACTGTTTTGAATAATCCTGAATATTCATCTTAAAGGTGGCAAAATAATAAAAAAAAAAAAAATTCTTTAAAGCCATAATAGCAGTGAAAATTGTAGATTTGCCATCAATACTCACAACTTTGCTCCTGGCTGGAAAGGTTGTGTGTGCAGCTGTCTTTCACCATGCTAATGGATGAATTCTTATTACTTTGATTTGTTTAAATAATTCATCCAATAAATCCATGTGGTGAAATTTTATTTTAAGTGAAATGTCTCGATAGTTTTTACAGGATTTGCATAGAATATCACTAGTAAATTCATTACTATTTTAAATTGTTATAAAGCTGCAACAAAATCCAGAATTTCACTATCATATGGACTTATTACTAAACTGTAGCCTTGAAAACGCCACATAAATGTATCAAACGATTAGTATGAATCCATTACTAGAAAAACTAGTTATTTTGACTAAAACCAGACAGGTAAAATGTATGTAAACAAGGCAGCTGGGAAAGTTTACAGCCTCCACATGACCCTAAATATTGCTAGATGAGTCTAGAAATTAGATGAAAGGATGTTGAGCTGAGTTAAACCGGGATTTAAAACACAAACCAGACCCAACACTCCCAGATAAAACAATGTGACTGGGTGCTCTACACTTTACAAAGTTTCATCTTTCTGTCTTTATATATCCATTTATTTTTGGTAGGGGATGGTATAGTAGGGAAGGTGATGGGGGAAGAACTTCTGTGAATAATAGTGCAGCGGACATCCTGATAAAGCATCTCTCATTCATATATATGTTTCCTTTATCATGCAGCGAAATGCATTAGAAATTATGACTGAAAATAATATTTGTAAAGACTATGCGCCTGTTTGTGGCTGCATAAAGAGTTTGCAGACTGTTGCTTTGCTCTAATAAAATCTTTATAGCTGACAAAATCACCATTTAAGTAATTCAAAGACAACATGTCTTGATGATCCACCACAGAGAAGTGGGAATAGATCTTCAAGTTTCCCAGAATCCAGTCAGGGTTTTTGGTAGTAACTGAATCCCCTTTACATGTACCAGTAGGGACACTGGTTAAAACTCTTAACTGTAGTTTGACTGCCCTGCATGAAACTGTGCAGATGGTAAGCATGTTAGCTCTCTCATGTAAACATTTAGCTGAGAACACAGCTTGCAGTCTTGGAGAGTTGTTTGCATCCCATCCTGTTTAACTTTAGTTTGCTTTAGTTCTATAATGTTGTTTATTAAAAGGAAATTGGCCAAATTTCTGCAGCCTGGTTGTAAAACAAACTCACTACAACAACTGTAAATGTCTTTTTAGTGAAGATTTTTGTAATATATGACTATTTATTTCTTTTTTTGTTGTTGTTTGGCAGGCAACTGATGCCACATGGATACGGTGATAAAACAGGACAATAGCACATCAACAAATGCTGCTCAAATGTATGTTGCTCTTGCAGTCTATGACTCACGTGTTTGGGAAATCACTGGTTATATTACCTCTAAAAGGACAGTCACAGTGTTGCTCTGAATAAGCTCTGCACTTTCTTAGGATCTCGGCTAGAACTTCGCTGCCGTCTTATTGGCTTGGCTCCAACAGTAATAAGAACAAAAGAACCTCTTGGCTCAGTTACCCTGAGCCCTACTCTCATTAAAGCTCTGGCGTCTCTAAACCAATTAAGTCAACTAAGCATGAAACACAATGCTGTTTGTGTTCTTTGCATCTCTATGAGGGATAAAGTTCAACCGGTCAATCCACAAATTGCTCTCATATCTTGTCTGCGAGTTGTTCCAGTGCAGTCAGGCGTAAAAACAACTTGAATGTTGCAGAAGTGAAATGCTGAATTTTAATCCTCATGCTGAATGTTTTGTTAACATATTAAGCTTCAGATCTTCCTTCATAGAACATAACCTCTCAAGAGGATAGCTTGAACAGAAGCAACTAATAAACGTTCCCCTGACAGCCGAAACGGAGAACGTTCTTGCTAACTTCATCGGTGTCTGCTGCTGCTGTGGATTTTTCAACATCTGATTGTATCTTGATGTAGCTGCCAGGACGTTACGTGATAGCAGGGTTATTTTAATCACCCTCCACAGGCCATGTTGAGGCTGACGCTAAACAGATGCTAATGTGAGGCTCGTAAAAAAGACACAGGGAAAGAGGGATTCAGTGTGCGCAGGCAAGCGGAAAAGCAACAGCCTGTTTATCGCCTCATCCTGCTTTGTGCACAAAACCTCGCTAAGGCTTCCTGCAAAGCACCCTGGACCTGCAAAGCATCTGCCCCTCCCTAACGCCTCACATTTTTTTGCAGCAGCGTCATGCATGGGGGCATTCCCTTAACAGAAAAAAAGAGATTTGTTTAGGTCACTGTCATTTTCTTTAATTCGTGTCTGGAAGCTGAACAGAGAGACTATAGTCAGGAAAGGAATGTTCTCACACTTTGGTGTAGGTTTTGTAACACACATCTTTGCAACCTACTTGCTTTGTGTTGTCTGTTTCTCGCTTCTTCACTCTTTGGCATACCCTAAATATAATAGTGACAAAAACATTTTTAGTTTTGCTTAGCTTTTGAAAGACTGCTGGGCTTGTTTCTTGGCTTCATCAGAGTGGGTAGACTGTATTTTTTCTGGTATAAAGCCCAGAGTGATACTTTTTTGGGTTCTTATGTTCAGCTGAAGGGCCAGAATAATTGTTCACAGTGGACAAGCAGTCAAATGGTCCGACAGTTCCTAAGGTATCTGTCATAGATGTGCCAAATATATGACAAAATTGCACTTAGTGCTCACTGAAATATGTCAAAGTTTGAATTGGTGGATTTCAGTCTAACTATCCAGCTGATTTTAAAATTCAACTCAGTTTTTCTCCATGGTTTAGTCTATGGCCCTGTCCCAATACCCACACTTGCACCCTAGTGCCCCTTGATTCTATATTCATGTTAAAGGGTGTGTAGTGTGTCCCAATTCTCCTGACCGGAAGTTCGCCCCACTCTTTTTGCACCCCCAGTCCGCATCCATACAGACTTTGCCGAAGTATATTACCCACAATAATTGCTGCATGTTACGTTTTGAACTGGAAAGGGGGGAAATTTGCAGGTTTGGCAACGGAGACACTGTGCCAATGGGTAAAAAATGTGTCTGCAAGTGTAAGTACTGAAATATTTTCTCTTGTACTATGCTGTATATGTGTAATAATATTTAAGGATAATTTAATTTGACTATGCTTTTTATCAGCAAGAGAATAACTGCTGCCTTTGTGAATGTCGCAAACATGACGAAACGGCACAAGTTGATCGCGTAACATCACCGTCACAATTCTCCTGTTTTGCCACATTTGTGACCTATGCACTCAAACACTTCACGCGCACTTTGATCAAGTGCACACTTTTCGAAGGTCGTAGGGTGTAATGTGTGTATAGCGATGTGTGCACATGCACATACTGATTAGCACAGCAGTTTTATAATGGACTGATATGTCTTGGTGGGCATATTTAGATTTTTTGTCTTTGGGCGTGTAGAAATAAAATCCTTATTAAGCTATTTTACAAATCTGAATTTGACAAACGCAGCAGCGCATACTGCAGAGGAGAGGCATTGAAATTACCGTAGTGTTATCGAGATAGTATTGATCGATAACTATAATATATTGATATCATCTATATCTGGATCGATTCACCCACCACTACTTGTAAATAGTATATCACAGATATGGAAGCTCTTATTTCAGACTGATTGCTTTACAAGGCACTCTGATGACCCTTCATGGTGATTCAGTCCTTACAATCATGCAGCAGTTACTTTCCACGTGAAGTAATAAAGATGAGCGATGTCCATGTTATCAGAGATGCATAAATGCTAGTTGATTAAATGCCGTTCTTTATGTTTTCAATTAACCATTTCAACCTGTTGGACCTTCCGTTTTACTTTGAAATAATAAAGAATGATACCATTTTTCATTCAGAACTTCTTTCTTCTAACATTTTTTCCATTCGGTTTTGATGAGCCCAAATTAATTCCTTCACATTCCCCTCCTGACTGTACTCTCTGCCTGTCAACCTGTTATTTGTGATGAGCTACTTGCAGTGTGGATCTCAACCCCTAAACAGAATAAGGACAAAGTTACCCTGAAGCAAGCTGTTGATCGTCTTAGAAAATCCTACACGGACTCAATCCAACATGTCCTTTTTCCACCGTGTTATTTTGATTTATCTTTTCAGAACCTTGGAGATGTGATACCCATTACAAGCTCACAAATACTGTAAATTTATTACACCGCCTTAAAAAAAGAAAAAACGCACAATGAATAATTAACGGGAGTGCTTCTCAAGGACAGGACGTGAATGATAAAAGGATGTTGTGAAAGTGAGGCAGGTGGAAACCATCCAGCTAAAGTGCCTGTGAAGGGAACTCAAACGTACTGTACCTGTGGCGACCTACCTCTGTCCAAGGTGACTCAAACTGCAACTTCAGCAACTCTCTGTTTATGCTACTTCATATTTGAGCCTCTGAAAGGCAGAAACAAATCTTAAAATCCAACACTTGCTTGAGGACAAAAAAAAAGAGAAGAAAGAAATGCTCCTCTGTCTACTGGGACAGAGGGTTGTGTTTGCTTCTGAATAGGCAGCATCTTTTCAGGAGGGAAATGTTTTGTTTCACGCAATCTTGCTTGGTGAGATGGAAATGAAAGCCATGAAATAGTCTTAGTTGAGGAAAATGGAATGCTGGTTCCTTCGCCTTACCCAGGCTGGCTGTCACCCCTTCACCTCGACCCCGACGGGGGGCTATGTTTTGTGAGGAGGCCAACACATCTGAAAAGGAACTCAGTGTGTAGCCTACAGGAACCCCCGTCTTGCTCCATACACAGAAACATTATAAGAAAAGACAGAATATCCAAAAGCTTCCTTTTGAAAATTAGAAAAGAGACTGATGAGAGATCTAAAAAAGGCCGGGAAGATGAGAGACAATCTCTCTATTGAGCGGCAGGATGGTGAAATGGAAAGGGGTGTGAACTTCATCGTGTATTTTGTACATGGAGTTGCCCTTATTAGAATCCCATTGGATTGAGGAGGGAAACATTGTTGTTGGATTTAGAGTGATAGCCGAGTCCGTAGGGCTTTATGTATCTGGCAGAACTAGGAGAACTAGAGGTCTGTTGGGAAGTACAGCAATGTTTGCTTGCAGTTTGTTTCTTTGAGAATTTTCAAGATCTTAGGATTGAATTTTTACCACTTGCTAATTTTTGAGAAACAATTATTATGTAATCAGTCCATGAGTAACGTGTGGGATTCACTTTGTTTCTTTGCTTGAGTCTGAGGTCAACGGACTGACCAAAAAGAAAAAAAAGGCTTTGTATATGCACACCTGCACAGCCGGGGCTCTGTGTTGCTTACATCATCATCATGCAGGTCATGTGTTTGTTGGTGGTGGTGTTTGCCGTGCTGGTCATGCTAGGAGTCCCTAAACACCACTCGGGTCCACAAAGGAGCCATCACTCTGCTGTCTTACAGAAGCCTCAGTGGTGCAAACGGCTGTTTAACAATCTTCACCAGAACCATCATACTTTTAAGAAACTGCACAAATGTAAGGAGGTCTCTCACAGTAAGTACAAACGTGCAGCATTACATAACCGTCATGGCGACATCCAAAAAATGTCGATAAGATCTGAAGTTATTTTGGTTCTATGGCTGTTTAAAATGACTTGAAGCACTTTGCAGCCAGTGAGGGTTCTTTCTAATCCTCTTCTACCTTGTGAATTCTGGGGAGTTGTTTTGTGTGAAAACGGTTCGGCCTTGGTGTTAAAAGCTCTTTTTTTAAGCTGACCAGTAAAATAGCAGCTTCTTGATATTTGTCCCATATTCATCTTATTTTCTGCAGCTAGATTGTTATACTTATATTTGCTTCAGCTAGTGGCAGTAAAAAGGGAAAAAAGGCCCAATGGGATACACATTTGTATGGTTAAAGTGATTCTGATTCATTTCTGGACTCTCCTCTTTGCTATTCTGCATCAAACATTTAAAAAGCTCTCTTTTAGCAATCAGCCCTTCCATATATCCTTGTGCTGATGGATCTGCAAGTGGACTTTTGCGGATAATTGCTTCTGTGTTGCAGCTCTCCACTGCTGGCTAGAGGAAATTTAACTATTTAATTGGCAGTATTCAGCTGAGCGGCCACTTTACAGTATCGGGGCTGTAAAAGCTTTCAGGGAAATCAGACACATGAGGACCAAGTGGGATTGGAGCGTATAGAACTGTGTTGTAATACACACATGCATGAGTGAGAACTCAAAACATACTCAGAGTAGAAAGACAGGCTGCTCTCTGCTCTCATCATTGCAGAATTCTTTAATGAGCAGAACTATGTGTAACTTTTACAGATGAGTAATTCTCCCAGTTTAATTTGAGAAGAACTTGTAGGCCTTTATGTTCAGAAAATATAGAATATATTATATACATGGAAAGTGGAGAGAGCTATGTGCTCAAGTTTCAGAATGTGGTTTGTTCAATAAAAACCTCTTTCTGTAAGATGTCATAGCAACGAAAATTTAATCTGGCTATTTAAACATTATTACCTCAAAGTTTTTCATATCTTCCTCATGTGAGTAATCCTGTAGCACATTAATCACTAAGTTCATTACTCTGAATCAGCTGTGTTGGAGTAGATTCACATTGCAAACATGCAGGGCAGAGGGTCGTGGGGATCTGGATTGGAAAGAACTGCACAAAAAAGTAAAATAACATAAACTGCAGTTTGACCTCCTGTATGTAGCAGATAAATCCAGGACAGTTTTTACAAAATCAACCCTTGTTGGTTTAGTTCCGGCAGCTTTCACTGGAGGGCGCTGTTGGGTAAGAAATACTGTTGGGAACCGAGAAGCTGAGAACATGTGGAACACCATCAGCTGTTCATTCACTCATTCTTGTTTTCTTTACTTTTTATATTTTAACGCAGGACAACTTTGCTTTTGTAGTTTAATTTATATTTGAAAGCTCAAAAGAGCCACCTGCTGTGCGAATTTGTTCTGCCTTCTTATGTTTCAAAGAAGTAACAGGATAAATTAAACTACACATTTGTTAAGACATCTATATTTTCCTGAACACAGATCAGAGATGAGGTCAAAATGAACAGAATTCCTACATGAATGATAAGGCCAGTTTTTAATTAACTGTAGTCTGTGTAGGCCACAGAGCACTGATAAGCAGGGTTTGTTTTCTTTGGGTCTATAATTAAATATCTTCCTTTCATAAGTCGCAAAGAGTCTAAAATTATTTGAAGAAGATATAAACACCATTTTTATTCCAACAGTGGTAATTGCATTGTGTGTTTGGGAAAGTTGTGCCCTTTTTGGACAGCATGTAAAACCAAAAAGGTTTTAATGATAATGTTTCTTATATTCAGGGGATTTTTATGACAGATCTTTATCATATAGCCTCTTAAAATAAGAAACAACTATTCATAAATAGCCTAGTTTATAATAATGAAACATTAATGGACTGTAAAACCGCAGGAGACAAAACAAAACCTTAAAGTGTGTTTGGGTTGTTATATAATAACTGCTGAGGTCTGAAAACATACTTGTTAAAGCTTCAGGGACATCAGTGGACTCGGTTGTTGGAGAGCAGTAGCCTCCCACAAAAAAGAAATGTCTGGATAGTTTTAAAGTTTTTTTTCTTCTTTGTTGTTGGTCACACTTCATGGAAGTACTGTAGGCTGGAAGTGTGCAGTGTTTATCCTGCGACGCTGCTCTGTGGGATCCAGGCGGGAAGAGGTTAAATTTCCTCTCTGGGAAACATTGTCGGGTCTACGGAGGGGGTAGAAGGCGCATACCACTTGACGAGGCATTGCGCTTTCTTTGAATGAAATGCTGTGAATATGAATCCGGATCCCCCCCCTCTCGCCTGAGGTTCGGTGCCTGGGACGCACAGGAGGATCGCGCGGAGTTGCAGCGGAGGACAAACGGGGGGAAAAGTGATGGAAAAGTTGCACTGATCTCGAGTCCGGATCTGCTGGATGAGAGAGGACTGCGCGAAGTCGCAAAGTTTCCGATCTGAGGTGGCAGATTCCGAACTGGACTCTTATAATGTGACTGTGGACTACAGAGACAACTCGGGTTATTTTTGCTTCTTTTGCTCAGTTTGGACTTAAACTTTGAGGAAGATTTATGAGCCCCCCTTTTTGGACAAACTGAGTTCGGCTGGCTGGTGTGTGTGTGTGTGTGTGTGTGTGCGTGCTGCAACGGGATGAAATCAAAGAAAGGATAGAGCTTTTCTACTTCTCTGCTTTTTAAAAATCTATTTTAATGCTTTTATCTGGACATGAACAAAACGTGTTGATTTTGTTTTGCGCAATTTTGACCAGTTCCTGCATTGTTTTTCCATCTTTTTGCCCCCCTCTTCTTGCTCATCTAGAAGCCAAAGGACGCTGATTTCTCGGACTTTTTTATAAACTATATTCAGCTCTTTATGAAAACATTCGCGTTTTTCTAATCTCCGCATTTTAAGCTCCAGTTTGACATGAAGGAGTGGATGTTAAACTGCTTTTTTGACTAGTTTGGGATTGCACAAGAACATTTCTCATAAGAGAGGCGTTGAATGATGTCTCCAACTTCAATTGGATTTGTATTTCTGTTTGCAATTCTACATGTGTGCTCAGGTAAGTCGGTGATCACCCAGTGAGCTGGATGCCCCTTGGTATTTTTATTATTATTTTTTGTCTCATCATTTGATTAGATCACTTTAAATGCAACTGGGATTTTCTTTTTATAAATAGTTTGAACTTCAGAAATAACATTTTTAAAAATGTTGGTCTGAATTAAAAGTGAACGTTCTTACATCTACCTTTATATGCTTTTAACAAAAGAAAACTGACACTCTAGTGCAGTTTCTCTTCTTGGCTTGGAAAGTCAACATGCAGGGTTAAGGGATTGTCCAAGTTTTAAAGCTGAGCACACACAAAGTCACACATAAAGTGCTGAGGCCATGTGGGATCAGTGAGGAGAGCAGCTACCATCGGTCATACAGACAGCATAAACCCCAGTGGGAACTATGTTTCCATGTATGTGACTATTCTTCCCCTGGTTGACTATTATTGCTGAGTGCAACATTTTTTTTTTATGTTTTTCTAATGAAAATCTCCTGCATATGTAATTGCATTTGTCCAATTCCCACAAAGTCTATCCTTCATTTTATTAAGTTTTTGCTAACCTACAACCATCAAAGTTTTTAACCTTTGTTGCCTGGTGGAGTTTTTTTTTTTTTGTCTTTTATGTTACACATTTTTTCCTCTTCACCTATCACATGAATGTCTTCGTAGAGTCTGTGGACCGTGCTAGCTCAGGTTTTCCAGGTCAGTTGCTTAAGAGTTTAGAAGGAAACTACCACATTGTTAGACATCAGGAGTGCATCCTGCAATATGGACATATAGTGGATTTTATTTTTTAAAAAGGTTTAAAAAATATACAGTTTCAAGTCAAAACAATATTTTAAATTCTATAACACAGAACCTGAAGATTGTTTCTTTATTTATTATTATGAAGTCAACGCCCTCTGCATTGATAAATGTACCTCCAGCTCCTCTATAAGTAAGCATAACAGTCAGCACAGTTGTGTTCAGGGTTGAACTCGAGAAGGCACTATGGCCTCCAAATTGTCTGCTTCCACATGCCCCCCTTAAGGGTGAATAAATATAAAGCATGTTAATCATGCTTGTGCACTGATGGCTTTAATTCAATATACACAAACTTCATATAGAACACAAATATGGGGTTTCTGTTCAAGGTTGTAATTTGTTTGTGGTGGCTCATGTACATCCAAATTTGAGTCAGTTTGAATTTCATATTCAGATTTTCCTTGTTCTCTCTGCCTGCTTTTATGAATCAGGTCTTTGTCTTCTGTACATAGGCAGAGATGTGGTGTTTGGAAAAACCTGAGACTCCACAGTAGATTGAGGAAACAGTGTTGCACCTAAACAGGAAGTAGGGTCAGAGGTGAGCGCTGAGAGCTTGTTGGCGGCTCCAACTGCTCAACCTTCAGCCAGTTCCTGAGTCAGTATTTGGTGTGGTCCTTTGAGAAAGTCCTTCATACACCAGGGTTTCCAATTACGGCCAACTGTGGGGATGTCTGCTGATGTTTTATGGGGAGGGCTGTGATAACAGGGCCTGCTAATAGAGAAGGACTAGACAGCAGATACTCAGATGACTGGTCTTGGGTTAGAAACTGGAGTCAGGAAAATTGGATTTCTTGCCACTTGTCAGGAAATCTTAGAAGTTGAACATTAACCACTTGAATTTGCTTTGTCCGTGGGCATAAAAAAACTAAACAGATCATTTGTCCAGCTAATTAGAGAAAAGAGATGTTTGAAAGCAATAAAAGTCAAATAAAACAAATGAAGTAGCATTGCCAGCCCACTTATAAAGCTAAACTCCTTTATCTGTGGAGTAGAAGGAGAGATAAGATGGCCTTTGCCCCGTCAAACTTGTGACGGCTTGCTCACTGCCACTTTGCTCTGACATTGTAAATTGATACCTACATATGTCATGTCTCGCTCTGTTATCAGGTGATCTGTCCTTCTATACACTAAATGCTTGTTATCTCTCGAGCAAGTGATCATCAGACTTCAAGCTCACCTCAGAGGTATGACTCAGATGAGGGCAAGAGGTGGCTGCACGCAGAAGGATACCATGGATCCAAATGAGATTTGTTAGGGTGATGTATACATTAACAGATTATATAACTCAAGGAAAATACCTGACTTATCTCTTGAAGTTTACACCCGTGTTGCTGTGAAGTATCTGGCGATTATATCCAGCACAACAGAGCATGTAACTGTGGGTTGATAGTCATGCTGATAAAAGCACGGACAGTGGGAGTGGTGCTTTGGTAATCGGCCTCAGCGCCAGCAGCACCATGAAGTGCAGGTCATGACAAATTGACTCATAAGTGTTGATAAATTGTAGAGCTCTCCAAGCACCTATATCATGTGAAATGACAGGAAACAGCAGGTTCCAAAGCCAATTAATGACCACAGGTGAGACTCATCACTGTCGGTACAATCACCTGGAGACACACTGGAAATGTCATCTTTGTTCTTTAAATATCTCTCATCGTCTCCAACTTTGAGGACGTCATTAGATTTTACAAATTACCCAGAAATCAGGCGGTTTCTGTGAGTCTTCCTTCACCTTTTTCTTTGGCTGAAAAATCTCGCACCTTTTGTGAGTTGACAATGCCAGTGAAGCTATATCTCTGTAACGTTGACTAATGCACATTAATCGGATCCTAATCCGAACAAAACAGGTTTTACACCCTGAGATCCGGGATTAGGTAGACTTTGGCTCAGTGAAACCTCATGGAGGAATGCAGGAGGGCAGTGCAGGTCCTCTTCCTGTTCATGGGAACTACAGCTAAGTTAATAATGACTGACAAGATAAACATTTCAGTGGAGTTAGTTTGAGGGCAGATAAATTAGGCAGCGATGCTTAATGATCAGCGTGCCTCCAACTGTGCTTGTTTTAATGGCCTAAAAAACGCTGCTTAATTGGATTAATGAACAAATCCAAATGACGTCAATAGTTTGTGATTTGCCATGGTTGCAGTTAAAGTGAGTCGCTGATTTGTATGTTTACAAGGAGAATCGGAGGATTGAGAACATCTGGGAAAGTTGGGGGTACTTTTTAACATCAGTCTTTTGGTGTTTCAATAATTGATTATGTTTACAGAGGATTAAATTGAGAAATGCTTTCATTATTAGCTTTTCTGTCATTCTAAGCTGCAAAACCAAGATTCCAGGAAGAGGAGAAATGAGATCTCTGAAGTATTTTCATCTGGCCTGTAGTGATATTAGAAGGCAGGCAGTATGTTCAGTATATAACGCTCATGGGCTAGTATAGTTAATGCATCTTTTCCTGACAGATAACGTGGAGGACAAACACTCCCTACTGGCGCTTGCTGTAGAAGTGATGAATGGCGTCCCCATATAGGATGAAAGGTGCTGTCTGCTTTCTGTCCCAAATCACAAATAGCACGTTTTGAATTCCCGCAGCTTTGCTTCCTGTTATGCAAAATAACAGAAAATGCACAATTAAAGTGCATTTGATTAAACATAACATATGCACGCTTACTTGGCCAAATATCCGCCTGATACTGCTTCCCCGTGATGCCAGTAATATAGATGTGAGCAGAAAAGAAAAGACAGAGACATGGGGGGGGGGGGGGTGTGAAATCTCTTCCTCCTCTTACCCATCCCCCTCCTTTCTTTCTTTTTTTTTTGTTTCGGCCCAATTTTTAAGACTTGCCTTTTTTTGTGAGTGGTCAGTGCAGAGTCTTTCTTAAATAAAGCAGGCCGACACAGAAAAAGCCAGTGGGGATGGGACGGGGAGGCTATATTGTGTTGCCTTAACAGAGTGATTGTAAAGCATGGAGGAGGGGAGGAGAGTGGTTCAGGGACTGAGGGTGCGTGAGGAGTGTTGAGGGGAGGAGTGCGGCTACACAAAGGCAACCCCAGGGTGTGTGTGTGGGAGGGGGAGGTGTGGGGGGGCTATGAGAGGACGGATAAGTCAAACATAGCATGATACACCAGCTCTGGGAATACTTTTGATCTGGCTCCTCTGCTCACATTGCATATTCCTAGTGGTCCCTCGTGGCACCAAATGTGCTGATTGGGGTGGTAGTGGTGAAAAACCGTGAGGCTAGAGCGCTGGTGATGTTTTTTTTTTTTCTTTTTAAAGGTGGACATCTGAGGTGAGGTTGAGGTTAGAAGTGCTGAGTAAATGAAAGGTGGTGGGCAGCTTCAGTGAGAGTTGGGTTTGGAAGTGTCGCCAATATTTCATGTGTCTAAATTCTGCATGCTCAGGAACTCCCACAAGGCTCGGTGTGGGTTTGGTGTTTGCTGTGGTGGTGAAGCTATGCTGCCATGGGGTGCTCAGCCTTGCGCATTTTAAAAAGCCTCAGACCACCCTCCTTTCTGTTTCTCCAGTGAGAAGACTGAGAGATGGCATTGAGGAAAGTCTTTCCCTGTAACCTTCTTTTCTTCCCCACTCCCTGAGCTCAGGCCTCCTCTGGGCCTCTGTGACCATTCTATTACCCCCTCGTTTCAAGGCTTGGGTGCACTTTTGAAATGCTAAATCTTTCTTTGGTTATAACTGACAGGGGAAAAAGCCATTAAATAGCTGAGAGGAATAGATTAAATTAGCAGTTAAAAGAGAGACAGCTAATTAGTTGATGAATGTTTCTGGTCCCTCCCTCTCTCAACTGTAACAGTTAAGATTCCAATCAATTGACAAGGATTTCTGCCCCAATCAAACATTAGTTCCTGTTTAAACTACAATTTAAAACACTTTTCTTATCTATTGGTTTGTATAGTCTGTCAGGAAATCCTTATTTACAATCCACTCGCATCCAAAGCAGCATCAGCACCTATAATCTGGCAGTTCCAGGGAATAACTGTCACACAAAAGATGGAGATAAAGGTAGGAGGGGTGTGCTCTATTTAAGGGAAAGCGCTGAAAAACATAATTAATGAGTAGGTGACCTTGAATTTCACCATTATAGGGCTGCTTTCAGAGGCAGTTCCACCATTCAACCGTCACCATGGTGATGAGACTTCACATAAACTGAGTAATGTGTTTTTTTTTCTCCCCCAAACATGTACAGTTGCTCTGAGTTTGGAGATTAACTTTAATCCAGCTGTATTATCGGGCTTACCCACTTTGGTGACATTTTAATTCTGATGTTATCACTAAAATGAACATTTAAATACCAAAGGCTTTATTTATTTCAAATTTTTTAATGCAGCAGAAATACAAACTGGATTCTTCAAACAGAAAAGTGAGTCAATTAATGGAAAGTCTCATTTTCACCTTTTTTGCAAACAGCATCAAACTATGCTTTTTTGATTTGGAAGACTTGCAGAGCTGCTTCTTTCAGATGTACCATCCTCCCTCCCCGGCAGTCAGCAATCTCCTCTGACATCCGTTCCTTCTTACCACACAGTGAAAGCTCTAATTGAACAACAACTGTTTCTCCTGTTGAAAGACGGGTTGTAAGCGTCATACTTCAAACTGTAAACAGCTCACAGCTCAACACCCACTTGGCTTTGTTAATCTCACCTTTCTGTCCAGTAGATATTGCTAAAAAAATCTCTGTAGACTATTTCTGTGTTATTTTATGTCTACTTCCTGCTAACATTTTCCCCTGACACCCTGTGATTATCCCATCTTATTATGTCCTCTAATCAGAAGTATGCGCCTGTGCTGCTGCTTGGATGATGGTGATGGTAGTTCTTTCAACATCTCTAATCATGTTTTGCTTTCTGGGCAGCTTCAACCAAAATCAATCTTTATCTTCTGACTTTAAGTGCTGAGTTAATTCTCTTTTCTTTGGGATGTGTTTTTTTCCCAGATCTTTGTAGCCTGGACTCTTATACTGATGTTTTCAGATCTACTTTTCTTACTCGCAGAGTCTGAAGGATGCACTGCAAAGCATATGTTGTGCATTACTCTTTGAGAAATATTTTTCTACCTCGTGCTTCACTTACTAAGGGAAAAGTTAGTGGAATTCTGTTAAATGAAAGAGGAGGTGTGTTTGTTTCTGTACATGAAATAGTTTGCAGGGTCGTTGGTGATCGGGATATTTCCTGCCTCAGATTTGTTGGTGCAGCATTATTTTGAGGATTTAATTCTTGTTGCATCCCCATCTCCTACTCTTAATCAAAACAGGCTTCCTTAGAAACTCAGATGTCTGAAAGTGATTCTGCCATGAAGCTCAGAAAGATAACGGAATATCTGCATATATAAAGTATTTTTACTAGTACCACGAAAGGCAGGTTTGTCTACACACGTATATGATAAAGTGAATGCTTGCAAGTAAATGGGCGGGTGAGCAGTTGTCTGCTGTAGGAAATTTCTTTTTAATGCCAGACTGGGCACAGTTTCCCCTCTGTGAATGTCTAGAAAAAGACTTTTTGGCAGACTTTGCCCCTTCATTAATTTTGACCAAATATTTACTGTGCATCACATGGCAAGCCTTACATCCCGCTTTAGTTTTTCCAAGCCAGGTCTCGAATAGTTTGAGGCGATTTGGGTTCCATTTGACTGGATTCGAGCCATGCCCGTCTCAGCAGGCCCATGCTGGAGTCATTTCACCACATGGCTCAGCAGACTTAACCTAAACTGCAGGAGCCAAGTTTTACCTCAGTAATACTGCCACATCTACAGCATGTGAGCCGTCGTTGCAAATATCAACACATGCAAGCTTGCAAACGTTTGGATTTAAATACTATGTGATATCTGCTTGTAATCTAAAGAACCAGAATGAAGTTTGCCAAGTTGAAGCATCCACAACTGAGTGCTATAAATGAGATTTTCTCTCAACACTCGGCTGTCTGAGATTTGCCTCATAATATGTTTGGCTGAGCTTTTAGAATAACCTGCATTTACGCAGTTAAGGTCATCAGTGTTGCTCTCAGGCTTGTAACATAACACTGGTCCAGCAGTAGACCTGTAACACCCCCACAATCAAATAAATAACATTTAAAAAGCATTAGGTGCTTTTTGGCCGTGCCTGCCCTGATCCACTTTGGCATCTCTTCAGAGCTGTTCTTTCTCTTGGCAGTAAGCCCACATGCCGCACTCTGTGTGGCTGAACTGTGCCAGCTGAGTGTGCTGCTGGTCCTTCTTCCTCTTCACTGCTCCCCAGTCCACCCCACAACCTCTTTACGGGTTAGCACAGGAAGAGAAATATTGCAGCCTGCCCAGAGAGTAACCTTGTGATGAGCAGACCACCTTGCCAAATTGTAATTGACACACACAACACAACAGGCAGCAGCTTTTAGATTAGATTAAACACACACTAAGAGGTTTTATTAATATTAACCCTGCGGTGCTGTTCTTTGTAAAGTCTGTCTATTATGCATCCATATGAATGTTTTTCTGTCAAAATACTAAACAAATTGTTTTCCCTCAATGCAGTTTTTATTGATTTCTTGAGAATAAATCAACAGTGGGATGCTCAATGTCTCCTGTTGGGAAATAAATGTACCAGAGTATTCAATTACCCAGCTTCTCTTTCCTGCTGCTGTTGTGGAAATCCTTCATGTATCACTAAGATCTCACTGGTCATTAAAAACTAGCAATGCTGGAAAACAAAAAACAAGAAGTAATTGCAGAGTCTGACTCCCCTGTGCTTCATTTCTATAATCCCCCCTCTATGTTTAAAACCTTCCCTGCGCTGCACACTGAAGCTGCGAGGTCTGAGTAAGCCCCCTGGCATCTGGGATCCAAATTAATTTCGGCCCCTTTCCTGAAGTTTCTGCTCAGTTAAAAAATGACATCTTTGACACCAGTGTTCATGAGAAGCATGGGCAGGGTTTTCCTCTCAGGTCGTCACTCTGAATATGCAGGGTCAGCTCGACGAGTCTGAGTTTGCCACGAGTCACACACAACCCACACACAAGCCGCATTTTGTGACTAGATTGATAGATAACAGACTGACACACACACACATACAGAGACAGACAGACAGTCTCTCTGCTTGCATCCATTCTGCTCTGTTCAGCCCATCTGCCTGGTCTCCAGAGCCAATTTGACAGGCAGCTTCCTAACAAGCATTGCAGTCTTTTTTTTACAGATTTCCTCCTTGTCCCAGAGAACTGATATGAGACAGAGAAGGAATTGCATTTATCCAGCAGAATTGGATTCTGCCCTCATGGCCTTCTGCAGAGTTTGACAGCTTTTGTTTGTCTCTAATGACGCTCACTGGAGCAGATTGGCATCAGGAGGAGCTGCAACTCATCCACAACTGTGTCCCTTGGGTTTGAGTTGAAAATCCATTAATGTGCAGTATATTCTCGCCTCATGTCCATTCACAATTGCTCCCCATTGTTTAGCTGCTGACTGTCTATGCAAAGTTAACATCTACAGCCAAGGTCTCTTGCAATAGTCCATTCACTTATGTATTTGTGTTATTCTTTCAGAAAAGCAAAATAAACATTTTGTCTTCAGGTGTTTTATGAGCGCCTTTATTATACTTGCGTCATGCCCGACATCCTCCAAATGTGTCAGGTCTATTTGGGAAAGGCCTGCAGCACAAGTGGATATACTGCTCCTATTGTCTCTGATTCAGATGGGAGCCCCTGGACAGGATGGCCCCCAGCCTCCCAAAGGAGCACTCTGTAGCAGGGTCTGTCCCCCAGCTTGGCCCAACTTGCCGGGAGAGAGCCAGGGATGCATTTCCCAGCTGACACAGTCACAAACTGAGGATGGTGCTCCCCTGGTTTACATCCTGATAACCCATCATTGTGAATATTCCCGAACCTCAGAGCTTATGTTGGTAACCTTTGGCCTTAAGTGTAGAAAGGAAAACTGCTTGTGCTATCACCAGCAAGTTTTTCATTTCTTTATTGCAGATGACTAATGAGCAACAGGATGATCAAAAGCACCAGCAGTAATAAAGTAATTCTGACAGATCTTAGTGGTTTATTGGGTCTTGATTATGAAACTAAAAAGTAAATCAGTTTTCAGGAGTGTGAACAAGTTATAAGCTTTGCTTTTATGTATTAAATCAAAATCAAGCCCTTGATTGGATAAACTGGTATTATTATAGACACAATGTAATGCAGACTTCTCTACTCATGTTCATTTTCTCAGCCTTAACAGTAACAAAGACGCCTTGTGTTGTGTTTGTGTTACACTTTGCAGAAGCCATGATTCATTGAAATGTCAAAGGGGATATTTTAATAATCTGGAAGAGTTTTTTCTGGTTTCTTTAAGAGCAAATGCACATAAAGCTGTGTCTTAAAGTGTTGGGCTGTTTGTGTTCAAATTTGGATGATTGGCATCAGGTTTGTTTGACTTAAAACAGCACAAATTTGGAAAATGTTCTTATGAACTGATTTCTGTCCTTAAGTGCTGTTGTAGTGTAAGCAAGGTGTAAGCAAGGTAACCACAATCTGCTTTGTTTGGTAAATGGAAACAAAGAGATGAGAGGAGATGGAGGCCATAAAGCTATCCATCATCTCCCTCCATCACCCCAGCTATGGGTTTCTGTACGCACTCGCATACAGGGATCTAATCCTGCCTCTTAGGAGTGTAAGCGATAGCTTTGGGTAGCATTAAAAACAGGTTTGATCTGATGCAACTGGCAGAGTCGTTCATGCAGCACATTCCACGGTGGGATTGTGAGGTTGAAACCGTAAAAAGATTCAGTTTCACTTTCCTGTTAATGTCATCTGATCAGCAGGAGTACAGTACCTTGCCTTTTTCTTTTTCTCTCCATTTCCGCCTCTTATCTCTGCCCTCTCTTTCTGCTATCTTCTCTAATTCAACAGAAAAGGGTGCCTTTTCTTTCGCATTCAGTCATTAAATTGGCCGCCTCATCCCGAGCGGGCATGGCTCCAGTCTCCGCCTGGCTACCCCGAGAGACACGCCCTCTGCTCTTATCTCTGCCATAAATCCCTCTTAAATCCCCTAATCACAGATTAATGGGGCTGTAGATAGGGAGCACCCCCTCTGTGTTTAGCCTCCCTTATCACAAATCCATATTCCATAATTCTGCCATTGCTTAGCTGGACATCTGATGAGGGTTGTGATGATATGTGTCCACACTACTGAAACATCTGTCGGTTTTAGTGCCCTCCTTTATGACAATTTGTGACCTTGATCATCTTTTACAGGGGACGATGCAACTTTACCGCTATCTCATTTATATGTTTGAATGAAGTCCATTGCCGGGATCCTTTGTTTTGTAGCAGAAATTAGAGAGCATTGTAAAGTTTTTTATCACTTAAGGAAGCAGACACATTATCCTGTCTCCCCACCTCAGGAGACTACATTGACAACAAATCTAAATTGCTTCACTGTTCCTGTCCCTCGTGAGTTCTTTTGGGCAAAAGGCATTTGGCTGGCTTCCTTTCTTTTCAGCACACACTGCCAAGATAGTAGCCATGGAAAAAGACTGAAAAACAAAAGTACGTTTATTCTTTGAGTTAGGGAAATTACTGGACCTGAACTGATTACTTCAGCTAGGTAATTGTGTTTGGTCTGTTCTTCAGTCTGGCTTTCAGCTTCTATCCATCTTTATGACACATTTCGCTGTATAGATGTGCTCATTGAAAAGTAATAAATATTAAAAAATACTATGTTTTTGTGTGATTTAGAAGAGAAACTTTTGGATACAAAAGGCAGAAGGGACTCACAGAGCTAACCATGTCAGGGTTTTTTCTTGTCCTGAGGCATCTCGGAGTCAGAGATGTTGCAGGGTTTTCCTCTTTGCTTTCAGTCAGAGATAGATCCACCCCTAACTCTCAGACGATGTAACCACTTGCTGAATTGCCTTTTTTTTTAATGCTTCACATATTTTTCAGTTATGTCTGACAGTATGACATCTCACTGAATGATATGCTTCTAACTTTATCCTACAGTAAGTAACTCTCACACAATGAATGCCCACCAGATCTTGCAAATTCCTCAGAAAAAAAAGAGTCTCCGGATCAGTTGGTGCCATTGTATGCGTGATAAGTAGCCGTCAGCCTCTTACCCATATTGTTTTTTATCACACTGAGGAAGCATGCTTATCTCCCTGAATATATTTACAGAACAGGAACTGTTGTTGCAGGAGGAAAATAACTTGCCTCAAGACATAGATGAATTGATTAGAAGCTGGTAGTCTTAATCCCATCCATTGGCCGGTAGCATGATTGGCTTCTCGAGAACTCTCAAAAATATCCTCATCATACTTTGTTTATCAGTGACTGGAGTGTGGATTTTAGGGGGAGCAAATGCCTCAAGGCTGTTATGAATCCTTGCATGCATGCAGTTCGTGGGTCAATGTCTAGGTCTGGACCCCTGTGTTGACTTTATGGATGGGTCTTTTCAGTTCAGTGTATTCCTTGATGCTGTTGGGCTTTGTTATTCATTACCGGGATTGCTTTCAGAAGAGAGAGAGAAGCCTCTGAGAATTGCTGTTTTTTTAATTACCTCCACAGCGAGCATAGGCTCCCTCAAGCATAGTTTAACTTTGTGAGTGTGTGTGTATATGAGTAAATGAGAAAAAGGAAGCATAGAACTCTCCAGCAAGCAAGAGGGTAAGTCAGAAGGAGAATGTTGCCTCTGGCACCAATCGATCAGATTCTTGCAGTAGAAGTCCCAGCTTCCCTTTGGTGAAGCCGTGTGTTGCATTAGCTCATCTCTCATTCTCTCTCTGGTGGTGGAAAGGGGTGGGGGGAGGGGAGGGGGGATTAGAAAATAGAAGAGAGGGTGGCTGACAGCAGTAGAGAAGGAAGGGCAGTGCTTTTCAAAAAAGAAAGGATGACTCAAAATGATGAGAAAATGAGATGAACAGCATGGCTCATTTGTGGATTGGGCTCCTTTTTTTCTGTCTCAGGTTAGGCGTGCAAAAACAAAAGGAAGTTACTTCATCACTCATCTCTAGAAACCTGTATGTGAGTCAGCCGTGGTACAGTTTGTTCCATGACAGAATAATCCTTACTGCATTGTGTCTTTCTCTGCTGGTTTGGGGTTATGCAGCTGATGTAACAGAGGTCAGTTAGTGTCTGTGGGGATCAGGATGCCAAGCCTAAACATGTATACGTGGAAGGTATAATAGCATTGTGTAACTGATACACGCTTGAACCCACTCACTATTGAATACTCTCACTCTCTGAGGAATCACACATACAAGTCTAATTAGACTTCTATATGATCTACTGAATGCTTATTTACCTCCTTGTTCTTACCAGCTTCTTTGTAACAGGATGCTCTATCTAACTGCATATTGTAATCTCAGTCTGCGTATTAATCATGCAGATCCGGTGTAATCTACAGTAAACAGTGTGTGATCAAACACAGTGCTGACCACTACACAGTTTTCGCTGTCATGGACCACATCTAAATAGTTAATGGCTCCCCTATAAAACCCGAAACTCCAGACCACTTCAAATTAGAGAGGAGCAATCTAAATCAGGGAGGGAACGGGTAGAACAGATAGGGGCCCGGCTCTTCAAAGTCCTCTTTAATAAAACATATTGCCATGCCTTATATGTTGAAGGGCGTTGGTGGTGGTGCAGTTGCTGTGCTGTTAATGCGCCTGCATATGCTAGCAGTGTTAGCTCAGCCCTGCCATAATGTCTGCAGGTTCAAAAGGCTGCGATGAGAGCAGGCTTCAAATGAAGGTTAAGTAGCTTCATGGTGCAGTTCCAATTAATAAAAACGCTTGGGTATGTATTTTTAATGAACTTTATTTAGTGCCAGATAGAGTAATTTGTCACCAAAGGCTTGATGTGTCTTGCTGATTCTCCATGTGTGTCTCTCTTCCTCTGAAAGATGCTTAAATCTACAGATATCTGAAGTTATATTCATGTGCAAACACACATATGAAAGGGTTTGGTGTACAAGACATTTTGTATGTTACATTTGCACAAAATTATAAAATTTCTTGGCTTTAATTTGAATATTTCAAATGGTTGCAAGCAGTTCTTAGTATGTTTTATCGTTGCACTGCATTAATTAAATCCCACCATCAAATATAAAGAATTTCACTGAATTATTTTTCTACTAAGATCTAAAAATAATGTGTTTTGTAAAGTGTTATCAAGGGTTGGTTCATGAAGAAGTTTTCTCTCCAATCGTGTGGTTTTGACCTACATCCACATGAAAGAAATATGTTTTCGTTTACTGCTGTAGCTAAAATTAGTTTAAGAATAAATGAGTTGACGGTAACAATCAGACCCCCTTTTTGTATTTTACTTTCTGTGAAAAATACAGTTTTGCTTAATGCTTGTCATCTGGAAGTTTAGGGGTAAACTGGTGCAGTTGAGAGAAAACTTTTAATCAGAGAAAGATTGGTTTGCAAATAGTGATCTATGAGGCAGTTTAAAATTATATGGATGACTCGTGTATTATAGCTTTGACAATATACTGACATAAATGAAATGCTGGCTTACACGTGAGGCTATGTCACTAAAAGAAAAAAAC
>JBAMHX010000010.1:10505725-10533212 GCA_037177515.1 Pseudomugil tenellus | reverse complement strand
CCCCCCCCCCCCCCCCCCCCCCCCCCCCCCCCCCCAACAAATTGGCATATTTCTAAGATCATATAAGGAGTTCAGGGGATAAAGGGAAAAAAACACTCATTAGAAATTTTAACAGAGTTGTAGCATGTTGCTGAGCCTGCAGCATAACAGGCAATAGAGCTGGTAAAGCAAGTAGACCAAACACTGATAATAATCAGCCTCATGCTATCAGACTACAAATGGCATGCAGTATTATTTTTGCTGACTGTGGATTGTCACAGCCCTGCAATCAGTCAGTGACAAATGCAAACAGGGTATGCATGATGCCATTCCATTGTCATCTGATCGTCCTTGGTTCCTGTGTTAACTGATCTGATTGTTACAGCGCCTATTTGGAGAAAACTCATTTTCACAGAAACAAAGTGCATCCCAAAATAGGAGCGGTAAGTCTGAAACTTCAAACGCATCTCCTACCTGTCCCAGAAATTCAGTTCATGCTCGGTCATGTTACAAATAAGGGGACCATTCTCATCCTGATTGTGCGCTGCTGATAAAACACATGAAAAGATGAACTGGAGAGCCACCGATACTATAAGCAGATCAGATCTTTTTGACATGTTTATATTTTGTCTTACCTTATTAACTTGTGCTGTTTATGCACCTGAGGCTTAGCTGCATGTGCAGTAGATATCCTCAGCAAAGGGTAAGTCAACATATACAATAGTCTAATTAAGACCATAAGGTTGAAGAAGAGCGAGACTGAGCAGTGAATAGGACAGAAACACCCTCACCTTTTCTTTGTGTCTGTTTGACCTTTCTAAACAGGGTGTGGCAAAAGCACAAAAGTATATCCGTGTAACTATATACTGGCAAAGAGCAGGATAAAAGACAGACGGGGATGTCATGTGTAAAGGGAGAAAAGTTGAGAGGACCTATTGAAAATTCAAACAGAAGTCAGTGTTGCTGTGGGTAAGTTTGAAATAGCTGACATCTGACTCAATGAGGCCCGGTATTGTATGGCTATAATACTGCTGTTACGCTTGAGGGGGACATTTTTATTCTTTCTTCCAGACCTCTCCTACACTAGTATCAGATTCTAATCTGTCAGTGTTGCCTTGACTCCATTTAGCAGATCCACTCACATCTGATGGATGGCATAGAAAGCTCTGTATTGACTAGCTAAGCTTCTTCCCAGAGTTCCACGTCTTCCTAAAAATAGCATCCCGTTTGACACTCGCTGATGCTAAGTTTCAACACTTATTTAACCAGTAGTCCTTTCTAGTACTTGGCGTGCTTGCACTGTAAAAGTGCCTAACTTTGCTACAGTTTGTTTTACAAGTTGCTTCACATGACCAAGTCAACTTTCTCGGTAGGTGTAACCCACTAAGCATAACGTGGCAGCAGATAATGTCAGGACCTGGCCTTTGCGTCCAGCCACATTTTTCCCTGCCAGTGGGATTAGTTGAGAGTGCAGACTCTGCAGGTGAAGCCCTAAGTTAATTTACCCCACTGTTTGGAGCTTTAATAGCTTATTGATTGTCTGACAGAGATGTAAGACACAACATAGAATGCTACAGAGAGGGGAGAGAATAAGTTAATCATCTCACTGTGTGTTGCCCAGATTTAATAACATTACCTAAAGTTCATCACTTCCATGTAAATTCACTTTCCACCTCTGAGGAGACATACTCAGATGCTCAGAGACATACAGGACCCTGCTGATTTTGTGAAACCTTGTCTCAGCTGCACTTTGGTCCCTGTAGGCCTGGTACTCTCTGCCCGCCTCAGTCCTTTGGGATACAGGGGTCCAGTTTAATACATGCTAAGCCGCAGGGTTCATTTTAACTATGCTACCCAGTGGTGACCTCCATTTGCTGTGGTACTGCTCAGGTGGTTTGAGCAGTATCAGTCTGGGCTGCAAAGTTTAAACCAGAACTTCCAGGCAGCTGGTAAGACCATCATTCATTTGTAGCACAATGCTTTTGCTAACTACTCCTGTGCAGTGTGTGTATAGTACGAGCAGGAAAGCTGTTGAATCTGTGTCTCAGGAATTCTGGCCCATTAAAGCTGTTCTCATATGCGCATTTTCAATACAGCTAGTTACCTGGAAACTTTTTATCTTTTATATTATTGGTGGGCCTTCTAGTACAGATGGAGAATATGCATCCTTAGTTTAACAGCTGGATTGTAAAGTTTCCAATCATTTTTGCATGCCATAGTTAAGTCTGTTTTAGCTATCTTTAAACATGCAAAATATGCAGCTCATCATGCTTTCTCTCAGGGTTGAGTCTGGGTATCATGTTGGTCTGTGCAGCAAAACCAGGTTACGGGTGGTTGGCCTTTGCTCATTCTTCAGGCTGCTTCTATCAATCTGTCTGCACCAAAATACTAAACATTGGCACAAAGAGAAGAGAAGTGAAGAAGTGAGATAATGTAAACACAGAGACGGATATGTTGACCTCACACCCCGTCGCATACACACACTGTCACCGACCTGATAGCTGAATTCCTCAGTGACAGCAACAAGAAAACATCTGGTAAAACTATATAAAACCATTCTAAGCTTAATTGGATTTAATTTCCCGCAGGTTCGAACAATTCAATTACTCTGTCGTCAAAAAAGCACCTTGATGCGATTCAGAGTGAATGTGCAAAATCTGGTGCTTTGAGATCAAACATGTAGAAGAAGAGATAGGAAGGAACAACAAAGACAGGGATAAACTGTAAAAGGGAAAATTGCAGTAAAGCTGCCATTAAGTCCGGGATGTGAGAGGCAAAAGAGGAGGCTCCAGTTGGACGGAGGGTCTCTCTTGGCTCATGAGGGGAAGATAAGGGGACAGGTGGTGTTCTGTTCTCTCTAAGATCTCAGACAGCTGGCAACTCTTGCTATAAACTAGCTTCAATAGAATGCATGTGTGCGTGTCTCTGAGAGTGTGTGCATTTTTGTGTGACATTTGTTTATAAGAGAGTGTGTTTATAGCTACATGTGTCTGCATTTGGTGGTGGTTCGAGCTCTTGCCAGCTGAGATATCTCCCTAAAGTCAGCCTCAACTCTGACACCATTTTTGTTGTGTTTTTCCTGCCCTTTTTCTTTTCCTGGTAGTCATGTGGCACTGGGCCATTTTACATCTGTTTTACTAGAATACTTCCTTTGTGCTAGGAGTTTGATGTGTTGTAATAATGAGTACACAGTTTACACAATTTGTGTTTCTTTAAAAGTAATTGAAGGTGCATGTTTGGCACAAAACCTATTCTGAGAAAACAAGACAAATAATACTCTACATATTCAAACTTACTGTTTTAAGGAATAAGTATATTTTGCAACATCAAACTTTTATGTGCATAAGCTTTGGCTTGCTTTTCAAGTAAATTATTTACCAAGGTTGCACAATGTGTGTGTTGAATTAAATCTACATGCTAATACATTAAATGTTATTAATATAGGGATTTTAAGTCAATTGTCGAAATATTCCATTAATTGCACCACGTAAGAAGAGAAGGCCATCTAAATGAAAGTTGGATTGCTAAGTTCTGGGAGGTAACTTGCAGGATTCAGCATGAAGATTGCTCCAACTGTCCTGTGCTGAACCGTAAAGTCATACACTAGATTTCTCGAACAATGAACAGTTTTTCGTGAGCAGCATATGCCAGGTTAAAAAAATGAGCTGAAACTTGGAGGGACTTGAAATTCCTGACCGTATGTAGTGTATATGTACTTAGTTAGTTCAGAGTTCTTTACTGTGTTGGCTTTGGGCTCGTTCCACATACAGCTCTGTGTTTGATCTGGCGGTGTCGTGCCCACAGAGAAGGGCTTGTGTCATCTCGGTGGAAGACTGCTTTTGTTTGCAGAAAAAAAAGAGACGATCCAGAGGCGGTTATTTGCTGTTGGCAAACACAGGCTATCCTCAGTGGTGAAGCACTCAGTTGACACTGTGGCCTGACAGCTGGCTTTAATCTCGAGTCCTGCAGAGATTGTTCACTATGCAATTTACTCTTAAATGTAATTCAGAGTCCGCGCGGCCACCACACTCTGTTGGTGCACAAAGATCCCCCCTCCAGCATTGCTTTTGGCCACCAGAATGAGAATTAATTTCCTCGACCGCTATTGATTGATGTCAACTGTTATAAGTGGTGTCTTTTTTCTGTTTTACCAATGTTTCTTTGAAGTTGCTGTGATTCCTTTCAGCTTCCCACCTTCAACAGAGCAGTTGGTCTGCACCTGATCCACTGATGTTTCACGCCCCGCAGGTCACCCTGAATAGGCTTCCTTCTCTGTGGTGTGGAACTTTTTCATATGCAAACATTAATGACCCTTCTCTAAGATGAAAGAAGTCTCTTCCCCACTGCCATCTGTATCCATCCGGGATTTTTTCTAACTCTTTTATTCCCTATCTGTCTTGATTATAAGCCATAGTCTCCACCACATCTGAATCAAGGAGAGTAAATGTTTGATATAATCAGGCATTAAAGTAAGCCTATAACAGCACGAAACTCTCTTCCAAGACCATAATTACATTGTTGTTCAGCTCATTGGGCACGCATATTTTGTCATTCACGCACATTGACTTTGCCAATTTTGCTGTTAGCTTTTTTCTCCTTGAAGAACACATCTCATCAGGAAATCACTCAAACTGAAACTGTTTAATTAACAATTGTTGACACAAATCTGACCTTCAATGATTTCTAATTGTGTGAAGTCTTTCACACTTGCAGTCAAATCATTTAGAATTTATTTTTTTATTAATATAACAGTTTGCTCTGAGATTCATTGTTTGAAATCTGCTCTTCTTTTTAAAACTTACAGAAACCAGTGTTTCAAATCACAATCACACTCTGCTTGCATTCACTTTTCTTGCAAGTTATTTTGCCTCATAAAGAATTCAAATGCAGTACTCAAGTTTGAATTGCATTGGGGAAAAAAAGAAACCTAAAACCAAAATGAAGGTTTCCTTTCATTCCTCTCAAGATTCAAGCTATTTTCCCTCAGGCGAAGCCACATAAAACCTTTTTTGTCCTCCAGACACACATTATTTTAGCTGTCCTCATATAACTATAAATGTATACATTCTGAACATCATCATGACGACAGTGCGTGTCATTGTGCGACTGACATATATGGCAGAGTGAAGAGTTTTGTAGAAACTTTAGCTGCCTGTCTCCGATTACTGTAACATTATAGATGTCTGACGTTTGCTTTTGGCTTTGATCCCTAACTCTCACAATCAGGTTGTTTTGTTGCGTCGTTAAAGAGGCACAAATGTAATACTGAGAAAAATAGGACTTTAAATGATCATTTCCTAGAGAGGCTGAATCTGTGAAACTATTCAGGAGAGGAAAAACTAGGACATGTTCTCAGCAGACACCTTATTTTTGTCATGTTGTCTGGAAACTGTCACAGAAGAAGATCAAGGTGACTATTCTGCTCAATCCAAACAACCCTGAAGCCGATGGCCATTGGCTGTTCATCCCCAAGGGAAGGCAGACCGAGCAGAACATAAACCCTTAAAGCAGGTTTTAAACAAACGGTCCGCTGTGGAGACTGCGTGTGACTTTAGCTCTTTCTCCCTCTCGTCCTGCTGCTGTCCAGAGCAGTCCCTAAGCAGTGCTGTTTCTCTGTCTGATTTATCTCTGCAAGGTGAGATAAGACTCTCTTGGTTCAGCTGATAATCCCTGAACCAAAATGGGCATCAGCTTTTGCTTGGAGACAAAAGGTTTGCTGGATGGAAATTGCGGAGTACACAATACATTTACACCTCTAATACCAAGACTTTCCTTAGGAATCCAGTGAAGCAGTACAGAAATACTTTATCTTAACAGGTTTCTTGTTGGTATTAGTGGTTTTATTATATTTTGGAAGAGACTGGAAACATTCAGGGATTTGATGGTTTTTCTGGTTCTAATCTAACATGTTTTTTTTCTAGCATTCCACACAGGATGATAGAATTTAGTTCCCAATTTTTCATCTTATTCCAACCATCAAGGAAATAACATATCCCTTGAGCAGAACAAAGTCTTGACATGCACAGCATAGAGGCCATAGTCCTTGGTTAATTTTTATGTCAGACTAATAGACTATTGGGCTTTACTCCTGAACAACTATGTTAAACAGATGCTCGCTGAAGGAAATTTTTTGAACAAAGTGAGATGTATGAGACCCAAAGGAAAACATTTCAGCAAGAATGAATGTCAGTGTGGAAACATGCATTTGTATTTGTACAGTTATGTGCACTTGGATGTGTTTACAGACCAAAAAAAAAATCAAATTCTGACATGCTGTTATCTATCAGGAGGCTTTAGTACCACTTTGTGCTTTTAACCACATTTGCCTCCTATAGAATGACTGAGCTATACGTCTCTGAGCAAGACCATATTGGAAAAAAAAGCACAATGTGACCGCTTGGACATGGACAGAACCTGAATGTTGATATAAGAGAATAGTTTTGCCATCATTCAACAGTTGCCCTCAGCTGTCCTTTTCCTGTCGTTATTATCCCCTTGATCATGATCCAAAGAAGTGTCATCACATATTTTCTAGTAGTACCGGGATTGGCATTGGAATAATGAAATTTTGTTGTGCTACGCATGTCATTGTGTGTGGAATTTCACTTTGGGCGATGAGTGAAAAGTGATAGAGGGAGTGTGTTAATAGCACTCAGCTGTAGAGCATAAAACTGGCTGGATGTCATCAAGCTAATCAAATGAACTCTGCTATCAAGCAGAGATTTAATGAAATACTTCAACTGATCCTCCAGTTCAAAAATAGACCAGTGCTTTCCAAGACTCTTCAGTTATGTATGAAAGCCAACTGCGCACTGAGAAGGACTTGGTGTCTGAAATAATAAAGGATGTGAAATAACCTGCTACGGGATCATTTATTTTCAGAAGCATCCACACCTGTCAAGGATGCCGTCGGGGAGAAAGTGATGTGACATTTCCATAGACGGAGGACGTAATGTTGAGCAATGTGAATGGAAGCTTTCGCTGCATGTATGTGATGTAGCAGGCAAAATGCAGGGAGAGAATCCCTAAAGAGCACTTATGTTCAGGATACATCTCTCCAACTCTGAAGCCCTGCTGCCATTATTTGAAAGAGGTTTTTTTGCAATATGGAACGTCGTTTACATGGAAATACATCCGTAGTGTAAGGACCACTAAACGCAACCATATTCCAATATTTCCAGCCCTGTTCCGTCAGTGTGGTGCTTGTCCTTATAACACAGTGCTTAATGAGAGAAAAAAATAAATGAAGTGGAGTCCAGTTTCTGACCTCAACTTATTGTTTTTTTTTTTTTTAAATCAACCTCAGCTGGGTGTCTGCTGGCAACTTGTATCTGTCAGTGAGTGAGCTGGAGGTCTTCAACCTCCCTTTCCCTTCAGTTTGACCTTCCTTTACACTTTAAGTCCTTTCTTCCCTGTTTTTGTTTGTAAACTTTATAACTTTTGACAGCCAGTGTGGGCAGAAAGACGATAAAAGATACTTTTAGTTTTTGTCCTTCTGAGCCTCATTCCCCCAGTTGTCAGCCAGCAGACAAGCACTCTGTCAAGGTTTAAAAATAATCATTGCTGTTTTCAGTGGAGGGCTGTCTAATTGAGCCCAGGCTGACCCCTGAATGTGACCGTACCGTCTGGTTTCTGTCCCTGCACTTGATTGAAATGGAAAAAGTAGGCAGAGATTCAACTCATTCTTATTTATGTTTGGTCGTCCAGCCTGTTTTGCATGACCCACTGGAGGTTTAGCATTCTTTAGATGGGTCTACAGCAGAGGGGCCTCACTTCCCTGACACACTTGGGGGAGACGGAATAAGCAGCACACCGCCAGGTCTAATGGTGTATGAGAGGGGGTGGTGGGAGCTGTCCACCTCAATGCAACTTGATGCAATTTACTGTAGTGGTTACATAGCATTTTCTTTCTTAAATTTATCTCAGAAGAATTGCACCATAGTCTAAATAAAAACAGTTTATTCAGCTTGAAGGATGAATCGAGACTTAATTTTCTAACTCAAATCATTTTAAGACCTCTCATACATAGTTGATGGCATGCACGTGTTCTGGAAAGTGACAGGAGCATGCCAGCTCATGGTTAAACATTTCTAACATGGTTACAACAGTGTCTACTATTACATGTTGCATGCTGTCAAACACTGAATTATGGCTAAATCTGCAGGCTTGTTTCAGACCTAAGCCACTGTGTAATTGAATATTAGTTAAATCCTTGCCATACTGCTGAGAGTTGACCTAAAAAAAAAGCCAAATCTGTGATTGGAGTACAGTGCCACCCTTAGGCATCACAGCTGGCCTCCTGCTTTTATATTTATCTTAATTTATTGTGCTGTATTTTTATGTTGATATATTTAACCTGAAACACAGTGTGGATTTTAAATGTATTATCATTTAAAATGTGGATTGTTTTTAGTTTTGCAGCATCTTCACTGGGATGAATGCAGCTGTGCAGACATCATCTGGCATCATTAGCTCCTAAGTTTTATGCGCAGCATATTAGCATGTATAAATAAAATATCAGAGCTGGTTTTGTTCATATGTATTTTCTATTGCCTCCTGCCTTCTGTGACATATTTTTTAGATCTGTTTGCATGTTTGCATGTTTTGCATGATTTAGTTTTCTGTGCATTATCTGCTTGACATATGCTTACCTGATTATTTAAGAGGCGCCATGCAGAAATAAACTTAAACTTCGAAGTTATTTGACAAAATATCTAATTAAAATCTGTGTTTTTCTTTGTATGTGTTATCTGCATTGGTTCTCTTGGGAACAAGATAAATTACATTAAACAACTTTAGCTTTAATTTAAACATTATTTCTTTATTTAGTGATATTTGTAGCTGTTGAGCTGTAGCTGCTAATTGAAAGGCTTGTTTGGCAGAGCCAAAAGACAGCCAGAAGACTTCACAAACTCCATCTGTATCACCCGTAATACTCTCACCCTGCAGATGTCTGCTGCAGCTGTTCCATTTTATCCTATGTTGTGCTGAGGTGTACATCCTTGAGGGGTGTTGAGGGAATTTTACCAAATACTCAGTGATCTGACTGTCCCTCCGGCAGCAGCCCCGGCACACTGGAGAGTGAAGGAGAGGGAGCACTATCCTCTCATTTACGCAATGGGAGCATCTTTTGCTTTGTGGCCTTGAGCATGCTAAGTTTTCCCTTTTGATGGGCTTTGTGGTGCTTTGCAGTCCTTCGCTTTAATTATACAGAAAAAAACAGGGATAAGGGACATAACAAAGATGAATAAAAAGTTATTTCTCTTTAAATATCCAAATATTCAGTTAGGGTCAGATGACTTTAGTTTTTGCATTCTGTCATTGTTTCTTTGTCATTAATTAAAATCTTCTCATTGTTTATTCTGCTGGCTGTTTTTTTGTTTTTATTTTGATGCCACAGTTTATGAGATAATTCAAGTAAGAAATAACACAAAAAGTGACTAAAACATCCTTTGGCAGCTGTTTATAATGTCTCAGTAGAATGTGGATGTGGTGGGGGGAGGCAAGAGATGTGATGGATGTAAGAGGAGATTTATCTTAACACTCTCCGCAGGATTGCAGGTTAGCAGGATAATGCAGGCCATTTAGTGAGCATACAGGAGGGAAGGACATAACATATTTTTCCTTTTTTGTTTGTTTTCCACTCGGCCTGTTATTTACTGAATCTGAATGTTAAATCTCCCATCTGTTGAAGTCCTCTTACAGCCGTTCTGTGCATTAAATCTGACAGACCTCACTGTTAATGCAGCATATTATAAATGTCTAAAATGAACTTGGAGTGGAAGTTGAAAAGAAAGACAGACTGCTAAATACCGCTGCCTATAGATGTAGAAAACAGTTTTTTTTCCTTGTTAGTTCAGGCTGTTTTCTTCTTGTCTCAACATCTCTCAGGCCTGTTTCCTCAAGCAGACGCGAAATTGACATTTAGCCCTCCAATAGACAAAGCAATGGTAGAGTGAAGGACGAATGAAGGAACTTGCTGGCAACTCTGGGGCACAGGCCAGATGGATTAACTTGAAAGGCATTTTATTGTAAACCAAATTCAAATTAATCCTTTTTTTGTGTCCCCTGATGAACAATGGTTCTTTCCTGGGCCCCAGAGAGACATTGACGCTAAAGGAAGAGTCAGGCCTTCAGCGTATCCAACACTATTCACATCAGTGCTCTCAATTACCTGCCACATAAACACAGCACTTTCTAGACTCTGGCTAAATTACCTCACATAATTCAAGGCAAAACCCCTGAGCTGAATATATTTGAATGTTAATTTACAATTTTCATCTTATAATAAATACTCACCTCTGTAAGCTGGTTTCACTATCTGCCCGTTGTATGCATATATTTTTTCCTTCTCTGGCTTGTATTTTTAATGCAAATGCAATGTCGGGATTTCCATATAAAATAGTTCTCATTCTTCAGACCATTTGACTCTGTCCATTTTTTAAGAAGAGGGGCTGTTTCCCCTGTGGGCCTGAGACAACCTAACAAAGGAAAGTGAACTCCAAACACCCCTCTTATAGAAAAAATCCCAGAGTCTGCCCTTGAATTCACCCAAAGTTCTATTTTTTAAGCCCCTAATCCATTATGTGTGTTTATTTTTCTTCAAATGAAGCCATGGTCCAAGTGTCTGCAACTTTTTTCTCCATTTAAACCGCTCATGTGACCCATCATGTTTCATATTTTATTTCCTTTAGACCTTTTTATGGAAAAAATCTGTCCGTAAATTGCTATTAAATTCAGTCTGGGACCACTTCTTAATTCTCCTCCCTCTTCTTTACCAGAGTGGGTGTCTGTGTGCGTTTGTGTGGGTACAACACACAGTAGAATTAGGACAAGAGGTCCCACTGTTACAGCTTGTATTATTTGACAGAACTATTCATTAATTATCTTCCTGGTGCAGTCTGTCTTATCGCTCATTGCTTCCATTCTTTGTTTTCTGCTTTGAGCACCTTGTTTCACACTGTTCTCATCCCAGCTCTTTGTTCCATCATTTTGTCTCCCCTATATCCTGGGGAATCTCTGAATAGTAGGAAGAGCAGAATACACTGAGCTGCGCGCTATTAGTATATCAGGATTTCTCCTTTCTTTATTTTACCATACATCGGGGAAACTGGAAGTTTTAAAGCTTTAGTGAGATAGACAGCGATCGTGTTCAGCATGAGGAGGGGGAACTGATTCCTAGCTGTCACTCTTACATCTTTTTTCCCTTTTACAAATCCATCCCAGAGGCTTTGTATTGCTGACTGGCTGTGAGGACAGATTAATGTTGTGTTTAAATTGGACAGAAATGTTTGGATTTATCACCAAAGGTTGCAAAGGAGCTACACTCAGCATTAAAACACACTCGCACACACAGACACCTCCAATTTCTGAATGTCACACATGCTCTCTTTGCCGCGGCCCTGGTCTGTTGATGGTGGACTAAATGATCCATAGCGGTGTATATAGACTGCAGCTCCTCTCATTGGTCACAGACGCTTGCTTTTTATTGAACCTACCACATAAGTCCATACAAATGTTGACTCATGCATTATGATCAAAGCCTCTCAGACTAACGCAAGTCACTGCTATATTATTTAACGTGCTCACTCCTGTCCTCCTTCACTGAAAATAGTTTTGGTGTTTCATCCTGGTGCACTAGATCCACAATCCTCAGCTGCTGTTGCCCTCTACTCTGGAGCCATTTTCTGAGGCTCTGTCCCAGAGGCGACCTCTCTGGCATCCACCACCACAGTCTATCTGGCATAACGCTAAACCTAAAATGGTTTACTCACAGAGCTATTAATAAAAACTCCACTGACATGCACATTGGTAACAGACAGTAAGAATGCCAGTCAGTCAGATTACACACGCATGAGAATTACAGACAGAAGGACACTGAAAATATGCTTAAATCTGTTTGTGGGAGGGAAATATTTGTGCCCTTGCTGAGCTCTTGCTGCTGTGATGAATGGCGCTTTATAGCATTTTACAGCCTTGTGCATTCCTCTGTCTGGGCTGTTTACTGTTACCACACCTCACTTTTAAGCATGTGTAGGGGTAACCAGCATGAGTAGCACATGGTGCTGTCAATGCCAAGAGCATTGCCCCAGTGCTGTTCTTCTGACCCCGTTTCAAGCCTAATTCACTCCGCCGCCTGCACTAGTCACATTCCAGTGGCATAGCTTCATTGCATGAAGCTCAAGAGATCTGAGGTGTATGAAAACAAAGCAGTGTTGCAGCTGTAGGAGGGAATCACTGGAAACAATTGGGGACATGACAGACGGGATTTAATTTTCAACAGCATTTTAAACCATTAGCTACTGTCTCATGTCTCGTTACCCAAAACTCCAAGTTGCACAGCTGTATGTTTTCTTTTCGTGTGTGTCAGATAGATTCCATGGCTTGTTAAGGCAGGATTTAGTATCAGTAAATCCACATTAGCTGCAGAAAGAACACTGACCTCTTCAACTGTAATTAGATGGTGGGTGGGGGTGGGGAGTGGGGGGGTTACTCCTTCTTGGTGCTTTCATGCCCAGCCACAGATACGACTTCCATCATGATGTGTGGACATCCGTTGATTGGTTAGGGACAGGTGAGGATAACAGTTTGACCTTCGGTGTGCCCGTGTGAATGCATTCCTGTGTATCTGTGCCCAATCAGTCTTCTGACTTGAATCTCTGTCTCCACAGAGGATCTGTTGTCTCGTTAGTGGAACATTGATGGTTCTTATGTTAAGTGACGGACAATGGCTGGTGTTGCTGCGCTTTGGCCTCAAACAGACTTGAGGTCCAGTCTGGATTTTTTTTTTCACCTGCTGAAGGACCATCAAGTGTTTTAACTTGCTGATGTGAAAAATGTTAATAACCATGAGAGAAGCCACCCTGCACACACACACACACACACACACTCACACACACACACACACACACACACACACACACCACCACCACCACGACCCTCATTCCCCCTTCAGCCAGTTTGGTGTCTTGGCGCCATCTTGGCATGAATCTCGGGTACCATTTGTGGAAAGAAAAAGTAAATTCAGTGTTTGGTGACAACTGTGAAATCATCAGAGCTGGAGGTAATGTGGAGGATTGTGCTGGGAGTGGGCCAGAGTAGTGGAAAGGGAGTCAGGGAGACTAGTGGGGGTGAGATGGAGGAGAAACTGTTCCCAGAAGAAGGTACTGAATAGATTTTTAGAACCTGTTTAATTGTCTTTTTATTTATAATAATAATTATAATACCTTTTATTTGTAATGCACTTTATATTTCAGAGAAATATCTGCTGTCCTGGAAAAAACACCAACTTTTTCTTGTCTGTCTTCTCCTTTTTTTCCATTTTTCCACAGGTGATCATAAATAATGCACTGTTTTTGCAGTTCCTTACTGCACTTCTTTTCTGTTATGTTCTGGCTTTGCTGTCACATTTAGCTGTTTCTGGCTGTTTCTTTTTTTCATTTTGCTTTTTTGGAGTTGTTTATCTCCCTGCTGGCCTTTTCGCAGGTATTACAGCTGTGATGCACAGCACACTATCAAGCTGTTCACTTCTCCACTTTTTCACTTGTCTGTTGTTTTTCTTTGCAACACTTTTTAGGGTTGTTTTTCTTAGAATTCTTTCTTTTGTGTGATGAACTGAAAAGTGGTTTCTTTGCTGCCGTTAGCCCACCAACATGGTCGTTTTGCTTTCAGCTCCCCCTCACCCATTTTCTTTAATTTTCTAACCTTCTATCATCCATCCTCTCTGCCTTTCACATTTTCCTTTGCCTTAATGTCCCTTTTTTGTCCCTCTAAATCTGGATTTCTTGATTCTTGTTGGCATATAACAGCAGTGCAGATTCTTACTTTCCCTTTAGCTCCACTCTGCTGGAAGACTGGAGCCCTTGTTGAGGTGTTGTTGTGGTTGTTGGCCCAGGCTGTTTCTCAAGGGGCTCCTTCAGCTTGTCTCTCCTCCCCTGAGTGTCCCTGGCCCCTGGCCCTCAACACCCACCCCTCTTGCCTGTACCACAAAGCTGCTGTCAGTTCACAGGCCACATGTGTCAGGCCCAAAGCCCTTATTTAAGACCCAGGCCTTGCTTAGGCGTCACTGTTAACAGATAGAGCACCACGAAAGCAATGGTGTAGGCTGGTATTCAGTAGCCGGATACGAGCGGAGGAAGACTGGACAGAATAAGTGATGGAAATAAAGGAAAAACACTCACATTCAAACAATTGCTCTCAACCCAGCTGACACTTTGAACTCTAAAAAAAAGCACTTTTTGTGTGAAGAGGTAGAGGGACTATTCACCGACACAGAGTGCCCCCAGTTCATAAAGCTGTTTAAAAAAATGTGAATATGGTAGTTTGGCTGCAGGGGACAGTGGAGCTCGGCCAGACCAACACACAACAGCTTCTCTGTTAGACTGTGTGTCTCTCTGCAGTACAGGAGCCCAGACACATTAACAAATACAAGCCTTCAATAAAACACCACCGCTGGACAGTGTTCTGCGCGCTCTGCCAGGGGTCTGATAGGCTGTATGTAAGGCACAGAGAAGCCACGCCATTCATTCCTTTATGCCCTATTCTAGGGTGTTTTTTTTATTGGGCTTTTGTGTAACAGTGATGACTCATTCAATATCTTTGAGTGCCAGTGATTTTATTTCTTAAACACATGCTGCATTCAGCTCCGTACATTACTTTTTATTATTTGCCCGCTGACTGAAACTATGACCACTTGTCTCGGACATGCTGGAGACACTTAGCATTTTGGCGATGATGTGAAGTGACGTAGTCCTTGAACAGTAAGATGACTAACCAGGTAGAGATGACTGAGCCTGTCAGCAGCTCCTTAAGGTTTCTGTGGATGGGGTTGCAAGTAACAAGAAGCCCCAATTGGCAATCACCAATGAGTGCTAAGCAAACTGTTATTACAGGACTAACAGGATGTTGACCAGCCACTGCGGAGCAATAGGCAAACTGAAGCAGGGGAAAGGAGGAGAAAGGGACAGTCAAGACAAAATGCAATTGTCCTTTGCCTTTTAATCTTATCTGCTGTTGCTTCATATGGCTTAGATCCTAAAAGATTAATGTCTTTAAAATGAAAACCTGGTTTTGTGCTAACTCTCAGAGGAGTGCTTGAGCATGGATGGTGAGCAGGGTAATGATGGTTTCCACAACCATGAAGGAAAGAGAAGTAAAAGAGGGTCCATTTTAGTTATGGGAGCAGAGCCAGTAGCAGTCTGCGGACAGAAAGGAGCTCAGATCAAGTAAAAGGGGGACAGAGCAAATTAGTGTTGCCAAGAATCAGTTCAAGCCAGCGTTAAAGTTTCCCCTCTGCGGTCAGAAGGCAATATTAGACATGAACTGTTTAAATTAAAACGTCTAGCTGAATGCTAGTGGATATTTGCACATTATATCTATAATGGTAGACATTTGCTCCAGCACACTTGTATTTTTTTCTGATTTCACATTTCATTACTTCCCAAACCCATAATAGCACTTTGTGAGCTTCATGAGGTGGTTTGGTTTTCAGTGGCAACCACTCTTTATTTTTAATGTGGTACAGTTTCATTTTTTTCCTAATAAAAAAGTTGTTATAACACAAAATAACCAAACAAAAAACATTTATTTTAAATGCTTGGGGTGCCTCACAGGTATTTTCAGTCAAAGCGCCTAATGTTGCTTTCTTTTATCATCTTTAATTAATGTATCTCCCAGAGCACACAGTGAGCGGTAATTAAAGACTAAAACATCAAAAGTTAGTAGATTTAATCATTTATCTGTTCATTTGTTCTGTGAAGGTAATTCTTTTATGTGTGCTGCTGACATTTGAGTCTTCGGTTGCAGCATTACTTCTGTAACAGACAACTGCCACAGCTTTGTATGCTGAGTGGAGGTGATGATGGCCACAATGAGAGACGCATTGACAGCAACAGGCTTTGTTAGTTGGAAAGGCCTGAGAGACCTTGGACTACTCATGCATCTGTGCAAAGGGCCTAGCTGCTTCAGGACAAGGTTTCAAAGGTACTGATGGCATTTATGATATAAACAGTGGCTGGCTGGGGTCACTCTCTAAATGAACAGCAAACCATTTGTGCTTTTATTGCTTGTCTCCCATTAATTTACCTGTGTGAACACATTTATTATAGCTGTATTTGTACTTGACCATTCCTCAAATCACATGTTTAATTGTAGCTTACTATCCTTTTTATCCTTTTAGTACTTTATTGGTACTTTAAAGCATAATTACATGCACAAAGGCACTTAACCATGCCCACACTGTCCCATCCATAGAGGAATGGCTCATAGAAACCCCCATGCCCTTGTACATCAGTAGTCAGCTGGGTTTCTGCTCAGCATGTGTGCAGTAGCCCACATTCTCTCAGTTGTGTTTTCCATATAAAAGCGCCGCGGTGGTGAGCTCCTGCTGGTGGCAGGGTGGGTGCCTTGTCCCACAGCCGTTGATGTGGGCCTAATCCTCTCATTAACTCAGCCAGCACTGGATGTAGATGGCACTTTGGCACTGAAATGGGATGCACACTCCCTGTCTTCTGACTCAGAAAAGTCTTCCGATTACAATATGCTCATTATTGTTAATGGATTGCTGCTGGGCCTTCTTGTGCTTCAAGTGCACATACGTTTTTTGTTTTTTTACTGTTTCATAAAGGGACAAACTCCATTCCCATCAGTTGTCTGTTTAGCAGATACTGATGAGAGATGTGATGGGTTCAGGGCAGTAGTCTCAGCTGTCTCCTAGATGACTTGTTGTGAATCCCATCTGTAGAGGAAAAACGGCCACTAATCATGATTGAAATGTAAAAATCCCAGTGACATAATGCTGATACAGAAGATTCACAAAGACAGTCATGAACAACCCCTTCTCACACCCTATTTCCATTACTCCTTTCTCTTTTCATGTGGGATTGTTGTAAATGCTACTACTCTACTCTCTGAAGTGGTCGTGCCATGATTATAAGAGGTCCTCACATACACTTACAAGCCAGCCCATGAAATAACAAAATGTTAAAACATTCTTGTACATTTTCCAAGAAGCTGGGGAAAAATGTGGGCAAACAGACAATCGAGGAACAGTATGCTGAGGTTTTGCACTAACAAAAACCAGAAACCCTTTCCTCCTTGGAGAGCATGCTTTTGTCTGCACTCTGCTACACAGGCCGGTGACCGGGCCGCTGCAGTATTAAAAAAACATCTAACGGCACCTTTTCATTTTCATAGTTTAATTGTACATTGACAGAGTTTGAAAAACTATTGTGTTTCCGTTTAATATGAATTAAGATTGAATATTGGGTTTTCTAGATACACGCTGCTGGCTTTGGGCCAATCATTGACAGATGAAAGACTGGTGAGTGTGTGTATTTCTGAGTGTGAGTTTGACTCTTTGAGCATGTGTGTATGTCTGTGGAGGTCATTCTGGGCTTCCTGTTGACAGCTGCAAGCTGTAGGCAGATTTACTCCACAGCAGATGCTTCTAGGGGACACAACTCAGTTTTAAGTTTATGTTCTACCATTTGACTGCCTCTATTTATGGATCAGTACTATACAGTATGAATAGGATAGACTAAGCAAAGCTGCTCAGAATGTTTTGACAATATTTGCTGAATCTTTTTAGCCCTGGGTGTGAGTGTTGATGTTATTCGTTGGTTACCTTCATTATCAGACATGCAAAGGAAGGCACGGCTGATTTCTTTCTCAGTATTGAAAAATTCTCAAAAGAATCACTCTGGCATTCTGGTGATTCCTTTTATCTTCTCCTTCATTCTGACCATGCCGCCTTTCATGTTGCAGTTCTGCTCAGTGTCTTTACAGCATGATGTCTTTTCCAATTTGTAGCCAAGTGTGAGATTTTGTGGAAAAGAATTAATCTGGAGATCCTCAGTTTGGTGAGTGAAGACGACCACAGACACAAAGGTCAAAGACCAATGGCAACTTATGGACCCTTGAGATTGAAAGAATGATCTGACTTTCTTCATGTGGATAATAAAAGTCGATTTTTTCTTGAGGGTGCTAATCTACATGCAGATTCAGCAACCAAATAAAGCATTTTTTGACATGTTCAATCATCTCAACTTTTTCTTAATTTGGATTTAAGAAAAACATAAACTTACTTCTGAAATTGCATCATGTTTTGGCAGGACCTAAATGACAAAACCTTAACCTAAAAGTAAAACATGGGTTGTTCATCAGAAATGAGATATTTATTTTCATCTGGTCAGGGAATAGAAAAACAATCTTTAAGTGAAGTCTGAGACTAATTGAGGAACAGGTAGCTAAAAGGGAGAATGTTTAAAGTGATGGGTGTTTTGTAAAACACTGAACTTTTCAGAAATTTTACTACTTTCTTTTACTTTTGTCTCCAGACACATGCTGAGCCTGCCAAACAACTGAGCGGGTTAGGCCATGCTTTGAGTTGAGAGCATGGATTCAGTTTCATTGCTTAAACATTTACCATTTTGTTTGCTATGTATCAGCCTGCAGTTTGACAAAGGCAGCCATTGTTCCAGAGGGACACTTTTTGGCCTTTCTTCTCTTCCTCAAAGCTTTGCTTCTGCATATTCGAAGAGGGCTACATGACAGATAACTTTTTCTTTATGCTAGCAACAATCAATGCTCTATTATTCAAACGAGGCAGTTTTGTTTGCTAGTCTTTGTGCGAAAAAACAGATGAAAGAATCGAAACAGAGCGATTGCAAGTTACTCAAAACCAGCATGACACATGCCAGTGTTTTCTTCTGCTACTGTCTACATTTAATTTGAATGTTTTGGCTTGTTCAACATATCCTTTATTTATAGTCTTTGGATAGCGATGGCCAACTCACACATTGGTGGCTTCAAATAGCAGTGAGCGAAAATATGAAAGCTGAAACTTATAATCCCAGAAATAATGCCAAGAAAATGTCAGGGAAATGTGGACAGCATGCAGTATGTTGAACAGGCTCAACCACTCTAGTCCTATCAGGACCTATTGAGCGTGGCTCACTTCGGATGGTGAACCACAGCTTGTCTATAAAGAAGAAATGTCTGCAAACACTTGTAGCAGATAGTTCGTACAACAACTTTCTTTTAAAGAGATGGGAATTATAGTAATTGCCTAAAATGAGGAAAAACTTTCTGATTACTGGACGATTCAATACACAAACTCGGTTTAAAGAGGTTTCCAATGTCAAACCATTCTGTACATCAGAGTTATGTAATTTCTTAATTCTGAATTTTTAGATTTCCCTTCAGTCTGTTTTAGTTTCATCATGCTTGAGTAATCCAGCCTTAACCAACATGCTTTTGTCTCAATGACCTAAAGCATATAGAACATGCTGCCAGAGAAACATGTAGCAATTAATAAAATCTTAATTTTGAATACACATTTTTAGGTATTGGTATGTCTCGTGTGCTGTGGTTTCACTTAGAAACACAGGGAGAGGCTAAATGAAAGCCAGACTGTTTTCTGTGAGCCCTGTGGGGTTAGCAGTGTTGACGAACAATATCCTGGTTCCCCTGGTCCATGACTCCAAAGTGCCTCTCAGCTACATGAGTCCCTTTTCTCTCAGCATCACTCTGTCATCATAGTACTTATGCAGGTCCCCTGCTATGACAGCTGTCCTTTCATCAAACATGCCCCTTTCAGATAGATGAGGTCTAAATAACAGTCACATGGCTATGCCTAAAATTCAGGCTGAATGTTTTTGGTAGTGCATTGGAGCTTTTGGTTGTATGCAGTAGCTTTAGGAGGTTCAGTTCCTCTTCTGATGATACTTGTTCTATTTAAATATGAGCAAAAGCTTTCTAACCTCAGGTTGAATATCTGTCTAACAGACAGGATTAAGGGTTTTGAACCTGGCAGGCTGAATATAAATTATATGATATTGTCTTCTCTTTGTACATTGACCATTGACTGGAAAGTACCTTACTTTCAACTTTTCACTTCCTCTGCCCTTTTTTTTATCGCCCATTAGTTTGTTATCAGGGCAGAGTGGCTCTTGTATTGACCTAGCGGGAGAGGCTTTGGTCTTTCCCTGAGCACTGAGCTCACACTGCTCGTTGTCCATTGTTTGTCACTCTAAGCGGATCGATCAGGCCATGCTGACTCAGTGTGCAGAGGTTAAATGTCCAAATGTCTGTTTGACTAATGTATTCTCTCTAAATGATGTTAGAAACACAGACCCCTTTTGAATGGTCGATTAACAAGTTGGATTGCAGTGTAGAATTAGTGAAATGTAGCAGTATTGCTTCAAATAGAGACTGCATTCTTAAGTTGGAGAGATTACTTTTTTATTCAGTTATTTTTAAGTGTGAAAGCACATGCTGGGGATGATGTCTTTTACCTTCATCTCCCCAGGATTCCGTTTCTTTGTGTTGCATCATAATCTTTGTACTTTACACATACTGACGACTTGTAGAATGCACTGTTAGATATGAGCAGAGAAAAATCTGTTTTTTAAAGAAAAAAACGAAAGGAAAATCCTTTTGAAAATCCTATATATGAATATGTTGGATTAAACACTCCTTGTCTCTTTCAGCAATTCTTAGCAATAGTTTCAGTCTGTCTTTGTGCCTGTAGATATATCTAGCTCTATAACCTTACAATAGAAAAGTTTAGGGCAGATGTCTGCACCAAAACTATGAGAAGTGGTTTGTGTATGATGGGATGATTGGATTTTCTATCCACACAGATTTACTGTAATATCTGTCTCTGAGTATATATTTTTTTCTAAGCGGTTCTCTGAGTGGAGTGCTGTGGACCATCCCTTTATGTGAAAGAGAGCAGAAGGAAATTTGGCCAAGTTCACAGCAGAGAAAAAGATGCACTTGGTCAAGTTATTGATTCCCCTCTTCCCTACTTCTCTCACCCCATCTCTCTCGCCATCCATCCCTCTTTCTCTCCACAACAAATTGCTGATGAGCCTGCTCCCCACAGACCTGCCGCCAGCCACAGTCAGTCGGGGTTTTCTCTCCGTCCATCTCTAGCCCTGCTAGGCAGAAGATTTCTCTCGAGGCCAAGGGGGAACAAGGCATATTCTGTTACAGGCAATGCAGGAGAAAGAAAAACGTACTGTTACTAGATATGAGTGAAATCAAATCTGTTTGACTTGCCTGGCAGCTATGACCATTTTTTATGCAGACGGAGAAGTCCAGGATTGAGTGAATGGAATGCAGTGACTCATGGAGCACTTGACAGATTTACAAGAGCATCTTTTCTCTAGATAGATTTGATTACAAATTATTTTATTTCCATGGAGATCAGGTTAAGAATTGAGTAAGTTTAACACATAAATCTTCAAAATCTGAAATAACAGTCATCATAATAGTGCTTCATTTGCAGTTAATCATATGTTTAAATTCTATATAGAATATTTTTAATGCAAATAAGTTTCAAACAACCCTTTGCCAACAGATAACTTCAGTCATATTGTTTTGCATTTATGTTTAATGTTTGCATTGGTGTTGGAGGTTTTGCATTTTTTTTCACACTCATTTGGTTTTGCAAAGCACTATGGTGTTCTCAGTAGTCAGTTGGTCGAACCAGTCTTGGCCATACAGTTGAAATGATTTTGTTCAGGTTAGCTGGCGATAGCATGTTGCAGCAAATATTTGAACGTTTTCCATCCCTGCCTTCAAATGTTGTGTGTTTCTTCTACTGCACAACATATGTCTGTAATGAACGGCTGCATATCAGACAGAAGAGAGAGCTTAGTTAGTCTAAAGCTACTCTCAGATGTCAGAACTAACATTCATACTGCACTTCAAAGGCTTGTGGGTGTTAACACACTGCCCTCCTTTGTGCGTATCTGATGAAGTTGAAATTGTAGACAGAAATAAAGGACAGAGAAAACAATATGCATAAGCAAACCTTAGTTGGAATCCAGAACAGCTGGCAATGTGTTGAGGCTACATTGTTTGCTCCAGCAGTGTGGCAGATGTGCTGCTTTTATTGTCAATGTGTTTCATGTGCGTCTGTGTCTGAGTGGTTAGATGACTGAGTAGGAGGATCTGAAGTAGGACATCATGGAGGAAGAGCTTGGCCAATAATTCCATTATGTGCACTTTACAGTTTGGTTCTGTCAAGTATGATATTTTTTCCATGTTTTCATTCTCTTACAGTTATATTATAATTTTATCTAACATACTTGACCAGCACAAACACATGTAACAAGCCAGAATTGAACCCAAAAGAACCTCTTTAACTAGCAAAAGCATGGACCACCATTACAGCTCTCTTCCTTGGCTGCTCTGGTTTAAATCCTACTCAAAAAGTCTTCCATGAATTCCTCCCACCAACATGCTGGGTAGCTGGCTGCTCTACTCATTAGATGATGCTCTGTGTGTGTGGAGCTCAGTGTCCTGCCACAGCCCCTCATGGTTAGATTTGCTGGATGTAAATGTAATGGCCTGTAGGCTTTATCATCTGGTATCAGTCACTCTGTAATTGGAACAGCCCCGGTTGCTCATTGCAGCAGTCCCAGGTCCTGTTATAACCCCACCCATAATCTTATAGTGGATGCGGCTCTACATTCCCACATGTGTGGAGGGAGATTTTTGGAGGGGTAGGAGAAGGAGTAAAAGGGAAAAAGGAGGAAAAGAAAGGGAACCACAAGAGGAGGCGCGTGAACTCTTGCTTCCTGCCCTGGTCTTGATGGTATCCTTCTGGTTTCCAGACTGTTCCCCCCTTCCTGTCCTCCCACACACCTCAGCTGCTCCAAACCAATGGCACTAAAATGATTATGAATTAATCCCACTCTGCAGAAATCACTCTTTAACACCCACAGATATGGTTATGCTTTTTTCACTTCTTTATTTCTTTATTATTATTATTATTATTTTTTTCTGAAGCTGTTTCATAAAAATATACCCTAAACATATACAAAACAAAAAATGTATAGTTGATATTTTATTCTCATTTTCTCATGAGTGCAATTTTTTGTAGACGTGCATAATGTGCATGTGCGTGAGTTTGTGTGTGTGCGCGTTTTATAAAAGGCAGCTTGTGGAGCTAATTAAAAGGCCTTGTGTAGGACAGAACTATTCATCTTAGTGATGGGTCCAAGCTGTCACCCCACCGTCCTGTGGGGGAATGAACTGCTGTTTCAGGGATAAAGGACACAACTCACACTCTTTGTCTTTCTTACCATCCAAATATTCTGGTTAAATGTCAGTCCACTTTTTGCTTTGCTGTGTTATGTTAAAATATTCAAAGGTCTTTTCTCTCATCTCTTCTTCACCACTTTGGCAGAAAGACACTTCCTCCTCCTATCACTGTTCCGTCCATGACTGGTGACAAGAGCAGTTAATGTTGAGATGTGCCGCCTTTGACAGCGGGATTAAGATATGCACAACTCTCCTTCTAGATTCTCTATGCTCAGCAGGCTTTTTGAATCACAGGGCAATTTTATTATCTGTGATGGGCCTGACAAAGATCACTTGCATCAGAATTTGTAATTGATGCCTTTTTAGTATTCATCTGAGTCCTGAATATCCTTTGCCCTTTACTGCCTGCACTCTGCCTCTACTCCATGGATGAACCCAAGCTGCCTGTCCTCTTGCCCTGTCATTACTGCCCCAGGCTCATGGGTGCTGCCAAGGCAGAGAGAGGTCTGTGGGTCACTGCGCAATGATGTCTCTGCCTGCAGGAACATCCAGTTACATGGTTTAAAATCAAATATCACATTTCCATGGATGAAAAAACTTACTGTCTGATATTGATTATGAATGATGGAAATTGATTGAGCTTCTGTGGCCAGCATAGCATTATCTGTGCCTGCAATTGTGGAGCTTGCCGTATCTAAAGCAGTGTAGACTCTCCTGTTAAAAGACAGGATGATTCTGACCAGCAATGGTATAAGCAAAGGTTTCTTGATACGGTTTGTAAAAGAAAGAAAGAAAAAGATTGGCAGGCAATATAGGTGAGTGGTAAGCATGAAAGAACCTGCATGACCTGGACGCCATGAAATATCCTCCATTTGATGTGTTACAGGTGAAGCAGTGAAATGTTTGGTTATAGTTCTCTCATGCATCACAAGGTCATCCAAGGTCTCTCCGCCTCTTACCCTGAAATGCCCTCCCACCAAGCAGTACTACCAGTTTCTCTTTGTGGTTCCTCCATTGGAGATCAAATTACAATAATTACCTGCTTTTAAAGTTTCTGGCACACTGAGCACTGTCTAAATCCCCCAACTCCGCTTGGGAAAGATACAGCACAGAATGTTACTCCTTTTTACTTCAAAGCTGAGATCATTTGTATGATTTTTGTACCAAGCGGGCTGTAGATAATGTTGAGAATGATCTAAGCAGCTTGAAGAAAACATGCAGAACAATACACCTTTGTTTGTTCTTTGCACATGAATGATGTGAGTACTATAACTGTGGTTTCTTTCTGGCCCTTTGTTGCTTTTTCTAACTGCAAGTGCTGCAGAGCACCTGCAGGGCATATGCAAGCAACACGTGTACGTGTGTGTGTGTTTTTATTTTTTGTTTGCAGGGTAAGAGGTCTGTCCCTGAGGGGTCTGTTGCGCTGAGACACATGGGGAGCAAGGGGTCACATAGGAAGGAGGGGAGCCAAGAGACCTAACCTCCACATGAACCTTAAACTATTACGAGAAGTAAGGAGAGAGATAGGGGGTTGAGACTTGAGCTTGAACATACGTCTGCAGGGCCTTAAACAAATGATAGGGATTTCCTCTGCCTTTCTGACCACGTCTGACTGTCTAAGGCATTATCTTCTATCTGTCTGTTGTCTTGAAGAATGGTAGTATCATATAACTGCTCCTCGACATACCAATAGTTAACAAAGATAATGAGCAAAAGCTGAAAAATAAAGTCAGGAAGATGAGAAGGGGAAGTAGTTTTAGTTGCCAAAAGTCTGTCTTTCAATTTTCGTTTTAATGACATTCCTTGTAAATCTTCCAAAGTGCATTGTCACGGTAAAAATATGTTGCAAGTTATATGGAAATGTCTGGTAAAACTACATTTTTGGAACACAACACACATGAAACTCAGAATTTGCTGTAAAATTGCAACATGTAAAAACTTTCAAAATTTGCAGCTATTTTCACACAAAGGCAAAGATTTTGGACAATCCTGTTTAAATACTTAATATCTGTTGAAAATTTCCTGATGGGAACAGTGTTGGAGCTGGAGCTGTTCATGGAGTGGAGCAGCATGGATCTCTCCACAGGGTAGGCCTAATGTCGACAACCAAGAGATATGGGCCTCAGAGGTGTGTGCTGCTGGGTGATGGATGGACATAGCCTGGGTTAAAGAGGGGTCACCCTGTTTGTTTTGTTGTGTTTAGGTGGAGATGTTTGCCACACTTCATCATCATGCCTCAAAGTTTGATGGCATGTGTGCCACCTCTCTCTTTCCAAGCACACCTCCCACATGACCTCCAACTCACACGCACACATTGTCTTACACACAGGCACATACTCTTAGATAAAATGTTTTTTTTTCGAAAGATACGTAATCACCATCTCCAGGTAAGTGAGAAGGATTGTAGCGCCTAATAACTAATTGTTTTCCCCTGACTGCAGTTAGCTGCATATCTATAGTGTCATATAGTATACTGCTGCACTTAACTAGTCTCTTCGTCTATCATCAGCAAATCCTTGAGATTCCCTGCCTGCCTACACTCATGCTATTATTCTTGACTATAATGTCTTAGTGAAATAAAGTCTCTTTGGGACAGCAAACAAAAAACAAAATCCTTGTAAGTGAATATAGACTTGTGAAAGCAGAGGAGTAGCTCTTTACCCTGCTTATCATCGCTTTCCTCACTGAGTTAAATCGTTTGCCAAGGTTGGCCTTGTGACCTGAGCTGTCTTGACTAAAACAACATATAAGAACCACTTATCCAATAATAGCTTATAGTTTTATATTTCACAATATGCACAATAAAAGAGGGAGCTGCTGGACTGGATTCACTGCTAAGATAAGGGAGGTCATGTGTAGAAGGTGAAAAAAAATGTAGGAATCTCCAGCTTGGGTTGTTTTGCTTATAGCTGTAGCTCGTTGAGCTTCACAGGCTAATTTTTAGCCATGCTAATGCTAATACAGTAAAGCTATGGAGCATTTTAAACATCTTGTTTGTAGCATCTTCAAACTGAATAAAAGTTCTTTCAAATTGGCTCTACAAAGACATCCAAGCTAGATTTACACGTAGCATGTAAAGCTTGTTACATACTCCACATGAAGCTAAAAATACAATATGTGCAACTTTTACATTGACAATACCTGAAGTAATGACTAATTAAATTAATCAGAATATTGCTCCACATGTATTAATAGCCACTGTTTTATGTATGCTATGCTAAGATTACTTTCTTTAGTCTTTCCTTTTTTTTGATAGGGCAACAGAGGGATCTGCGTGTGTAATCATGCTAATATGTGTTGCGTTTCCTCCACACTGCTGTTTTTGTGCTGTGTATTCTCAACAGCTGCTGTATAGGTGTGCTTAACTCCCTGTTCCATTGGTTGAGCTGCTCATTGGCGAACAGTTACAGACTGTTAGGAAATCCCTGGTGTTAATGTTAAGTGTTGCATTGCTCATCATATGCAAATTACAGGTTTTCCAAGATAAACAAATGTTTCTTATGTTTTAGAAAAATTATTCTAAAACCTTAAATCAAAAGCTGCTGTTCTCTCTTCCTTACCTGTGCGTGCAACTGATCTTTTTTGTGGCTCCCTGTGGGTGCATGTCAGATCCTGCTGTAATGGAAGTAAATGTAATAGCCTTCACCTGGAATAAGGAAGATCACTGGGCCATATCCCCACTTTCACGCCAGAAAGCCCCCAGATAAACTTCTTATATGTTAGCAATGGTCCTCTCCAAGTCCTGTCACATTTATCTTCTAACCCTGATGTGGATTGGCTTGGTTCCAGTATGTCAACCAAAGCAAAGTATCAAATAAAGGGCGTAATCAACACATTTTATTGGAGCTGGGAGTAAAAGTACTTTGTGTAACATGTGTTTATGGTACATTTGGCTATTTCTCTGTGGGTTTTATGAACAGGTTTGGTGTTACTTGTTTAGACACGTGATATAGATATGTCTTTTTTAAATTATAACAAAAGCTGGTGACTCAGTAGGTTTGATTCTTCAAAACAAGTGAGTCAACTTTGTGCAAAATGTTGCCTGTTAGCAGTCATAACACAGCTGGATTAATCCAATTAAAAATAATAATAAACAACTTCCTGTTTAACTTCAAGAAAAGTACATTCCCTAAAACCTTTTTTAGTGGTAGAATCCTACTTTGTGTATCCAAGGTAACAGTTGTTATGATAAACTTTGTTCAAAGAGGCACTTTTCTGAAGGATGAAAGCATTCCCATCATACATATCCCTTGGGATGCAGATGCTGTTAAAACAGGCCTCCTGCTGACGGAGCTTTGGGAGATTCTAGAAAACCTTAAAGTCAAATAGGAGGGAGGGCAATGAAACAGTACCACAGAGAGAGATGTCTGTAACTACCTCGTTTCCCTTCTCTTTTTATCTTTCATATATATTTTCTGACAAAACACCTCTTTGAGGCTTTATTCTCCACCAG
>JBAMHX010000010.1:10480558-10505625 GCA_037177515.1 Pseudomugil tenellus | reverse complement strand
CCTCGTTTCCCTTCTCTTTTTATCTTTCATATATATTTTCTGACAAAACACCTCTTTGAGGCTTTATTCTCCACCAGATACGCTAGTGATAATTAGCTTTACAATAAAAAGCAGCAGGCATTTGAGGATTTCCTCCTTCTTTTGAGCATTTCTTTTTAAGGGAAACTTTGGTAACTTTTTTTTTCCAGAGAAAGAAAAAAGCAAATGATGTCAGAATATCTGTGAGTTATTCCTTCCTCTTCTCCCTTTTTAACTCACTCATCTTTCCACACGTTTCTGTGTGCACCTACTCATTTTGAAGCTCTACTCTGTCATTACCTGAGACAGAGATGGATTCATGGTGTTTCGTAGCATTTAGTTTCCATTCTTTCTGCTTCTGTTTGCTCTGATAGCCGGCATGATAGAAAAGTGCTGCTTCGCATTATCAGCTCTCTGTTGTTGCATTGGCATTCTTTCTACTGATCCTTAAGCCTTAAGCAGACACAGCTGGGAGTGAGTGGTGCTTAAACTCATCAGTGTGCTCCCCCTACCACATCCAGTGCATTCTCTTAGACGGACATCCGGGACATTTTGACAGCTCGCCATCGTAGCGTGGTGGAAACATACCCTAGCGACACTACAGAGGAGACATGGTAAAATCATGTTGTACATCTATTTTTTAAAATCAACAAGGGATTCAAGACCAAGTACCACTGTATACCGTTAAGTGGAGTCAGGAGAGTGATGTCGCTGAGCGGCATCAACAGATGCCAAATACAATCGGACGTAATGCCGATGGCATTAAAGATTTTTTTTCTGCACTACTTCCTACGGAAGCATTCAGCTGTAACAACAATGAAAAAATATTTGACCAGTTTCTCTTTTTAACAAAAAAAAAAAAAACAAAACATATCTCGTTATAATAAGAATGTTTTTCGATATAACGAGATATTGATCTTATATTGAGAAGGTTTAACGAGAAGGTTTCTCATTCTACCGGACATGTTTATTGTTAAGAACAAGGTTAATATAATTCTAATTCCTCATCTAAGTGACACGATTATCTCGTTATAACATGAAAGGTTTAACCATAACATCGCTTCTCTGAAAACTTCTGATTTAGGTCCGGTGGGAACAGGGAGAAGATGAAGCGGGGTGCGTTTTAATAAGTCGAAATCTGTTGGAAAAACGCATTTCCACACGGGAAAAAAGATTTAAACTAGGGTTAGGGTTACACATCTTGTTATAATGAGAAACCATCTCATTAAAGTTTCTCGATATAATGAGATTAATATCTTTTTATATAAAGAAACTGTCACATTATAATGAGATATGTTTTCCGTTAAAACGAGAAACTGGTCCAATATTTTTTAAAGGTTATGACGGCCAACCGCTTCTGTAACTTCCTTATATCGTGTGATTTCATTTGCTGATAGGTGACATTAGTATGAAAAATTCATGTCGAATAAATAAATCCAAATTTAGAGAATTTAAACCAACCTATAGTGAGCCAAACACATATAACTGAATGAGACTAACGAGTTATTTGCCCCTAGACAAAGATGGCGCCTTCGGTTCCCATTGCAAATACGTCATTGTGACGACATGCTGTCTAAGACAATAGCATAGGCCTCATTACATGACAAAGAAGCAGCCAATGTGCTGCAGACTTTCTGCCTGATTTTAATATTAAGAAGAAGGCTAACCTTCTTATATATTAGATAAGTTTTACTAGTATGTAAGTAATGATTGACTGACCAAGTGTCTTAGTTGGTGTAATATGGCTAAGAAGACTGTAGGTTTGTTTCTGTTCAAAGTCTAATGTACTCTCGTCTAAAGGTGAGAGTTCATGACTTAAAATAGGTCAGTGAGGGCTGTTCCTTTCCACACTTTGTTGCTAAATCTCCCCTTAAATAACTGGTTCCAAATTGTGCTTTCCTTTAATGCTGGGTCAATCTGCATGTGATTTAAAGAATGTACAAACTAGTTAGAAATTTCTATTTTAAATCTCCCACCCAGGAAAAAGCAAGGCCAGCAGCATTAGACACAAGCACAAACAGACTGTTCTTTATTTAGACAAATGCCTACAGGGAGGTAGATGCTTCTAAGACATGTTTTTTTTTTTGCCCATATTTCAATCAACCCACTATTTTCCTAGGCTTTTAGACCTCACTAAATAATCATTGGCGTCTTTCCTCACAGTTTATCATGCAAATTGCAGCTAACTAATGTTGTAGTTTGGCAAATGTGCATAATGCACGTTAATGTGCTTGTGTACAGATTTGGGTTTTAAAAAATTCGAGATTTAGGACTTGGTTTTAAAAGAAATTAGAGATACTGAGTTTGTGTCTAACACACAGCTAATCAATTGTGTACTTTGACATGGCTTTCTAACACTTTAGTTAGAAAAATAGTTTCAGAACATAAATCAGAAGAGATCAGTATGGACAGCTGTCTACTGGTTTGTCATACGATCTATGGTAGTCATAATCTTTTTTATGCCTTTATTTTGGTTTGATCAGCAACCCTATAGTATTGTCCTTCATCTCTAAATGGCCAGCCTTTTACAATTTACTCTGCTTCCTTCTTTGCTTATCTTTTTATTCATCTTCAAGCTGTCTTAATTTGCCGAAAACCTAAAATGCTTCTTCAATTCAGTAAAAATCCACAGCTAAAATTTAGATTACATCATGATATGTTGAAATAAAATCATGTGATTTGGATGAATAACACTTGGGAGATGCAGTTTTTACCTACTTTCTGCTTGTGGAGTGGGATCAGTGAGAGTGACGGTTCACAATCATCCCCCAATTCTTCACCGTGGGGGAGCATTTTTCTGCCATAATGGTACCAAAGGATACACTCTGATTATGTAGCACACACACACACACAAGCATGCACACAAAATGTATTCCAGCATTATGAATTCCTGTCACTTGACATTGTTTTCCACTGATCAAGCAGACAGAGCATTTATTGATTGTGGTCAACCACAGATTACAATCAAAAGGAAGACCATATGATGTCTTTTTAGCTTTTAAAAGACAGATGTTGAGCTGCAGAATTCCTGAATCTTAATGTGTCCAGAAGTCACTCCATAATCGTCTTCCAAACGGCATCTTCCAGTAATAGATCTTGTTTCTTTGTCAGAAGTTTAATAGTGCCCTTTGAGTTTTAGGGAAGGTGCTTAAATTATTAGAGCTATTTGCTTCCACATAAATCAAACAGTATTACAAGATGAATGACCGAGTAGATGCCTAACGAAGTTATAATTGCTGACAAAGAAATAGCTATTTTATTATTGCATAACATCAGATTGATTTATGCATAATGCTCTTTCAGGCTTTGTACCGATTTTTATCGATGTCTTTATTTGATATCTAAATTAGCATGCTGAACAAACTGCCACTCCTCTGATAATTTACTGAGGACCCATCTGTGGGTCTGCAATAATTTAACTTTTCATCCAGGTAAGTTTGAATGAAAGAGCTCATTATGTGCACTTTGTTTTGTTTTATTTTCTGCATTATAAAAGAGAAACATTTTAAACGCTGTAGTTTTTCACCAGCCAGATATGATTCATGTGGTTTTAATGGCTATGCCACAGGAGGGATCGTTTAAGCAAGAGACCAGGGGGGAAAAGGTAGCAAAAAGAGAAATTAATGCATGTGTAGGGAATTTTGAATAAGTTCACAATGAAACATTTTCTTTGTTCTTATTTTAGAATTTATTTAATATACTATTTAATATACTAACAACATGTATGTAGCAGCATTTTATTTCAGTAACATGGAGGTGGCTTTGCAAGAAGAGGGCAGTAGCCTGGAGGGCTGAAAGACTGATGACCCAATCCTTTTCCCATTTACTGTTAATTTCTCTTCTCTTGATGTAAATTGTGTTGCTTCTCACATCGCCAAGCACTCCTCTGCCATCACGCCGTCTCTCCTTGAGGAGTCTTGTTAAAGACTGACCACTGATAAAGCATTGAGGAACCTCCCAGGTCAGGCCTTTGTGCCCTTTTGACCTTTGTCTGCTCAACTCCAAATTATGATGTATTAAAGCACAAAGAACTACTAATGGCAGTGCACGTATTAAACATCTGCCCTGCTCCTTGATCAAAGGACCATTTACAACAGGCGTTAAATATGCTCACAGGAAGTAGTGGTGAGTAAAAAAGGTCAGGGGTCGAGGCAAGCGTGTGAAGTGGACCTGTGGCTAATTATTGGCTTACGAGAGCCTTTGTACTGGTAGCCAGCTGTAAGACTAGAAAGCTTTGGTCTTTAATATCCTGCTTCAGCCCCTAAATGTTTCTCTGTATCTTAGAGGAGCATTCCTACAAGACAGAAATGGAGGCAGCTGCTTTGATGATGATTGGGCATGTCCTTTAGTCATGAAAGCAGATTATAATCTGCAATGCAGGTGCCTAGACCGAGAACGCCATACTCTTGATTGCGGTAAAGACCTTTTCTCATCACCACAGAGGGTGATAGTAGAATGGCAGTCAGGCAAAGCGAGCGATCATTGTCTCAGTTTAGAGCTGTGGCTCCATTCCTGTGGTGTCAGAAATTATACAGTTGGTCTAAAACGACAGGATCCGCTGTTTGGACTTGACTCGGCCACAGAGTGCAGTGCTGTTTAGTTCAAAACCCCTCAATTTGCTTAGACTTAAATGAGACATTGAGAAGTCACCAGACATTCCTGGAGTGAGTGAGCAATCACTCTGCATTGTCAGAACATAAAGATGAAAGAGAAAAGCAATCAAATTAAACGAGTTGGTGAAAAGGTCTTTAGGTTTCCACAAACACTGGCAGCATTTGCTTGAATATGAAGCCTTCTGAGAAGCATTAAGGCTTTCAGGGGATTTTTTTCATGCTTTCTATGGGTGACAGGTAGCTGATTACACTGACTGCACATTAAATAATATTTAAAAATTATGTTATTTAACTATGCTTTGAATTTTTATTTTAATCTATGCCTGTTGACTTTCTTTACAAGATCGAAATAAAATAATCTAAAACTAAAGGGAGTTTTATTGTTTAAGTACAGTTAATCTGAATGATTATCTTCTCAACATTAATAAGTCATGACTCTTCCTTATTACAAAGCTGAAAAGGATTCTTAATTGTTCCATTTATCTTTGCTCCAGATGTGCTGGAGTATTTGGGTTAAAATAGCATCACTTGTCTTTATAATGAATTAAATGTCTGCAGGAAGACAAAGCGGACGTCGTGTTCCTTTGTTTGCTCCTGGTTTTAAAACCCAGTCACTTTGACAAGTTTCCTGAAGGGAGATGATAATTACAGCCAAGCTCACTGTAAGTCATAATAAACATTATAAGCACTTTCAGTAGCAGAGAAGCTTTTTGTAGGAATAGATACATATCATTATTTATCAGCTAATAACCTCATTAAGTTTAATTCAGGCCGGGATTTGGCTGGTTGCAGTCACTGTGAGGGTCGAATCATTTTTTGTCTTTTAACCACTGTTACCAGCAGAGTGTAGTAACAGATAAATTTATTTCAATTTTCAATTTTACTCAAACATAAACAGCTTTCAGTGAGTTGTAAAAGGGAGAAATGTATAATTTGGCCTAGATATATAAAAATTATGCATTGTGAATTGTGAATAATACACGTGTTGATGACAAATCAGGTTCTGTGAATGTTAAAACTACAACCTAAAGCATGTTCTTTGAGAGTTGAGAATATATAAACATTTTTTTTATTTTGATATTTTAGGAAATTTGTTCATGAGATAAAATTGCTCCCACACAGATTGCCATTTTTTTTGTATAAATGTGTATGAAAAGCATTGTAAAACCACAAGTGCGGTCTAATTCCAACAGTGGTGAGGTGTACAACATGAAGATTTGCTTTCCAAGTGAGACCAGTAACCGTAATGTTTGCCTGCTATGACACAAGTACAAAGCCCAAAAAATGCAGAGGTCTCTGTTGTTCATCCTAGAGAGATGTGGTTACACTGCAGGTTTTTTATTCCAGCTGGAATCTTGAATTGATCCATATTTAAGGACAGTGTTCCATAAGATGGAGTTTGCATTATTAAAATGGTTAAGAATTCAATATAATTTTAATAAAACAAGCTCTTAGCAACCCCTCTTTCTCTCTCTCTCTCTCTCTCTCTCTTTCTCTGTCTCTCATGTTTTATTTGTTCTCTGTTGTTGCTGCCTGTTAATGTATGAGTGTAAGTTCCTGTCATGCAATCGCGCTAACTCCCATGTTTTCTTCACTGTCTGAAACATATTCTTATGCAAATGAACCTTTTACAAAAAGAGCTAGCATCCACATTGGTCGTTTTTTTTGGGTTTTTTTTTTTTTTTTTTGGGGGGTTTTTTTAGCTTAAGCTGCTAGAAAGGCTTCGGTATGGGCTTCTCTTGATGTTTGTTTTTTTAGCTGTGATTTGGCTGCTATGCTGCTTCTTCAATACTCTTAAGTTTCTTTATTGAAGTTAGACTGAGCATCTTCTATAATGACATCATTAGTAACCTGAATATATGCCCCTTGAAGAAAATTATTAAAGATATTTATATAAGAAAAATAGATTTATTGGAAAAATGAGAAATGTTCAATTCTTAATTTTAATTTTCTCTTTCTGTCTTCGGGCTGTATTTCTGTGCAGCTGGTTCTTTTTGTGGATGCACACACTGTCTTTAGCACCTTCTCCTTTAATTGGCCAGCTTCCCTCTCTCCCGGCCTTGTGGATAATTGGCCATGCAACCCCAGCCTTCAAACCCCCAATCATTGCTTCTCTCCAGCCTCTGCTCCATTCCATATATGTCTCATCCCAGTGTGAGCCTCTCTGTGGATCCTCCTTCGACCAGTCGATCAAAGGGAATATACAATCTAACGCTGCCCAAACACATCGCCGCTCAAGAGGCTCTTGCCTCTCTCACAATACCAAATATCCGTGCAGCATGAAATGAATTTTTATGTCCAGTCGAGTATATTAGATCCAACATCTCCCTCTACTACCTGAGCCTCCAGAGACAAAGCGTAGCATCTCCTACAATACATAAGAAGAGCTTATTTATTTCAGTGGTGGAGGGGCCCTGTAAGAATTATTCATGAGGGGTTCAATATCAAAATATTCTGCTGTGCCCTGGCCCTTAATAATTCATACTTAGCATTCACCTTCATTGGTATAGAGAGCTGAGAACTCATCCATCATTGCAGGGAGTCGAGTTTTAACTAGTACCCAGTCCAAGCTCTGGTTGGCAGACGTGCACAAAGGTAAAGCAGGAGGGAGGGAACAAAAGAAAGGAGGCGGGTGGTTTTGTCACTCTGATTAGCAACACACACACATAAACCTCCATCTCTGGAAAGGAGGCAGCTAGAAGGAGGGAAAGACTGAGTTGTTGACCTTTAGGAAAGGACCACTGGCTTCAGATTGAGTGATTGAGTCAGTGCTAGTGTAAAGCAGCTGCATTAGGAATGCTTGGCATGCTTTAGCACTTCTAATTATGAAGAATCCAAAACAACTGCCAGGAAGGAGATGAGTGCTCACCTTGCACTCATATGCTGCTTGCTCTGTGTGACCTACCACAGACGTTTTTGCCTCATTTCCTAATCATAAAGATCAGTCCCACACTCCGCCTTTGCTTTGCTTTGTGATATATTTTTTTTCACCTAGCTTCAGTTTGTCCCAGCCACTGCTTGTCATCCTCGTGAGTTTTTCTTCTGCAGCTAAAAGTGTTTGTTTACCAAGGTGTAGAGTATCAACCTGCTGGACAAATTTGACAGCAATGTTCTGCAGTTACAGCACCAAGCAGCCAAGCATTGCTTTATGAAGAGCCAATACGCCAGGCAAATTCTATCTGCATTTGTGCTCATTGCAGGGGAGTTCACACAGTCCATGGAGTTTTTCTAAAAGAGAATAATTAAAGCATCAAGCCAGAAAAATGAATGCATAAAAAGTATTTGTTGCTCCTTGAAAACAGCCTGTGATATTTGCTTTTTTTGCGCAGCTTGCCTTGAATGTGTCATTCCAGTTTCCCGTAATGTATCCCTGCAAGACAAAAACCCTTGTAACATTATCAGCTTATATGCATAGCTACTGCGCAGTCAGTAGAGAGTGACACGATGGTTAAGCTGAGAGATGGAGATTAGAGCAAAGAGGGTGTCCCTAGAGATTTTCACACATTGAGACTAAGATTTTACTCTTTTACCAGAGCTGCAAAGTGAGTCAACAGTTCCACCCCCTGAACTGTCACTGAGAGACTCATTAGAGGTGCAAAGACAAAGATAGGGTCATCTAAAGGAGGAAAGCGGAGACTCTTAATATCTAACCATTTACAGCATAAAACATTGCCCTGGTTAACTATAAAACATCACAGATCTTATGTTTAAATAAGTGAAAAAGCACCTGATCTGAATGAGGTTTGCCATCTCATTCACTTTTACCATCAAGAAGCTACGTCTGCAGCCAAACATTCCTGTTTCCCATCAAAGGAATGTCCTTGTACCCACCCTAGTAACCTTGAGGCTAATTTGAAGGGAGGGGTGTCAGTTTGAAGGAAATGGGGGGGGGGGGGGCAGCATACAAGACTGAAGATTGCTAATGAATGCAGGAAGAAAGACAACATTGGAAACCTGGTGATTATTTCATATCTGGAAATGTATCATCTTCCTCCATCTCATCCTCGTTTCTGTCCCTCTTCGTCAGTTTCAGTGTCGCTTTATGATTTTCTCACATCTCAGCAAAAATTAATTCCCTTTTTACCCCTCAATACAATAGTTGGTTTGGATTTAAGGATTTAATATTCAACATGTTTGCATCCTGGAGATTTTTTTGTCCTCTTGTGGGAAATGAGCAGAGTGGCAAGGGAAAAATAAAACGTCTCAAATGAGGTCCAGGTGTGTAAGTGATCAATTTCATGGAGCTTGGTTTTGCAAGGCTGCATGCTGAAGGAGGCTATCATAATTGGGCCACTATTTGAGACAGGTCACCATTTTACATAATTCTATTTGGGACACACACACATTTCTTCACCAACCGCAGAAATCACAGACCACTGAGCACAAATGGGACAGATTGTTTTGTGGCATTTCCTGGTTACCCTCATGTTTACAGGACTACTAGAGACTTGTGTTTACATCATAAAGCACAAGCTCTACAGAGAACCGTTCTTTGTCAGCTTTATCACAGAGGAGGACTCCTGTTCTGGTGGAAATAGTAACAAGATAAAGACTCCACTAGTCTAGATGCTGCAAAGCGAAAGAGCCACACTGTTAAAGCTAAACTTTTAATGGATTTATCTCATAGAAGTTACCTGTAAAGTGATCCAACCTGAAAAATCCTCCTTTAAGCTTTTTTTTTTAGTTTATCCTTATCAAATAAGATGCAAAACGTATTAACATGATAAATTGTGCAACAGAACATACAAGGAACTTATTTTAGAAATTTATTTTGCATGGAAATCCATCCAATTATTTCTTGCAATTTGTATTCCCAGGAATTTTTATGTGCCTGTCTGGGACACATTGCTAGTGTCAAAAATTGTCTTTACAATGACTTGCTGCTTAAATTATATGCTCTAAAGAATACTTAATTAAATTAGAAAACTTTATCTTAATTGCTTCCAAATTACCATTGCAGCTGGAGGAGAGGAGGAAAAAAGTCAAGAGGAACTGACATGTACTGGCATCCTACTCGTATCCACTGACAGACACACATTTATGCCGACTGCACACAAAAGACATACATCTCACAGTCTAGTTTTCCCCACCCTGCCTTAATGGCTCCAATTACTCTTTCAAAGACTGCCAAAACTGTACCTGACGGTGAAGCAATTGTGATGGTAATTCAGTTGTTTTTAATGGACACTCTCTCACTAATGAAACTGTGGGGGGAAAGATTTTCCAGACAAATTGCAGCGCACATTGTAAACGTAGATTATGCTAATGTGAGGTGCAGAGAGGTTGTAGTGTCTCGTGAGGTAGGGGGTGTCATATGTCTCCCTGTATAATCAAGGCACCGTTCTTATAATTGCCCCCACTTTTGTCCTCTAATGGGAAGCGAGGGGTTTGCATGTAGCATTAAAGTATGTTACTATGTGTTAAAATAGCAGAGAAATGTGTCAATTTCTCTGCTTTACAGTCCCCCACTGAGATACAGTATGGCATGTTTCACTTTTCTGCATTGTATTGTAGTCATGGTGTGAACCTGGCTTTACTGCTTTCATGGAGTGACTGTGATGACAGCACAGCAGATGGTTATGAAACTACTGCTTGACTTTGAGGGACAGTTAAAGTAAAATGACTAAAAACATGTTCTTTAGTCGTCGCCCCAAAGCCGCCTCCCCCCTCTCTCACAGGTTACTGATCTCTGACACTTACCATAGAGAAACTGGGGATGGAGACCACCGGACATAAAGGAGGTCACTGTATCCCATTTCACCAGCAAGGATGAATAGATCTGGGGCAACTAAACCACATACTGCCCCCCAGACTGCCTAGGGCACTGTGGTCCAGAGAAAAGAGGGAAGGAGAGTACAAAAGAATGACTGAAGTGCATTCCTGAAAGGAGGAGAGCCGGGATTGAATGACAGAGAGGACAGGGGGGCAGTGGTGACACTGGCAGCCAGTGGGATCGAGTTTTCCCTCTGAAAAACGAGTTTGGTAAAACAATGACTTTGGCATCTGTGTAGAACGGAGAAACCGACTGGGATCCTGCGCTGTCGAGTGCTGAGGGTTCACTGGAATGCCTTTAATGTAACCCTGCCTGCGCTCTCAGCGGATACTCCAAGGCTCTTCTTGTACAATGTAACATAAATCAAACTCTATTGCCACTTCAATTAAAGTACACTCACTAACTTTGCAGCTTCCTTTTGTTGTTGAAAACACGGCAGATAAGGAGTTTACAGTGAATAACTGAGATGATTGTGTGCCAGGATGGGTCATCTTGTCCTCAGGCCATATTCTACATTAGATAAAGATCAGCATTCTTCCTCTCTTACAGATGTAGGTCATGTAGCCAGAGCTACAGCACAGATTGAGGCCTTCATTTATTTTATTTCCCATCAGTGTTTGCTGGGATTAATTTCTGTTTCTGCATTTCATAGAAAATAACTGAAATCTGTTTCCTGATGGCATTTATTCTATTACGCTTCCCTGCTGCAGCTGAGATAAAACCACATCAACACATCTGTCAGGTTAGAACACATACACTGGTAATGCTAATGCAGTCAAACAACAATGCATGTTTGCTTTTTTGAAGTAGGAACTCATAGATTTCCAAATTAGAAGAAAAAAATCAAATTTATATTTACTCTGCAGTGGATGCAGATCAAGATCTTAATGACAAACGTGAATTTTATTGATAAATGTATGTACCGAGCATTAAAAGAGAACTCTGTTTTGCCCGAACGTCATATTAAGACCTCAATGTAAATTGAAAACATGCAGCGGTTGGTTCTTTTCCCATAGCGACAGCAACTCGGTACAGATATGTATTATATAACATTGAAGAGAATTTAGAAAACTTGAACAGTTTTTTTAAATTGTTTTTTCTCTTTTGTCCGATTGATTTGAAACTCATCCAATGACCTATATGATCCACACATTAGTTCCATAAGTTCCTTAGATCATTTCTCTTTGGCCACAAAGTAAATAAATGTATCCTGACCAGGAAAACGTTACAAACCTCTTGTCCAAAAATAAAGATTAACTATAAAATGCTAAAGTGCAAAATCTAAATTGAAAATGTTGTTTTTCAAAAACTCAAAAAATTACATATACATAAGAACATAAAAAAACAAACCTTAATAAGATTCAAGCAACAAGAAGCCAACAGTTTATTTTCTTATCAGTTGACTGATTAACATAAGCATACAGTCATAAAAGGGACTTGGACCTAAATAGGAAGTTTAAATAGGTATATAATAACTCTCTTTGTCTCATTTACATACAAGCACACCTATTCACAAAGGAAGTGTGACGACATGAACAACACATCAAGAAAATGATCCGTTTGACACAAAGTTCATTTTTATTGAAGAGACTCCTGTCATCGAGACGTTTAAAAGCCTGGTTATGGTGGGATCTATCAGACAGAGATCAGCCAAGCCTGCAGTGTGTCAGCTGTGTGCAGTAGCTCAACCAGAGACCTCCACACCCTGCAGATACCAGTGGTCTCCACTATCACCCTTCCCACTGCTGATAACGGCTCATTTGTTGGTGGTATTCTGTGAACTGCAGGGAGGGAGTATGTTCCCAGTGAGCTGACTACTGTGGGACAGGAAGGGGATAAAAAGTGGCCAATTAGCTTTGATTTCTGGTCAATTAGTGACTTTCTTCGTCCACATTAGAGTTTATATTATCTTTGGGAGAGGAAGGAAGCTGTAAGACAGCTTTCAGGGACTCATTGAAAGTTTGTGTTTATTCTCATCTTCCAGTCTTTGTGAAAGTATTCCAGATTGACCTGAAAGGTTTATAAAAATCAGAATGTAGTTTGTTTCTTGCTATAAGGAACATTTTGGTGTTTCATGCTTTGGACTGACATGTTTGACATGGGAGAAGGGAACATTTGCTTGGCATTGCTGGAAAGGAAATTGCAAGGAAATAAAATGGCAAGAGTCAGAAAAATACCATATGAGAGAAAGGGGTAAGGTAAAGCAAAAAGGATTATTTTCTTATTGGCTTAAAACATGAAGACAAATATATCACAGCCACAATAAATGTAGCATTGCAGAGCCAGTTTAAAGTTCAAACTGTGTAGTTTAAAGCAAATATGTCTTCTGTGCAACGGTTGTTAGTTAAGACTGACCTGACTTCATGCTGCAGCCTGACACTAAACGCTCCTGCTGTTCCCTTCAAGGGATTTTAAAGACCAGGATTGTTATTATAATTCATTTTATTTTTCCAAGCTTTAATTTTTTTACTATTTGTCTTTGGAAAATTATATTTCAAGCTAAGCGCGGCATCCTGGATCATGTCCATTTGTCTGTGGCCTTTGTGTTTCATGGTGACCTGCCAAATTTTTTCACCAAAATGAGAAGCTAAGTGCAAAACAGCCCCGTTGTCTTACGCTGGTCCTTCAGGCCATGGGTCAAAGGACTGCTCACTAGAGCTTTCTGTTCTGTTAGGACACATGAACACATTCACGATATAAAGGCACAAGTGGTCAAGCTGACATTATGGAATACAAAAACACATTGGTACAATGAGGGCTCTCTTAAATCCTCACAAGTAATGTGGAGTGGGGAACTGTCCATTTTGGCTTTAATTGTGTTGTTGTATCCATTATCCCAGGGTCATTATGGGCTTATGCAGGGCGTGGGTGGATGAGGATTCATGCATGAAACTGTGACAGGGGGCTTTTAGTGGATAGACGAGAAGGTGGAGAGCCTCCTTCAGCCTGTGCATACCTCTTCTACCTGATGTGGAGTGGCCGTGGATTGCTCTTACTACATCATTCAAGTTGATCACAGCCAGTCCTTACTGCAGCCCAAACAGTGGCTTTTGTTAGTGGTCCTAAATCTTTTTAACATAAATTTTGACAATATTAGTATCAGATTTCTTATCAATGCTGTGTTTTCACTTGTATTTGTAAAGTAAGTTTGTGTGAAAGCTTCAGTGAAACAGAATCATCGGGTGAAGTTTGGGAATTTTCATTTGTTCCTAGAAGTTAACATTTTTCCTCTTTTCTGGAAAAGTAATTTGATTTGGATCAGAAGGGTACGTTTTCATGGATTGGATTTTCCTCTGTACCTGGCTTTATGCCTGTGTGTGTTGGAAGAAAGCACCAGTCTTGTTTTTGTGAGTTAGAAAAAACAGTAAAGCTAAAAGGGAGGAAAAATTCTAATTTCTCATAAACATAAGCATCATCTAGTAATTATTTTTACTAAAGACCACCTCATATACAAATAAGGGAGTCATTAGTAAAGTCTTGGAAACATAAACATTTGACGAAACATGAAATATACATTTCCTTGGTAACCTAAACCACGATTAAAAATGTTAATGAGGATCTGAATCAAGTTAAAACTTTCTCATTTCAGTCAAGAGTTCAAGCTGGTGTGGTGGCTCTGTCAGATGGTATGATGGATCAAAAAATGTTTTCCCCAAAAGGAAATCCAACAGAAACGTTTAGCACATAACATTATGCTGCCAAGCCAACTTGCCAAGCCAACTTTATTTATAAAGTACTTTCTCCCAACAAATATTGACCAAAGTGCTGACACATAAAATGACTATAAAATAAAATATTAAAAATCATTAAGCAATAAAACCAATAAACAATGCAATAAGAACAATACCAGCAATAAAAGTGAACTCATACTGCTCATACAGCTGATCTGCTGACCGGAGGGCCCGGGATGGGGAGTGTATGTGTAGAAGCTCAGAAACATTGCCACACATTGTCAAAAGTTTTTGCACATTTAAAACATGACTGGAGGAAGAACTTTGAGTTTAGATTTTTTTTACTCAGCCACCTGTCTTACAGTTTGAAACAGACAATTACAAATGCAAAAAACTAATAATACATGTTTTCAAAACAAAGAGATCGTGAGTCATCACTGTATTGAAGCATATTGCACGGCCTTGTCTGTCAGCACAGGAGGTGATGTGCCTCTGTGGCCGGCTGAGTCCCCGGTGGCTCCTACAGTATCATGCTCGGGCAAGCACAGCAAACTGCTGTGATGTACAGTAAGAGACACTTGATTTGCCAGTAGCGAGTTCTTAAGGAGGCAGCGTATAATACATGGTGACAGATAGAGGGTCAAACACTGGAACTGGAAGGACAAAACACTAGTTGGGCTTTTAACCACCTGATGACAGAGCTAATGCTTGCAATGTTTCTGTTCACCAGTCAGGGTTTCCACTCTCTTGGGTTTGTTTTAGCCTTTACAAGAGGCGAGGTGTTCACTTTAATACCAGTCATTCATGGTGACTTACTCGGTTTTCCAGGCACTGCTCCAGTTTTCTTCTCTGTCAGCTTGACTGAGCACTTATGATATTCATCCCAACAGATGCATGTACGTGAAATACGGAGATGTATGAATGACACAGAAATTAGATTTGTTTTTAAGAGTTAATCAGAGAAGCAGGCAGAGACAAAGTCTAAGATTGTATAATTTATGGAAAAATTCAACAATGAACTCATAAAATGAATATAATGCTTTTGGTATGATATTATTACATTTTGCAGCTAGTTTATAAATAGTGGCAGAATGAATAGAGATGTGGTTGCAATGTTCTGATGTGAAATCTACCACCTGTGTGGTGTTTTCACTCCACAAACCCCAAAATACTCCTCAGGCCATCTTCAATGATTTTTTTTTTTTCATTTTGCTTCTTATGTGTGTGTGTTCTTCTCTCTGTTTGGATATTTGGATATGACTCTATGCAAATGAACTGTGCTATGAAAATTGAGTGGATCAGATCTCAGGAGCTACGTGCTGCTGAATGAATCCCCTTCAGGCATCCTTCCAGTTTCACCTTTGTGTACATCTCATGTGAGGACCTTGTCTGATGTGGAATTGATGGTCAACCAAACACTTTGTTGTCCTCAAAAGCTCTGGTCGAGTCATCTAAAAGTCGTCCCTCATCACAAAGGCTGCGCTGAAACCGCAGAACGATGCAAGCGATAAAAGAGGAGCTGGAGTATTGAGCTTGCATCCATTGCCACTTCAAAGACCAGTGGAAGCTATAGGAGCGTTTTCTATTGTCTGTTATGCAGGTGTGTTGCGTCCCACAGTCTCTGGAGGTCCCAAGAAACCACAGGAGAGGGTTTCCTCAGATGCTATCTCTCTCAAATCCAGACAACATGGTCGGGACACAGACAATTGAAGGCATGTTGGACAGTGGTGTGTGTTTGCAATCAGTGCTCTACTTTGCGAACTGATCCAAATGTTTGCAGGGAACAAAAGCATTTTGTTTTTAGTCAAGTTGAAATATTTACAGTGTTTAGAGTAGTTTTTCTTTGGACATAATGCAGCACAGCTGTGCCAGCTTTATTCCTGGCCCATAAAAGATGCAGATCAGATGATAAGAGAAGGTTGAAAGAAGGTTCTCTCACTAGGCAGTGCCAGCCTTTTGTTTCCTGTAAGGTGTCTCAAAGTTCACATTTTTTAAAATATAAAATAAGGATTTGTTGTAATTTTTCAGACAGATCTCACCATGAACTCTTTATCCATGTTGCATGCTGATGTCTGTACTGAGCATTGGCTTTTGCAAACACAATGCTCAACTCAAATATAGGCATTTTATTGATGTCGCCCATATGAGATGGGCTTCCCGGCAGGTCCCACCCACATGATGTAAAAGGCTCTGAACAATTTTTCTTTGCTTCATAACAAACTAAATGCCCTCATCAGGTGCTTCACAGGGCAACAAGCCCCATCACATCCAGGCCTTGATCTTTTTTCTCCTTTGTTGTGCACAATGTAGCTTTTTTGGCTGTGCTGTCTCTTATCTTTGATTTTCTGGCATATTTTGTTCCAGGCAGAACCTAAACATGGATTTATTTGATGATGATGTGCTCAGAGGGGAGGTAGTGGCAGCATTTGGTCATAAACTGTCTCACAACATGTGAGGCATGCTGCTTTGTCTCAGAGATGTGCTGCATAGTGGGAGAGTCTTATCTGCTTGCTAAATCATGACCTCTCAAAGCTGAGGATGTTCAGTTTGCTGAAAAGATACTGAATGAGATGATGATGATGGCTGCAGGATCCTATCACCTGCATGTTGATCTCATACTCTTTAGAAAACTATTTTCTCCAATGGGTCCTGTATGGGATGGATAAGGTATGCTCTGAGGCAGGAGGGTGTCTTTGATGGTGCATGCCAACAACAAAGAACACATTCTGTCCATTTCTTTGTTTCTGTGTCATGTTGTTGTTTTTACATTTCAATGAAATGCAGAAAAGATTAGAATTTGCCGAACCAAACCGTCCTGTAATCACACAAACTCGTCAATGCAAACAGGGGTTTATTGTCTGCAACATGCTTCAATGTTTACTTTTCTCACTTGCTCGTTTTAAACTCCCCTCAGCTGCTCGGTGAGTACAGTGCATCATGGGTCAAGAGGTGCTAACAAGATGCACATCTAAGCACACATCCTGGCAGTTCTTAACATAATGCTGTTTGTGTGCACACACACCTCCAACTGAGACATCATACTTGAAATCTGAGTAATGCTTAGTTTTTAAAACAAAATAGTTATTTTTAAAGAAATAACCCATATTCGTGAGATTTATTTAGTAATATATCCAACATTCATTTATTAATTTTCTGTGTCACTTATTCCAATCCAAAGCTGGAGCTTATCCCAGCAATTAGCCGTCAGGAGGCAGGCTACGCTCTGCAAAAGGTTGCTAGTCCATCACAGGGCCAAGAGAGATAAACAACCACTCAAGTGCATACTCACTCCTAAGGAAAATATAGGCTGACCAGTTATCCACTTTGTTTGGTTTTTTGTACTTTGACTTGAAAAGTGTACACAGTGGTTCTTAAGCAGTCCAATTCATGCATTTCCACAGCTCTGTTCTTCAGAAATATCAACCATCTACCCAGTGGTGTAGCGGTCCCTCAAGAAGTAGGTATACGCTCAGGTTTTGCCCTTTTTAAAGTTGTCTCAAGTTAACGGAGTTGCTGCCAATTGTGCATTTTTAAGAAAACGTGTACATGTATATTTGTGGGACAGCAATGTTTCCTTGGCAAGGAAGTAAATACTATCCATCTACAGGCAGAGTAGGGTGGTTCATGGCCTCAACGTTTTAACCTTGCACATATAACTAGATATCAGACATCACAGGGAGTTCAGAAGTGGGTGTACTCAGTGCTGACTGAAAAATTAGTGGGCATGCTCTGTATACCCTTGTATACCTTGGATTACACCACTGCATCTGCCACAAACTCAACATTCTTTTAACTCCTTGCCATTTATTGAATTTGTTCACTCAGTTCTTTCTACTACATTTAATAAACCCTTCATCCCCTCTGGCTACTTTTGTTCCAAATTGACTCCTGTTTTCTATCACTGTATTTTGTGAACGACCAACTGCATCATTGTGGTATTTTTTATAAACATTCAGTTTTAAAAATAGGTTAAATGAGCAAATGGTAAAAAGAAGATCTGGGGATGATAAAATTAAATGAACATTCATGCTTCCAGGCACTTTAATATAGTAACATTTGCAACAGTAAAGACATTGATTTAATAAGCTAAAAAATAGAATCCAGCGGATGAGTTGCCCTTGCTAAAAGAAAACGGTAGCAGCTGATCTTTAATAATGTCATTATATTGTGCATTTCATGGCTTTCCTACAACCCTTGCTCAAGCTTTTCTAGTTCCCTAAAGGATTAACTGCCAGAGGAATGTGATTAGATGTTCATATATTAATTTTTCAGCTATGGATGTTTTGAAGATCCATCAGCAGTTGTATTACTGACGGAGCCTGTAGGCGATAGGAGTGAAAGGATATGAAACTGCTATTTAATATTCTCTTTGAATGTCCAGTCAAACCAGCATATCCTCTGTTGGCAATGTCTTCATATTATTTTGTCAATCTGAAAATGTCTCTTTGCTTGTCACCATCATGACAGTTATCACTTGTAATATATGACTGTCCTTACAGAACATAGACATCACCAAAGAACTAAATGATGTTAACAGATGTGATTTTTAATTGACAGCTGTATGAGTTTTTTTCTGTTGACTAAAATAAATATTTTCCTGTGGGTTTTGAAAGATGATCATATGAACTTTGCCAAAAAAATATAGACGGCAGACTTAAAGTACAGAAATATGGTAAAGAAACCAAAATGACAGCTCTAGATATGTTTGCACAGAAATCTCTTTCAACTTGCTGTCCGTTTGTCAGCTTGTTCTCAGACAGCCAAGCTTGAATTCTGGGAGTCTCTGCAAGAAGCACTCAGTACCTCAGAGGAGGAAAAGATTTTTCTTCCATCTCCTCCGTCTCTATAAATCTTGCAGATATTTTGGAGTTCTCTGTAAGTTGCATTGGTGCAGTTGCTTTAAATTTCTCATTCTGCTGGGCTTGGCTTCGAATCCCGTGGAGAGGCAACATAAATCAGCTCACTAGGATGTTTCAGGCATGTTAACAGTAGCAAAGTACCCCATAAAGCAAAGAAGTAAAAAAAAAAAAAAAAAAAACTATGACAGACTACGGAATTACATTTTTGTCTGCAAGGCTTCAAATGTAAAATTTAAAGTAGGAAAATCCAGGACTTAACAATAGTTTTGAAACCTTACACCCTGTTCGCTTCACAGGGATCAGTGACATTTTTGGCGCATTTAAAAAATCGTCTCCTTGACCTCAATTTTGGTTGTTGGACAAGTTGACAAGTGGACTGAAAATCTAAAGCAGTACAGCGCTGGCAGGGATTGTGCAGGAAAATGCACTCCCTCGTCAGGCGAGTATCTCTTTCTGGTACACGATATCTGACAGCATTCCCTCATCCCATTCTTTTGTGTATCACTTCCCACTGTAACAGATCCCCTCTTAAATAGGGTTATGGAGATCTTTTCATCTTTGCAGTACGCATCTGGGACAGTTTAAGGTCCATGTGGAAACCATTGAAATGAGGACGGCAGCCGATCAGAGAAAGATGTGCCCCTCCAGAGCTGCAGCAAATGTTTGGACACCAGACAGTACACTTATTTGCTTACGTTCACCCTCTTCAGCATTCTTGTGCCTTATATCTCCAAAGAACCCTCAAGTACCTTTATCTAACTTCGATTAACTTTTCCTCTCTACGTCCCTTTCCTCCTCTTTCCCCTTTGTCCACCATCTCCTCTAGGTCTGGTAAAGTGATTGTGGAGGGATCAGGATTGTGGAAATGAAAGTGGCCATGACGAAAGGCTGAGGGATCTGCTGTAACATTACATTTGGATCCCCTTGTGTTTTTTTTCTTCCTTATTTTCCTCTGAGCCTGCCTGTTTCCCTCCACACGGCTGCTATCATATTACTCTACACCAGTCCCCTCTGCAAAAGCCACTGATGTAATCCTAGTGTATGGTCCGGTCCCAACCAAGACACCACTTTCCACAAGAATCCCTCACTCCTACTTCTTAAGCACCCCCCCCCCCCCCCTTATCAAATTAGGCTCTCATTGCAAACTAAGTGTATTAAACTGAAATTTCCATGACACTAATTATAGATAAAAGGTAACTTTTCTGGTTTAAATTAGTTTAGTTCACATGTTCACATGTACAGAGACATCCGCTCAGTACATGTCCACTGGTTCTCCTTAAGAGCACATTAATAAAGTTTAATCCAAACAGACTGGCAGCAGAGTCGATTGAGAAGGTAAAAGGCAGCAAACAGACCCAACTGTACAAACATGCTGATTCAAACATTATACACTCTTCACCCACTTCAGCTGTAAATGTGAAAGTTTTTGCGTATGAACCTGTAAAAGCTCCAGCTGACATGACACACAGTCGTAGTAAATATCTCATCCGCCTGCCTGGCCCTGTTTGAACAGCCCTGCTATATAATACCACTGTATCAGTCTTCACTGTTTGTGGATAATATAGCTTTATTTTGGGAAGACAAGCAAGAGACCGGGGAATGTCCTGTTATCTGGATGCAAGATCTCAGAATAACAGTGAAGTGAAAAGATTTGCAACAGATGTTTGTAGTCTAAAATGTTCGAAAGAGACCAAGCAGGAGGTCAAACGGTCCTCTGCAGGCAAGCGTGCTGTTTTTATGGATTTAATTTCTCTGATGGCGTGAGTAAGCCAGCTGACAGGTTCCTGTTACAGAACCCCCTCCTGTCCAGAATCATGAGTTATTCACCCTCCACGGATCAGTCCATATCATTGCATGTCACATTCAATTAGGAGCATTTGTGATGATTGTGCCATCCTAACTGCTACTAATTCATTTATCCTTGGCTGCATTCTTCTCTCTGTCCCTTTACCTCCTTTGCTTCCCTACACACGGTACACAGATGAGCACGCAAAGAAACATGCATGTAAAAACAGACAAGCACATGGATTTTAGTTCCGCAGGAAGGAAAACAAGTCGCCTCACATCTTCTTTCTCAGCACTTCTATTCAAGGGTGCTGTGGCTGGTCTGGGTCCTACACAGCTTGTTTGTCAGAAAAAAATGAGGAGGGGTCAGATCTAGAGGAGCAGTAGAGAAGGTCCCGAGGGGAGGGTGAAGGGGGCTCCAAGGGCCAGGAATGTTAATTGGGAAGATTGTTTTAATAAGTTCCTCTTCTTTGCAGATGCTGGGAGAGGGTTAGCTAGCGAGGGCCACACAGACAGGAGGGTAACTCACAGGGAGATATTGTCAGAAAACATAGCTGACACCACGTGAAGCGAGCTGTGAAAAAAAAAAATAAAACTCCCAAGTAAAGTTATTCCGTTGCTCTTGGCATGTTTATGGCTGCTTCTCAGAGGGTAAAAGGATTTACAGTAATTAGTTTTCTATGGTGACAAATGTGCAATCTGCATCTCCATGCCAGTTGTGTGTCATTTCAAATTCTATTATATTGTGAAGACTCAGACTTGGACTAAGCAAAGGCAGAGAAGAAATTACAGCAGAGAGCAAAGACAGAGTATTCATGAATGGTCATTTCATTTAAGCAGCAAAATATTTTCCCACTTTGCTTAACTGGCAACTAATCATGCAAATATCTGCTTTGAGGTTTGGAGATATTGACCGTTAGGATTTCCTCCTCTTCTCCAAAACAAGCATGCCTTGTTCATGTTGCAGGATAAAAAATCTCATTGTAGTAAAAATTCAAATGCATCAAGTATCTCCTGAATGTCTTGCATCATTAAAAAAAACCCTCAAATAAGTAGTTCATACAGAAGCAACTGTAACTTGAAGACTCAAAATTAGCCTAAAATGTCAGCCATAACTATAATAGTAGGAAAAAAGCACATTAAGAGATAGTTCTAACATGCTCATATACCTCTATTGTTATTGGTAAATACTTAACTATCGAGATGAGATTAGTCTTATCTTACAGTTTCACTGGATGCCACTGACTGGAGACTTAGTTTTGAGACTGGGTAGTAGTTATGCTGCCTCTGTCTGTCTGTCAGATAGGAAGAAAGAGTGAGCATACAGTACAGGTGTACCTTTTTGTGTGTGAGATAGCTACATTTGCTCCCTTGTGTCTGTGTGCAGTCAGCTACAGCCTCGAGGCTGCACGATGAATGATTAGAGCAACGTTACTAAATATCTCTGTTCCTCCTCCTCATGCTTGGGGAATTAACAGTAGACCTCCACTTTTTAGATGAGTTTTTTTAAAGTCCTTATTCTTGTTGCTTATGTTTTTATCTATTATGTTATCTAAAAATAAAGCCCAGTCCAGTTTGTATTGCCAGTGTGGACATTTAATAAGGGTGTTGCTGTGCCATTAAGTTGTCTTTTGTTGCAAAGGTGGTGCAAATGAAGGTAATTTCTGCTTGTAAACTATGTTTATTTACCTGCTTCTCCCACCTTTGTCTCCCTCATTATTATTTTACAGCTTTGTGAACCTTTCCTAAAACGTTGTTTAGGAATGGAAACAGAACAGATTCCATCAGCATCAGGTTTATGATCTATAAATGTGGAATTTTTATTTAAGTTTGCCTGCATGCAGCAAGAAAACTGCACTTTTCACAGAACATTCATTCACCACAATATTCAACACTGTTTCCACAACAGGTAACAGGCTTTCCCTGAGAATCAGAAGAGAGTTAAAATGACTTTCATATGTTGTCAGATTGTGTGGGTAGATCTATCAGAAGCTCACAAATCCACAAATGGCTCGTCAGTGTTTTTCAGTCATTAAATTAAATGTGATAATTTCATGGAGATGTTATTACCCAGCTTGCATTCTGTTGCCGGGTGTTCCTATCTGGATTTTATAGGATTTGTATTTTTCCCTTGTAACATTTTTTGTTCCAAACGAGAGTACTTTTTGAGCTCTATGTTTTCTTCTTCTCCAACATTCCTTCCTGTGTAGCTCCAGCACTTGAAACACTCTTTATTTTAGCCCAAGTCTTGCTCAAACAGTTCTCCAATCAAACAAGCACTGTTTATTGAACTATGAGGTGCCAAGTCACTCACTCACTCAGTCACTCACATAAACCTGCCTCCCCACTGCCCTCTATGCCTTTCACCATGTTCGCCAAACGCCGTCTCTCTCTTCAGGGCTGACGAGAAGACTTACGACCATTTACACAAACACAGGCACTCAATGGCCTCTCTGTCTTTGCCGCAGTGGGGCAGAATTTCCTTTATAGTCTGGTGTGTGCTTGTATGTGTGTTGGAAAATACCTTTTTTTAAAAAAAGAAAAATGTATAGATATAATTCTTGTCAGATACAAATGCACATGAGGTATATGTGTTAAGCAAAATGATGAAACGAACTAAACAAGTAGGCCTACAGACATGACCAGACATGTCCTCTTCTGTACCATTTTTAGGTCTGACTTGCCTTCTAGTGGCAGGTATAAGCTGCAAACACTTGGCACAGTGAGGTATAAATGCCCTCATAGACTTAGCCCAGTCAGCAAAGCCAGCCTAATTCATTTCCTTAGATAGCATGGTATATGTTAAGCTAGCACACGCCACTGCCCTGTCACTGATCAGAAGTCATCCTTACAGCCTCATCTGATCATCAAAACCACAACTTTATTTATTCAGGCCTGTGAGTCTCAGTGAGGTACTGTCTCCACCATAGCGAGTAAAGCTGTGTGTCCACCGTGAAAAAGCTGCTAATTGACTTTCCATTCCATTGAATTTGTAGTGTCAGCACGTAATTTAACATTGCATGCACCACTGGCATATGATGCGGTGTGAAATAGGTCATGCTCATTTTACAAATTTCTGTAAGATTATGCTTCAAGTGCGCCTCGCACTGTATGCATGCAGACATGCATATGACTGAGTTGTTTTTGTTACATTTTCAAGCTTTTATTAGCATCAGCTGGGTCATCCTGCTTGTTCAGTGACATAACAGTGGACTTGAAGCTGGATGATGACCTCATTGCATCTGGGTCATGCAGGTGCAAACCCTAAAAGCCAGTGGGGTAATGGTGTCTGTTCTTGTTGACATATTTACGGGGGTCCATGAGAGTTCTTGTGGTCAAGCAGGCACTCAGGCTGTCAGGCATTTTAAACCGATGCGACTCTGCAGATGTGACCCCATTTGAAATGTCATGGTTGTCTCAGGATCTTCCATTGTTTTCAGCATGATTTATAAATGTAGGAATTTATGTCATAAATTAACGATCTGTAAATGAAATCCAACAAAATAAACATGGTTAAAATTATAAAGCATGCAATGACGTAATGACAAAGTACACTATTATTTTTAACACATCTCCTTGTCAGTTTTACCTCTGTATCTTTGTGTGACAAGAAAGCTGTGAAGTTTATGTCCATGCTCATCATCGCAAACAGCATTATGGGTATGCTCGGAGCGGCTTGCATGCTGCTGGATAGCTAGAGAGGATCGAGTGTCTGCAGGGGTGGTGAAGAGGGTAGGCACTCAAAGCAGAGAAATGAAAGCCAGATTGAGAAAGAGAGAGAAATTTGTTGGATCTGATCTTCTCTCTGGCAGTGGGGTCAGGAGGCCACAAGGGATGAGAGTAAGTAGGGAGGTGGTGTGTTTTCAGGGTACTGTAGAAGTGCTGCTATATCTTCACACCCACCAGCAAAACTACAGATTTATTCAGTGCAAACAGACACAGTCGCTGTTACACACACCGCTAGCAAATAATCCACCTGCAGCCACCTTTGCAGTGGGGTGCCACAGGTTGATGTGTGATCACTATGAGGTTGTGTTTTATGTGAGCTGCTCACTGTGTTTGAGCTGAGAGAGGGGTGATATAAAGAGGTCACACACTGAAAGGAAATGGAGGAATTTTAAAACAAAGAGAAATGTTGCAGTTGAGAATGAGAGATGTTCGTCTCATGGGCCAGAGCTAGAGGCGAGGTGAAGAGCACCAGGATGCAGGTGTACAGAATGTTTGCACTGTGAAGAAGGCAGGCTTTTTCCTGAGGCATAACCACTGCACAGGAAGAGGCAGTGTCTCTATCTCCCACAGTATTACATATAAATCAGCTATTTGACCAGAATAAAGCGTTGGAGTTTCA